>JASVER010000053.1:2945907-3138428 GCA_030449065.1 Oceanodroma leucorhoa
GGGCGGCCCCTCGCCCGCCGTGCTCGGGAGAGCGGCGGTCCCCGCGCATGCTCAGTGCAGGGCGCCGCGAAAGGCATTCTGGGAGGTGTAGTTTGCGGGTGCCGGGGCGCCACGCCTCCGCAGGGGGGGCTTCCTGCCGTGGGTGTTTAGGGCGGACCCTCTAGCCGCGCCCAAGCCACCCCTGCTCCCGCCGCAGTCCCGTGGTTTCCCCTCACAGCTTTCTCCCCGGGCTGCCCAGTCCCTTGCCTCCCCGTCCAGTCAATTTCCTTAACCCCTCTCCTACTCCCCGTCCTCCGCGTCCCTCACCCCCGCTCCTCATCTCTTCCCCAAATCTCCTTCAACCTCCACCTCATTCTTCTGCTGTCCTCCCACCGCTTTCCCACACTGACCTTCCCCTGTCCCTTAGGGTCCCTCCCTGACCCTCAGCTTTCCTCTGCCCCAGAGCCTCGTTGCTGCTGCCCATACTCCTGGCCTCTTGATTTCTTCCACCCAGAATATACGCGCTGAAGTGGAGGGCCACCATCCTTATTATGAGTACATGGCTTCAAATCCACTAGGAAAACCTGGCAGATAGCAGGCACCTGCACCTTTGCCTGAGGAAGGTTCTTCCCGCTAGGCTAAGGGGCAGGTCGCATTCATGTAGTGAGGTTTGGTAAGGTCAGGCTTCACCAGAGCAATCCTGAGATTATTACAGTTTGGATAAACCACCGAGGACATCCCGAGTCTGATACAAGAGATCGAATCAGCTGAGCACGTGGGCATGGGTCCGTACGGCACCTCTGCTTGACTCAGCCTCTCCCAAGCCAGCGGGGCTTTTGCCATTCGCTTCGCTGAGGCTTTTGATTTCTCATGGGAGCTTTCCATTTCCACACCCACAATGAGAAGGACAATTAATGGCTTGGTAGCATCTTTCACATTAGCTGGTGTTTGTATGCATAACTAAATGCTCCCAGAGTGACAGGATTGCTAAACATGCATGCAGGAAATTAATGTAAAACTTTAACCGTTGAAGTGTTTGCCCCTGAAAAGCTGATAGTCATTTGGGGGAAATCAAACTTAATAGCTTAGTACTCTTTCCTCCAGCCTCTTTTTCTGTCTTGCAGATTTTGCAGCTAATGATCCGAAGAACTATCTTGTGTTATAAGAGATACACACGAGAACTGAGGTTTTCAGAAAAGTTCGTTGCTACTCTAAATTTAATTTCATTACAGTCTCTTTGAATTTTAGTTTTGAGCTCCCATGGACTGATAAGGCAAATGTCAGGCTTCTGAGCTTCGTTTTCCAGAGTTTGTTGAAGAACTATTACACTAATGAAATTTATTGCAAGAGATCCCATCTACTCCATTTCTCATTAAGTTTGTGAGTCATACTCCAGTCTTACAGAGACTTCAGAATGCTGGATCCGCATCCTTATAACTACAGCAATGGTGCAAAATCATCTTCATCATCATTTTCATTTTCTTTGTTGGGATAAAAAGTGACTATTTATTTCAACAATATTTAGAGTTCTCTTTAATTTCTCCTAAGCATTTGTGAGTAGAAATCTTGCCTGGAAACGAAGATTTCGCAAATACCTCTTTGCATATTCACATAAATGTCATCTGTAATGCTACTTTTCCTCCTTGTTATGAAATATTTAATGAACCAGTCAAAAAGCCAGACATTACAGTAATTTGAATTAAGTGGCCAGTCACGTATCACAGACGATGAATAGCCAAAGACACAGACATAATCGTTCACAAAAAAAAAGAACACCCATAAGCTGAAATGTGTTTCTATGAAATATTCATAGGATTGCCATGATTTATTGTCATGTCTGCTTCAGAATAACCTGCAATAGGAAAAGAGCATAATCTGATAAACTTTTCATGCAAAATAGTTCATTCGTTATTCCTGGAGTGTCAAGTTTGTAGACCCACATCTGTTTAAGTCTACTGCCTGTAAGGGGTAGGGAAGTGTTTTCCTTAATGCAAGGTTTTACAGGGGATACCTAATGAAAGCAATGTGAATGGTGGAGACAGTCACTGCAGGCACCCAGCCATAGGTGCCTAGTGCCATTTTAGACAGTTTAGGTTGCCCGAGACGTCTGCACAAGGCTGGTAGATATGAGATGGGACCTATAAGACACTCTCAACTGGCGTAATGGCAGCTAGAGGCCTGGCCCGAACTCGAGTTTCAACACGGTATCATACACTTACATTGCCTGAATCACTTCTGATGTAACTGTTCAGGGAATAAATCAGCTTTTAGAGACACGGGCAGAGGATGGGCTCACAATTAGGAGCTAGAACAGTTGAGCCACCTTTTACAATCCAATAGACAGAGCTGTGTCTCCAACCTCAAGCAAACATTGAAATGTTTCCACCTCATACGTCATCACCTCAGCTTTTGCGCTTGGGTTATGCAACCTTTGTATGGGCAACTTCTTTGAATGAGAAAATACCAGAGGGCTCGATCCTGGAAGCTGCCCCCCTCCAGCAGAGCCGCTGATGTGCCTGCTCATGAACATCAACACGCGGGACTGCAGCACTCCAAGCCTTGCTCAGCTGAAGTCAACTAGATCCACCACCTTCTTCGTTGTGTGTTTCTGTGCGATGTTGCCTCAGCTCTTTTGTCTGTTTACCTAATGCCTCTGCTCTCCCTCGGTTTTCACTACGTCTGTGTGCACTGCAGAAATGAATATTTGGTGGGCACTGGTGCTGTTAACCTTTCTACACCAAGACAGACAGAAGCAGCTACACAAGTTGTTGGCAGGATCTTGCTGGGATTGAGCCACCCAGAATTTTTTAAATGTCAGCTTTGTAAATTTTATTAGGTGGGTACAGGGGGACACACAAGCCCAAGGGATGTGGCAGTCTGCCTGTGGTGCAGTCACAGCTCAGCAGAGCTTGTGGGCCGACCAGCCAGTATGTGAAACGGGATGAGCGCCAGCGATTCAAGTCTTGTAAAAGGTAAATAAGCGACATGCATGGAGTGTGCTGCTGTCTGATCATCCTGCCAAAGAGCGCCGTTTCAGCCAAAAACGTCAGTGAAGCCATTTGAGACTAAAGGCAGCATGTAATTCTCTGCACATCGGCTCAGTGTATTCTACATGCGGGCAGCAGAGAGAGCTGAATGAGGGATTTTGAAAGTGCTACATGCCTCAAACCTCTCTTACAAATTCATGTAATTCACTAAAGAAATGATACATATTCATGTCATTCTACCTGAGGTGTATGAATTTGTTTGGAGGGGATAGACACTTTGTTGCCTCCGAAGAGCAAGCTTTCATTAAACTGTCTCTCATTTGGAAAATGCAAGCAGTGACCCCACTCTCTGGAGTACCTGACAGCCAGTAATAGCTGTATCATGATCAGTACCTACCCCCTGGTATCAATTTTTCACAAGCTGATGTCGAACACATGCAAGAGTAAAAAAAGAAATAAAAAAATCTGCTGCTGAGCAGCGCTGCCACTGAAGGGACTCGTGTCTACGAGGCGGTGAGGGCACTTGCTGCTCTGAAGGCGCAGCTCTGATCCTAGTGTTTCGCTCCTCGAGCCCAAGGGCTGGGTAAATGCTGGTGTTGCCAAGGAAGGTTAAGGCTTTGTTTCTCTGTTGCAGGTAAAATGAGGTGAAATGAGCACATGTGCTGTTAAACAGGTAAGCAAACATGACTATTCTATAGAAAGAGATATTGAAAAACTTTTAAGAACGTTGATTAAAGCTATCCAGTAGTTTTGTGGTGGTATTAAGAGAACAAAAAGAGTTACCAGTCCCACAACCAGAGCACCGACCCTGCTTTCTGCCGCTGGCAATCGTATCCCACTGGCCGCAGAAGTGAGCAGCATGTGGCAATCTGCGCAAGCCTGACAGCAAAGCGACAGAGAGGGTAGCTCTTTTCTAGCTCCTCGTGGAGTGGTGACAACTGCTGCTTGGTTTTGGAGTGGCCTACTTAGTTTGGAATGCAGGACAGTTAGATAAGCAAACACCTTATTTATTTAGCCATTCATTTATTTGACAACATGGTACAGGCAAGCTATTGAGGGACTTGAGAAATAAGGAATTTTCCCTTGTAACAGGATTGTAGAGAGATTCATATATGGACTTTAAGTAGATGGTCCTCTTAAATACAGAAAAAGCCTTGCACTAATCTAATACTGTGACTAAATACAAACCTCCACAATACAAAGAAGGAATAGGTAGTTACTAGTGACAATGAATAAAAAAGGCAGGAAAATGGAGAAATTCAGTGACAGTCGGCATGAATAGATGTGCCAAAAGCTTGTGAAAGCTCCCTTGTATGATAAAGTGACTGTCTCATGAAATATTAGCAACTATCCAGAACTGGGAAAGTGTGAAAATCTTGTTGCTGTATAAATTATCTGAGACACTCCTGCCAATTATAGACTTGCTGTGAGGAAGAGAGACATTGGTAATCATGACAGCGACTGTGTTCGAGTGTCATCTGAATATTCTCGGGCAATTATTCAAATCAATCATTTCTTGTCTGGGTAGGAAAGATTCATCACTCTTAGTACCTCGTGTCATTCAGTGACTGAATTGATGATGCTCTGCTCTTTCTGGTGTTCTGCAATCTGCCCGTTTAAGGTGACAACGTCGTCACACATTTAACTGTTGAGGTGGAGAGTTGTCCAGCAGAAAATAGGAGAACATGGGCCTGGATGCCATGAGAAGCATTACAGAGGTCCTAAGAGAGCAGTTCCCTTCTGCACTGAGCAACGTCCAACCCAGAGGCGGTTTTGGAAGTGGCAGGAGCGATGCTGGCCATCACCAGTGGCAGGGCATGAGAGGGAGGATCACTTGAACGCAGGGGAAATGCGATGCATTTAACCACTCTTCTTCCATACGGGATGGATATGAGACCTGCTAACCACGTCTTGTCATTACAAACCCTCCAACTTCAGTGCCTGGTGTCCCTGTCATTGAGAATGACCTCCATATTGGATGACATTCCTACCTCTCAGTTTCCCCAGCCCTGTATGCCTTGACCTCCCCTCTCACAACTGCTGCTCTCCATAAAGAGGGGCTCCTATCACCACGACTTCTTTCATCCTCCCATCCTTGCTGGCAGGAATTCCTCTAACATGGGACTGTGTCGTGCTTCCATGAGAATTACTGTTGGTAAGAGACATTACTGAAAATGTGCAACGTATCTGTGTATTCGCTGGACTGTTGCAACCTACATAAATTTGTGACTACATAAATTTGGTCCTTTGATTTGGCCTGATACAGCTGGTCTTACCTTCTTATTTATAGGTCATGAAGTATAATTTATCAATTCACTTTTTTTTTTTTTTTTAATAATATGCCCCATCTATTCCTCCTGCCTTTTCCTGTAAACTATGCATGTGTAAAGCCTGATTCCAGTCTGGAGTCACAAGGGGATGGATTAAGGCTGCAGATCTGCCTTTGCCAAACCTTAAGCACCTGATTTTGTAAACTAAATAAAATACCTCTTACATGTTACTGCTAAAAGTACCAGGGTGATGTATCAGCTTGGTTTCAGTACCACAGGGCTTCCTGCTGCTCTTCGAGAAATAAGACTAACATCAGCAAGTGGTAAACTGAAGTGGCATTTGTTCTTTAATAAAATAATGAAACGAAGTCTTCACAGAGAAGTAGTCTCTTTTTTTCCATATGTAACTGTTTGTAACAAAATAAGAGAGTGGTTAACTTTTCAGGCTGGTGATAACAAATAAAGATGTGGTTCACCTTGGCTTTCACGCGTTCCGTCTCTCTTCCCGAAGAGCTTCTTTATTCATGAGCTCTTTGGGGACAGGATTTTTAACAATTCTTTCTGCCAACTTGTGGTTAGCAGAATATTTGCGTTCCATCTTTTTTTAAGCCTGTGTTGTGGCTCCCAAGTATCCATCTGTACCTCTCAGGAAAATATCTGGTAGCTTGCGGCTAGAATGTATTTTAGGATGCCTAGTTTGAGCAAGTGACCATGTCACTGGTCAGCTCAGATGCTGAAGTTTAACCTGCTGACATCTGAAATTCACTAAGATGAGCAGTTCTTTGGAGAGTTGCTCTTCAGCCATCTCTTCCAGGTCACCTGTCTGAAATCCTGAGTGATTATTGACATTGGTACTGAACCACCACACAGGAGAGAACTTTGATTTTTTCTTTTAAGAGTATTTATCCTGCAGATCATCCTCACTCTCTGAATCCCTTCTGCATCTCTAATGAACTATGATGCCATTCATTCACGTACAGTTTTGGGGGTGCATATCCTATTTTTAGGAAGTCATTTTAGAGGTAAGGCAAACAGTTTTATGTCTTACACTTCCATGGCAAGGGTATGAGGTCTGGACATAGAAGATAACCATTCCTGCTTCACTTGATGGTTGTGCTGTGACAGCAGTCCAGCCTGTCGCTCTTTGTACCTGCTTTTTGTATGATGTGAGCTTTGTCCCAGTGTAGCATAGCCTAACTTTTGTCACCTTCGTTTAATGACACATGGCTATGAAAGTGAGGAGGTGTTATACCCCCTTCCAAGACTGCAGTGTTCCACTGGCTGCAGCTGAGAGCTGTGTCCATCCTGAAAAACAAACCTAATGCTCAGAAATCCTTGCTTTTCACCCCAGTCTTCCTTCTGACAGGTGACTTTCATTTTCAGTAATTTGTTAGTTGTTCTCATGCAAGCACAAACACCGTGGTTCCCAGAACTGAGCGGGGATGAGTTACAGCCAATTCCTCTGCTCAGTGATCCCTGCTGCCCGTCTCCTGGGGAAGCGCTGGCAGACCCCCCCTTCTCCCACCACTCCTCCAGCAGGTCTCATCCGTAGAGGAGGCTGGACTGGCTGGCTCCAGCCTGAAAGGGTTCAGATCTTTCTTCTCAGGTGCCCCAAGTGACCATGAAGCAAATGCTGTCTGTGTCTCCTCTTCCGAGGGCCGGACCGTGACTGAGAAGAGAAACGGGCTGTCTCATTTTCCTAGGCGATCCTGATCCAGGCCAGCCGGAAGGCAAGCATGCCCACTGCCAATCCTTGCGTAGCATTGCTTTGAAATGGGAATATTTGGTCCCAGTGAACTTGCACACAACTTACAGGAACCGTGCCCTCCTTGGTAGCAGCCCTAGGTATTGTAGAAGTTGAAGAGAATAGTGAATTGGGAGGGCTACAGCCAGCTAGTGCCCGTTTTGTTATTAAAGCTGGCTCCCCTTGTTGGATTCTGCCTGCCCAGGAACTATGTTCCTAGGAGCTCAATTTTTAACTAACACAGCAAAATAAATGAAAACAAGACAAAGAATAAGGCTCTGCTGGGAACATGGGACCTCAAGGTTGTAACACGAATTCAGCACCTGTCTGTTTACCAGAGAATTTATACATAGGAGAGGGAGTCTCCAGGGCGACAGCACTCTTTTTTTTCTTTTTTCTTTTTTTTCCCTTTATTGTTCTTTAAATTTCTTTTTTTTTCTTTTCTTTTTTTTTTTTTTTTGTAGCCAAAAACATATCACATTTGTCCGTGTATTTTGAGCAGGGAGTTTGGCTCCTTGCATTCATCTCACACAAAGCCAGAGCATCTCTCAGACAGCATCATTGCCCTCCCCTCTCAAAGCACCGCTGTCTGTGAGCGTGCCCCACCTCTCCCCTCCTGCGCTTTGTGCTGACAGAAAAATCATCTCTGGCTAAAGCCGCTCTATTTCCCCGCAGCTACAGCCCCCTGTGAGCCGCGGCTGCCTTCCCCCTGCTCCCTCCCTTACAGATGACACATCCCATCTCATTTATATTATGAAAATGATTTCCATGGGGTCACCTTCTGCTTCACGCCTGAAATGATATAGAAAATTAAGCTCTTTTCCTTTTGTGCCATTTGGATTTAAATTGCAGATTTTAAACCTGTCCTCTTTCCTCGATCCTTTTATTTTCCACAGGCAGCACCGCTGCAGTGGCAACTCCTAGTGACTGCATTAGATGTTCAAAAAAAAGAAATCACAGGCACATCGACTCGTATGATGTTATGATGAGTGAGGTGGATAATAACAAACACGCAGTGCTTCAGGCACCCACTGGGTCTCTTTCCATTTTCTTCACAGAAAACCTAAACAGCCCGCTGTGTGGAGTATAAAAAAGGTTGTATCAAAAGAACATCTGCACATTAGTGTAGTGATTAGCTTATAGAGTAGCACCCAGTGGTGAAAGAGCTTTAGTCTTCTTTTCCATGCACAGAAATGATGCATCACGTGAAGGGATGCTTACACTGAAGTCAGACCTGACGGCTGTCGTGACTTCTCAAACATTGCATCAAAAATAGTTCCTTGCAGGTGAGTTTGGCAAAAGGCATTTGTATTGTTTAAGGTAAAGTGCTGGACTTCTTTAGGAAGTGCAATTGCAATTACTGTGCTTCACAGGCAAGAATAAGTAATTCTTGGTATGGGATACATACACTACAATGCGCATTTATGCAAACCAATACTTTGGAAATTGCTTCTTTCACTTGAGCTTAATTTAAACGTGTGAATTGGTTGCAGCTTTGTAGTATTCCCCAGTCTTTACCATCAGCTTGCTTTATTATTGGTCTGAAGGAAGCCGCTGCCATATGGAGACCTGGAACGGCCGAGAGTTACATTCACCAGCAACGTACCATTCAAAGCATTTAAAAGCTACCAGTCCTCATGGTCCCAGACCAAAGCTAACCTTTGTAGCAGCACTATTCATCTTTTTCTTGCTTCTTTTTCCAAGTCAGATTGTGTTGGTCTCTCTCTTGGGAAGAGCACCAGATGAGATGGCCTGAGGGGTTACTCTTGATGGCAATTCCTGTGTTGCTCTAGATGAGGCTGGCATCTCCAACTAAGTTCCATTTTAAAGGACAGAATAATCCTCTGCACTTCTTCAGTGTGCATGGTGCAGATCTGATGGGTCTCACCCGAGTACTGGAGCAGGGATGGAGGAAAGGAGGAGTCTTTGCTCCTTCTTGGAGCGAATGACTGAGTCATTTTGTAGAGAAGGCTATGCAATAAAAATAATTCCAACTCTTTCATAGTGGCTAGTGGCTAAATAACACACAACTATTAAAGAAACACCGGGCCATCTGTTCAGCCTTCCTTGCAGCATATCCTTCTACCTAGAGCAGACCCCAGAATATGGCTGGGGAATTAGATGGGACAGAGACTCTAGAAATATGAAAGCTATTGAGTTGAAATTTTGAGTTGAAATTCACCCCCCTTAGTGGTCTCAAGGCCAAAGTATGCAAAGAGACTCCATAAGTTCTATTTTCAGGGTGTTAGCGGCACATAGATGCCTCTGCTAGTTCCTCTGTGCATGAATGAGTTGGATCCAAGGGACAAGGACAAGCTCACATCAGAGCACTGCTGTAGGTCATGTTTGAAGATGACTTTATTAGTTCCAAAGTCAAAGATTAGCGAAAGAAAATCTGATCAGAGGAGAGACACTGAGTGCTGACACAGTGTGAAAATTTGGAGTTGAATGGGATCTGGGCTCTTTTAAATATCTAAGTGTTATAAAAGTAAAATTGCAAAATACCACTCTTCTACATGGAAACCTTGAGACGTGTTCCCATCTTTGAATCTAACTTGCAGTAGTCTGTATTCCTCTTCTGTTCCTTCTTATGAGTCACAGTGATATTTAACATAGCAAAGAACGTGCACACAAAACTCATCTGAGCTATAAACATCTGATTCTATTGTATTATAGACAAATTTATGCTACAGATCATTTCTTCAAATAGATAGTGAGTATGATAGTTATGGTCCCAGCCTCTCAGCTGTGGCTTTGTACTAGGATCATTACCTCCTGGTAGTGAGCTTAGTTCTCTAGTCGCCACGCAATCTGTTCACGGACACAGTCTTCATTAGAATAAAATAAGGAATTACAGGCAGCACTCTGAGACTAGGCAGCCACAGACAATAATGCCCCCTGCTGATATTTGAACAATTCAGGGGGAAAGCCATGTCTCGAATAGCCGGCAAAGGCAACGAGGCCGACACAAGCAGCAAGAACCTGTGTGAGGAGCACAGACAGGCAGCTTGATGCTCTGGATAATTAAATGACTGGGTAGCACAGAGGAAAGTAGCTGCTCATAAAAATTCAGATTTTGAGAAAGGTCTGGTTCCAAGACCTTGTTTTTTAGGGTGAAGGAGCCCCAGTAGCTGAAAATTAAACTTTTGGCCTCCATTTCAGCTGCCACAGAAGCCCATGGATTATCCTGTCCAGACCAAGGGAACTGAGTGCACAGGCTGCGTGGGAGCTGCAGGGGCACCACGTAGCACAGCTCACACCAAAACGCTCACAGATGCACATCACAGTAGATATTACCGTCCCTGGTCACCTTACTTACAGGGAAATTGAGCCGAGACAGCAGTGTGACACGACTAAGGTGTAATCATGTACGGGTAGGCAAATGACTCCCTTTCTAATCAGGGTTTATGTAATGCCCGAGTCCTATTACCAACCCAGCAGTTATAATCCTATACAGCCAAATGCTGCCAGTAAATTCATTGCCTACAAACCACTACTTGTAACAGGTTTACTGAAATTTGGTGTCTGCAACTCAGGTTGCTCTGTGCCATGATGCATTATTATCTATAGAGCAGGTGTTTCCAGGGCTTCCAAGGAAAACTGTTTTATCTTTTATACTGCGTTTCGGTAGCTTAGGAATTACAAACCTGTATTTTGAAAACGAAAAGAAAGCTCAGATTTTTGAGCAAAAAGACTGCTGTTTAGTTTCCTTCTCTTCCCAGAAACAAGGCCAGCTATCCTGTTGCATCTGCTGAGAGCCAGCCTCCTCTCAGAAGAGCACTCCTGTAAACTGCCGGTGAGATGCAGTCGATCCTGTGGCTCAGATGAAGCTGCTGTACCTCCATCCACACACCTTCAGCAAGCCTTGAATCATAGCTAGGAGCCACATCTGTGCAAGGATTAGGAGCACGAGGATGTAATTTGCTTGTCCCATGCGTATCTGTGCTTGAGGAGGGATGAACAGGCTCCCCACTGCCACAGAAAAGCTGCTTGCTCTCTGATGACTGGGACAGGGAAGGTGGGTCGGTACAGTCCTGTGGACTGGGAGCCTCAGCACCAGAGATAGGATCCGGCTCTGGTCCTACCCTTAGGTGAGTTATTTCTTACTATAGACACAGCCTGTGTTTCCAGACACCTTCTTCCTGCCTATAGACTTGCTTATAGAGACAAGTTTCCTGTGGCAGTGCTTACGTGTTAACTCAGGGCAGCCCTTCAGCATCAGATGAAGACAGCGCCTGGAAAAATAGCAAGCCACCTTAAGAAATCTGAAAAATGAGGTTGGATTTTACTACCACTACCCTAAAACCATGTCTGTGTATCAGTGTGCCCTTGGGAACGCATTCAGACAGTGAAATCCAGTTTCCTTATCATGCGCAGTAAACACAGTGATGTTAAAACCCTCGGTGGTTTCTTATGCTTTTATTACTATGATTTATGTCAGCAAAATAGCATGGGAAGTGTATTCAAGTGGTTATTATGCACCTGTCATTTCCACTCTGATCAGGCCACATGGGTTTGTATCTGGCACCATGTATGCAAAGGAAATCTGCTTTTGATGGAAGCTAACGTATGGTTAATTTGCTACATTATCATGTGATAATTAGTACGTAGGGTTTATGATGTATTACAACTCCATCTTAGTATACATGTACACAAAACCACACATAATACATCAGTGTGGTAAATGCAGGCATCTCTAGGACAGAAGGTGATGTAAACAAATCTAAGCAGAAGTTTTGGACGTGAAATGAGGACTGCATAGTGAGTACCTCAATTTACAATCCAATAACATAACATCTATTCCTCCCCACACCCTGTACAGCGTGCATATATAAAAATCTCTTCTCTAGTCTGTCGACTTTTATATCCCTGAATATATTAGGACTTTCTGGGGTTCTTTCCTTTTAAATTGCATAATCCAGGGTCAATTAAATAGCTGCAGCTCGAAGATGCACGCTGTGGTTGCAGCAGAGCAGGACGTCTCACCGCTCTCAGTTTTGTGCATCTGTAACCATGGTGACTTTGTGGCTGCAGCTTTCCCCAGACTTCGTGTAACCTGGGGTGGGTAAAGGCATGCTTTTCTGTCTGGTGCACATGTCACGTACAGGATCTCTTAGGATACATTTTTAATTACTATGTTCTCTTAATTACTCCTTTTGATTTCCCCGGTGAATTGCCTTTCTCGAGTTTCAGTGACTCATTGTGAAACCAAATGAAATCTGCAGCATCTTCAGTCAGCATTCAGGAAAATTCATCCCAGACCTCTGCGCCTTCTCAAGGACAACACCTGCCTGAAAAGCGACGCATCCCGGTTCTTTGTGCTTGTGGCTCCAGACCAAATGTGGTGTTTTACAAGCGCAGATTTCCTTCCCTTGGCTGCTGGCCTTGCCAGCCCGCACTGGAGACTGTGGCTGTGCTGTCCGAAGTGGCCTGCGAGGGCAGACCTGCTTTGGCTGCAGGCAGGGTGCCCGTGAGGTGGGCTCCCCTGTAGCATCTCATTGTAGGGAGGTGAAAGGACTGCACATCGGTGACCCCAGCAGGAATGCGAAGGTGACTCGTGTTGGGGTGCAAAGAGAAGGGAAGCCCTCATCGCCCTCTTGGCCATCTGATCCCCTCCGTGGCTGCCAAGCACTTGCAGAGTGAGACTCATGTGCCTGCGGGACACGGTGCCGGAGAAAAGGTGTCTCAGATGTGCTCTGAGGGCAGCTGTGGGGTGCATCCCGCACATGTGGCACATGCATCCCGCTTGCTGGGGGTTGCAGGCAGCAATCTGTAAGTCTGCAGTGTGTAAATGTCGCCGGCCCCCGCTGAGAGGAGACTTAGCCAGGCAGCATCCCCTGTAATGGCACTCTTTTTTTGATTGCTCTTAAGAGACAATGTGCTGGGACCAAACAGCTCTGGATTTAGCCATTTATTTGGTAGATACGTTGCTAAGAACTGTATTTTATCCCTTTAAAGGCAATCGCTTCTCCTGGTGTGTTAAACCCACCCTGGGCAGAGGTCCAGGTGGCACAAGCCCTGCGCCCAGGGCAGGTGGGACGGATGCCACCACCATACAGATGTTTTACAGCCACACTGAGCTACCCCAGTTGGGGGGCTGTGCCAGGCTGGGAGGGGGTGTCTTTCTGCCAGTATACCTGGGGGGCTTGCCTTCAACTTGGCCTTCATGAAACGAGAAGTTATCCTGCACTCTAGGTTAACCAGCATTTAAAAGAGTGCCCATGTATTCTTCCACTTAAACTGCACTAAAAACAAGCCATAACAGCACTATTTCTTTTTTTGTACCTGGGCAGTAATATGTCTTCTTTTCATTAAGTCATCCTTAGGTTAGCTGTCACCGTAAATAGCTGAGCAGTTGAGGTGCGTTATTAATCACCATCAGCTGTTTAGCACATGAAATAGCGCAGCAGAATGCAATTGGATCTCCTCCTCGCCTTTATGAGCGGGCTCGGATGTGATGAGGGGGTTTCATGGTTAAAAGCTGTGCCATGGAAAGAACACATAGTACTTGTTAATTAAGGACAAGCAATTTAAGACCAGTACTGCTGCATTTCTGACAGAGGGCAGCATTGAGTTTTTTATCATACAAAACCAAAAAAAATACAATTCTTAGCTCTCTGGTGATTGCACAGTTCAGAAAGAAGATGAAGGGAAAATGGTCTTCGGTCATGACAAAAGCAACAATTATATTGCTGTTTGCTGCCAGTGATGCTGAAAGCATTCTAGGTGTAGATGACCCCCAAGCAGGGCTGCCACCACAGTGAGAGAAGGGCAAGTATTTACATACAAAGCACGAGTCAAGCGGCATCATTGCCTGGTTGCAAAAAAGTGCTTTCTGCAAAAACTTGGCAACCTCTTGCTGTTTGACCCTCAGCGTTGCAGAGTTAATGTAAGGTCTGGTTTGCAAGAGAGCGACCATCTCCTGCCCGCATTGCCCGCGCTCCCCCAGCCCGCTGACGCATTCCTACAGCCTCCCCTGCCTCTGCTTGGAGCCACAAGAGTAAGCCGCATTTACGCTCGCAGCCGGCCTCACACTTAGAGCAGATGTGACGGCAGCAAGCGTTTGGATGAGAGAAGTGGCACAACCGGCTGGCAGGAGCATCTGTGCGCGCTGCTGCCCTGGCAGAGCCTCCTCTGTCCTTCCCCGGGCTCCCTTGCTGGCCGTCCCTCTCCCAGCAGCTCTTGTACCCCTTTTTACAACATCCCGACCCCTTGCACCAGCCACTGGCAAGCTTTTGTGCTGTGCTTCACGGCTCCTAATATTTTTCCCCCTCCCGGTAGTCCAGCTCGTTGCCGTTGGCTAACTGGCCCTTCTGCGCGGCTGCTCAGCTCTCCCTCCCCATCGCATCCTCAAACCCTACATGGTACCCACATCTCCACCTGCTGCATACGTAGCGTTGCCAGAATGGGGTGTGCTGTACCCCCAATTCTGTCCCTTCTGTCCCACAGTGGTTTTCAGGAGGTGGTTGAGCAGAGCTTTGGGCTGATGTGCCCTTGCAGAGCCCTCCTGGGAGCTACTTTGGCCCCGTGCTTGGCAAGGGGACAGCAGCTTGCGAAGCATCAAAACCAGAAGCCAGTTCTGTTTATGCTTCCCTGTCAGAAAGGCCTGTTTTCACCATCAGAAATTTCCATGGGAAATGTTTCTTCCATTGCAAGAAATGCTCGCAGTGCTCGCAAAATGTTTATTCCACTGAGAGCCATTTCTTTGCAGTGAAAAGACCAGCACTTCCATTTTTAAAAAACTGGGCTATCAACTAGCTTTCAACTAAAATTTCCTTTTAAAGCTGGCTATTTTTTGTGAATATTTCAGCAGGGAGAGGGCAGGGTTGGATTTCTTTGCTCACAGCTTCATGGAAAATGCTGCTTTCCGCTCTGCCCCTTGCCAGGGCCGTGCCATTCCTCCTTCACCGAGGCCATGAAAGTCTCCGGAGCTGGGTATTACCTGGACAGCCCTGTAAGGGAAATGAATCTTGTAACTCCCAGCTGTTGTTCCCCTGTTTTGGGGGACTATGGAAAGGAGGGGGGCTTGGGGGGGACAGAGAAAGTATCCAGGGAGCCACCGGCTCCTGCTGCCGTCACCGGTCTCGTGCCCCAGCTTTGGGCTTGAGTCCCTGTCTCACTAAAACACTCGGTGCCCTCCTGGTTTTTAATAAAACTGGAGAGCTGCGAGGGCATCCCCGTGGCTGCAGAGGAGGGGACGCTGCCAAAAGGCACCCCGGGCAAATGGCTGGGCTCAGACGGAGGGCAAGCAGAAAGTTTTGGAGAGAGGATGTAGCTGGCACGGTGTCTATGAGGGGATAGGCACTGTCTCTCCCTCTCTGTCTCTGTCCTGCATTAGAAACACATCTCTCTTTTCCCTGCCAGCAAGGAATCAATTCCTTTAATACCTGAATAATGCATCTTATAATTAGAAACAGTCCTTGATTTGGGAGTTCACAGCAAAGCTTGGGTCTGACTTCCCAGTGTTCCCTCCCTGTTGCAGCCCTCTGTAACAGAGAGGAGGCAATCACTGTATAAAATTGCTAAAAGAGCGTACGCACCATGAACTTGACTGGACATTTAGAAACTTGCCCACATAGGACAATTTTTCAGTAAATGTGGACGTTTTCCAAAAATGGGGTATGTGTGTGTGTGTGTTATCTGCTGCATGTGCACCTCCCTGTAGGCATTTTTATTATAACTTTGGGACAGAACTGTTGCGTATTCCATCTTTGCCCTATCTCGTTGATATTCATTCATTCTCTAGTGGGCTTAATGCCGCTGTCTGCACAGGGGAAAAAATTAAAATAACAAGACAAGGAAATAATAGAAGGAGGAGACGATTTTACACCTTTCTTGGGAGTGAAGACGAGGATTCATTTGTTCTGAACCTTTGTTCAGGGAGCCCTCGGCACAGCAGCTGTTGGAGCAGGTAGCAGGAGCGAGGTAGCTGGCTGGAAATATTCAAATACCTTGAAATACATCTATAAATCATGTCACCACTTTTCTCTGCAGGGGATGAAGAGGAGGAGGAAAGAGGGTTCAGAACAGTGAACAGATCAAACAAGCAACCTTCAGGGGAGGCATCAGCCCCACACTGATCTTTGGCACGATGTGAGCATCTTTGAGGGTCCCTGTAGGTACTTTTATTTGTCTAAAATAAGGCTGACCGTACCCAAATATTTATGTGCCTCCTGAGTGGCTTTAAAAATATTTAAAGGCCTTTGCTCACGCAGAGTAAAAGTTTTCAAAGGAGCACAAGTCCTGTTGACTTGCAAGATGATATGAGCACCTATGTCACCCAGCTGCTTTTGGAAATACTCCCCGCGAGCACCTATGTCACCCGGCTGCTTTTGGAAAGACTCCCCGCAGCACAGCCAAAGCAGGCTGATGGATATTGTCCAGCTGTCCCAGCAGGCAGGCGTTGTGCAACCCCTCCAGGGCAAAGGCTATTTGGACAATGAAAGGGAAATGAGGATATTCCTGCCTCACCCAGCCCCTCATTGCCTTAGGAAGGATGCAAGCGTCTGTACAGCTTTACCTGGAGGTTGAATTGGACCTGATCAGGCCAGGATCTGTGGAGGGAACTTCAGCTGAGCTGTCAGGTCTCGGACGCTGAGGGTGGGGGTCCTGGGGCCATTCGTTGCTCCTCTGCCATAGGCTGGGTCCAGGCAGGGGGGTTACTTGCCAGCCCTGGTACCCCTCATGCCACGGATGGCCTGATGTGGGCACTGCCAACTGTCCGTGGTGCTGGTGGCCGGTCACCACAGGGGAGAGGCTGCTGTGCCCTCTTTCTGATTCCTTCCGCCCATCGACTCCCTTCCCTCCCCTGCATGTTGCCAGTTACTGCCTTTCTGCTGTAGTTTCTGCCAGACCCCACTCCATGTCTGGTTACCCCTCATGGCCCAAGGCGTGTCACTGGGCTGCCATTGCTGTCTCTTTGATGGTTGCCCACCCCAAAGGGACCTTGAGCAATTGCGTGCTTGGAGCAACATCACATTTTGGCTGTAGCTGCCAACAGTTTGCCTACTTTGTAAGGGATCTTTGGCTGGGTGAAATCCTTGCAGCTCTACTGCTTTCACCTCTGGACTGCAGTATTTGTACAGAGAGGTGCATGACAGATTTTATGGGCCCAGAGATGGGCTTTTAACTGCTATGCTTCATTTGTGCCTTCACCTCCCGTGCCTGCCCCTCTATAAATGCATATCTGGCCCACGGAGTCAAAGGCGGTTGAAGATAATGTTAGCCACACCATCTTCTTATGTGCCTTAACTACTCCAGCTCAATGAGCCAGCTAGGCTTTGGTCGACTTAAGACAGCTTAAATTTGAATGTGATCACATTTGGCCCCAGAAGGGGAGCAGATAGACCACTTTTATCCTTCGGGCACCATGCAGGAATGGAGAGATCAAAGTCACCACTAGCTCAACCAAGCATAAAACTATGTCAATGGCACCACCATGCTGCTGTCTATCAGGTTCATGAGGACTGAGCTTTGCTGAGGCCAAAACCAGCAACTCTGTTTATCTTCTGTGCAAATCCAGAATACTACGGTATCATAAATCTTAAGCTTCGAATGGAAAAAATCCTTTTAAAGGTGGCAAATGTTTGCAGTTTTGTTGCCAACATCCCTTAGTGACCTATAGCATTCCAGCAGTCATTTTTACTATGTCAAATGCTGGCAAACAGCAACGATCCTATTTCACAGGGTAAAACATAAATTTTAAACAGCAGCAAACATGCCACCTTTTGAGATGCCGTGATAGATTAAGCATCTTGTAAGCCCCAAATGAAAAAAAAACAGTCATGCATTCATATTTCTTATCTTTTATCTCACCTCAAGATGGCTGTGGCATTTATTGAGTGCTGACAACATACTGTGTGGTTGTAGTAGCAAGCAAAGCAAAGCAAAGCAAAGCAAAGCAAAGCAAAGCAAAGCAAAGCAAAGCAAGAAGAGCCATAATGTCAGAGGAAAGCAAAACAGCACCATTGAGCAGATGATTCCTCGCCTGGAAAAGCGACCTTCAAAATTCACACTTGGAGAATGCAGAGGCTGAGCACGGCCCAGACCAGTGCCGGGGCTAAAGGAGGCGTACAAACCTTTAGTAGACCACAAATCACAGTTTTGTGTATGAGCTACCTCCACGCCAAGGTGGGAAAAGCTTTGAAGGTTCCTCCCTCAGCCAGCCTGGGCACGTGGCTGTGTTTCATCCTGCCTGGCATTCGATGGGCGCCAGGAGGAACATGGATAAGGGTATTAAGCCAACCTACTGAGAACATGCTGCTGCTTCACTCTCCAGCTAATGACAGTGATCACCTTCAGTACAATAAACCCAGCTTTGCTTCTGCAGATACATCCCTCACGTGCTCCTCATGGGATCGCACCGGGCTTTGCCTCTGCGACCTCCTGGAACAGGCGTGCCAGCATAACTGGGAGATACTCAGACACAGTAATGGCTTAAGGCAGTGGAAATGGTGTGAATGAAGAAGGAAAAAGCTTCCAAGGGGAAACATCTGTTCTCTTTACCATTAGCTACAAGTGGTACCTTTTTAATTATTGAGATGCTGAAGCTGGCAGAGGTTGCAGAGTGGATTGACTTGGTAATTATTTAGAAGAGTCCCAATTGCTGGCAAGGATTCCCATGTAGTCATTTTCTAACTGGATAGAGGGAGAAATAAACTCTTCATATATTTATTATTATTATGGCCTGTCAATTATGAAGATTTATTCATTCCTGCTGAGCTACCTCGAGACTTGGCTTTATCACTCACTACTGCTGCCACGACACTATTATATATGTGAAAACATGAAGGTAAGGCATGCTTTTTGAAGCTATACACAATTCATCTTCCTGAGTTTTGACAGCTTGCCCCATGTACAAGATAATACCATCTAACATGCTGACCATGGCATTACAAGGTGCTTTTCTCGGGTTTGATTCAGCACGGCATCTTAGTGCACACACCATAACATCTTTAAGCCAGTTGAAAGTGCAATGAGACCTAGTGTTTTCCACAGTTTTATAGACTGCTGCATTAAACAGTCTGGTCCATCAGGCTCATGTGCTGCTGAGCACATATTTAAGCCCATTGAAATTGGGATTTCAGTGGGTGTAAATTCCCCATCTTGCTGAGTCAGGCCCTGAATTTGAGGCAGGTCGACCAAGATCTTTAGGAAACGTGGGGACGCTGGTGTCTTGCCGTTCAGTGTAGCTCATTTAAGCCTGTGCATGGATGCAGTAGAGGCTTAGCACACAGCCATTGTTTTCTGGTCCAGAAGGAAGTGGCTTATGACGCCGTTTTCCTCAGGATTTGTGGCTATTCCAGAGGGAGGCTCCAGCATCTGTTGTTGGCAGAAATCAGATTTCCTCCCCTCCCCTCCCCTCCCTTCCTCTTCTCTCCTCTCCTCTCCTCTCTTCTCCTCTCCTCTCCTCTCCTCTCCTCCTCTCCTTTTTCTTCTTTTCCATTCCATTCCATTCCATTCCATTCCATTCCATTGTCAGTAAATCTCAAACACCCTATATTTAATTTTTAGATTAATGAGACTCTTATTAAAAGGATCACAGTGCCACTCTATTGCCTGCTTGTGTGGTTGCAACCTTGGCAATGTCCGAGCATCTTACAAACACTGAAAAGCAGGCCACGGCTGTGTAAAGCACTATCTCTGTTTTATACACAGGCTTTGAAAAATGAAAGGAAATGTTGTGACATAGAGAGTTTGATTCCTCTCTCCAGTGTTCCATGACTGTTTCTTATACCCACTCCATATAAATATATTAGTTACAAGTATAGAGATATATATAGATGACTAAGCTCTGATTATGCATTATATTTCCACATGACTTTTTGCATTCCTTAGACTTGGCAACACATAGCAACTCACTGTCAGTGAAGGGGGCACGCGTGCAGCCCAGGCAGAGCCCAGGGCCCCGGGGGGGGCCACCGCGGGCACACAGGTGGAGGGATGCAGCCCCCTCCGAGTGCCATCCTACCCCTCCTCGGCCACTGCTCAGCTGTATACAGGAAAGCAGGCATTTCTGGCCCAGCAAAACTGCCTGTTTTGATTCCTGGTGGTGCACTGAAGTTCAGCCTGGGGCAAGAGTCTCACTGATTTTTAGAAAAGAGCAGCAGCCTCCTTTGGTTTTGATAAGTGAAGGGCGGATTTATGGGGGCAGAGTTAAGGAGATAAGGGCATTGGAGCCCCCCTCATTCAGACCTCAGTTGAGAGGCTGTGCCTCAGGAAAACCTTCCTCATCTCTTCCCAGCTCCCCATCTGCCCACACAGCTGCCCCCCGTGCCTGTTACTCCACTTGCACTGCACCCCAGGATGCGAAATCTCCGACTGGTGGGGGACTCCGAAATTTGCTTTCACATGCTTTATTTCAGAACCCATCCAAAAGATGGGGCAGTTGAAGCCCCGCTGCCTTGTGTACTGCAGCCAGAATACAAACGGTGCCACCAGTGAGCCCCGAATGAGTGGGATCCCCCAGCCGCTCCAAACTGGGGCCAAGTTCCTGGGCAGGGGCCTCACTGTAAAAATGCTCTTCACAGCCTTGTCCCGAGCAACTGCAACAATCTGGGGCCATCTGCGGATTTGCTACCTCACTGCTCATCTCTTTTTCCAGATCATTAAGGCATGCATTAAACACCACTGGCCTTCTTAACGAATTCGCTAATCACTCCTACAGCTATCCTGATGAGAATGATCCCAGCTCCTTATTTCCTGCCTCCATCTCTGTTTCGTCCTGTTTTCCCTCATGTGATGGGGCGATGTCAGGATCCCTCCACAGAATCAGGGCTGGAATCTCTTCAGGAGCCTTTGGGAAGGAGCGGGTGCTGCTGCTGCACTTGCTGGCTTCCCGGCCGTGCTGCAAGGTTGCTCTCATTGCTGTGTGTGTCAAGGTCGTGCCGTGCAACTCTTCCAGAAGCATGGGGGAGGCATCTGGGGAAGTTTTCCCATTGCTGCTGGTCTGCTTTGCGGCTTTTTGCAAGAAGTTGTGCTGCACCTGCAACTGGGATGGGCACAACCTGGAAAGAAAAGATATAAACAGCAAAATTGGAGCCATTGTCATGCCGGGCAATTAGGTTTTTTTATACAGATATCCTGTGCCCATTGTAGTTTTTGCCTCCCTGGTGCATATTCATTTTTCTTCCTCCACCCTTCTTCTCAGTACCTTGTGGAGCCATGAGTTTCACATCCGCTGCCTTTTGCTTTCGCTGGCCATCAGCCCTGCCAGGTCAAATGCCCTCGTGCCGGGGCAGGCTGCTCGCTGGGTCGGCGCAAGCGCGGTGCCCTCATGCAGCAGCCGCGGGGCTGCTGGGCCATAGCTGAGGCAGATGTGTAACGACGGGTCTGCATTACGCACCCTGGGTTTCTCCCCCTGCCACTTTTGGGGGGCTGGTCCTGAGGTCGCTGTGAGGGATGGATAGCTTATTAAACTGCTCGCTGTGCTATGCGGCCGCACGCCTGCAGCCTTCCCAGCTCGGCAAGACTGCCACTGCCGTGCTGGTTTTGTCTGGCACCTCGAGCCATTCCTCCTACCCCAAGGTGGGGGAGAACCTGTCAGGAAACCTCCCGTCGTGCAAAACCACCTTTTTAGAAAACGCACTGTGGGATACAGCCCTGAGGAGGCAGAAGAGCCCAAAGCCAGCCTCAGATTATGGCTTTCCTTTCCACCAGCCATTTTAAAGAGAGGCACACAACCCCAGTCAGACGGTTTGTACTTTAACACATGGGAGGGATGGTGCCTGCATCCTCCACAGCCTTTCCCGGTTGCCGGCACAGAGGCCTGGCAGCTCCACGGCCGGCTGGGCCATCACCTCACCCCATCTCTCAGCCATCCGCCTGGAGATGGGCAAAGTGCAGTCCCTCCTCCCAGCATCCAGTCCCCCGAGGAGCCAGCGTTAGAGGGGTTCAGGAGGCAAAAAAGCCATCACTGGCTGCGGGAGCTGCCTTTTGGAGTGGTGGGGAGCCCAGAGCTCTGGCTGCAGGACTTTGCTGGAGTTGGGGTATTTGCAGCCCCGGGGCGTCAGGGTGCAGAGGACTCTCCTCCTGCCCAGCTGGGCTGTATTTTTTTTGGATGCACCGAATGGAAAATATTAGCCCGTAGACAAAACAGACGCTGTGAGTTGGAGCACGGGACGGCGTGCTCACTGCAGGAGCCGGGGCTGGAGCAGCACGCTCCCCGTGGGGCTGAGCTATGCCAGCTATGGGCTGCCGGGGAGCCGTGCCGGCACTGTCCTCACTCGGCCTGTGCTGGGAATAGCTTTTACTGCTGCGAGTCACCTGGGTATGCTTCACGGAAAAGTTTAAACGTGAGAAGTCCCCTTCGCCTTCCCACCGCCTGCCCTGGAGGTCGGGGAAGCGTTCGGTGTGTGGCCGCCCACCTCTGCGGAGATAACCAGGAGGTGGCCGGCAATCGGCCTCCTGCTCTAAAAGCAGCTCTATTTTATAACTAACATCTCACTTCTCGTTGGCAGGTAGTAACCGCAAAGCAGAAGGCATAACTCACCAGCAGCACAGGGCTTATCTCCCCATGCGATAAATATAAAGGTGGAACCCACACTGCACCCGAGGTGACAACCTAGTGCAGCCCCGCAGAAATACGCGGGGAAAAATCACAACTACAGGCATGCATCTTGGGTCAATTTTCCATAGTGCTTTTTGTCCTCCGCTTAAAATAAAGCCAAAGCTTGCTAAGTCAGAGCCTCTGCTTCTCCGTGCCATCTGCTTGCGAGCCAGCGTAGCTGACAGTACCTGGAGTCAGCTCCCCTGCCACCTGCTCCTGCTGGGTTTTCCTCCTCTGGCAATGCTATAACCTTCGGTTTGCAGCCTGCTCAAATGTGATTCATTATTAATTGGCTGTAAAAGCGGGGCCACCGCAACAGACTTTCGGAGCTCCTCTCTCCCTCCCATCTCCTTGCATGCCCCAGGTCGGCCAAGCGGGACAAGCAAAGCATGGTCCGAGCTCAGCCGAGGAGGAGTACGAAGCAGGGCCATGCTGCATGGCATCCCGCAGCTCCTGTCTCCGACCTCCTCTGCGGATCCTCATCCGGATGCCAAAATTGGTGGAGGGTACTTGGGAGGTACGGCTTTAGGGACAGCCTTGTTTCCACCTTGCAGGGCGGCACAGCCTCCCCCACACCCTGGTTTTACCAAGCCAGAATCCATCTCGCTCCCTGCAAAGTCTAGCACCGTCACGCTGGCTGACCCATCCATAGTCAGGCCAGAAGAGACCATTACCCTGACCTGGTTTTACCTCCTCACAACTCAGCCATGAACCTTCACCCAGCGATTCCTGCGCTGAGCTCACAAGCCCTGCCAGAGGTAGCGCCTGGATTTTCAGGGGTCCAGCCCCAATTCAAAGACTTTGAACATTTTTTACAAAAAAAAAATCTTTGGAATCTCTTCAAAAGGCCATAAGTAATCACTGTGAGACATGTGGATGGGAAACGTGGCTTTCCGTCCTCCCACCCTCACACGGGGCACAGCCGCGGCACTGCGACCGTCGCTCTGAGCAGGCTGCACACACAGCCCCAGCGGACACACGCCAGCCCCCACGATGGACACCGTGCCTTCCAGCACAGTGTTAGCATGGAGCAGAAAGAAAACAAATCAGCAAAAAGCCCCAGAAGTTCAGACCAGGACGTTCACCCTCCCAAAACACAACCCAGCCGGTGGGGCTGCCATGCAGGTACCTGCACCACAGTGCCCCGGGTGTCATCCCCACTCCCTCTCCAAACCCTGGGGCCAGCAGCAGCCCCGTGCCCCTTCCCCGCGATGCGGGGTGCCTGCACGGCCAGCACCCCTGCGGCTGGTGCCACTGCCCTGCTGGGGGCCAGGGGCTGGGGCAAACCCTCCCCAGCTCTCCGGGAAGCGCTGGCCGTCCAAAGCAAACCTAAAACCCGAGCTTTCCAGCTGGCCTCCTGTTTGTAGTCCTGGAGAGAGCTTTTGGGTACAAAAAACAATCCCAAATGCCTAAAAATAACCCTGAACTTCTTCAGCACGGCAGTTGCATTTTGAGATATGCAGAATATTATCAAACACAGATGCCCCCTGCTAAAGCCAGGGAGGGGATGAAAGCCCCCTAAGTCCTTTTCTCTTTCCTTACCTGAGCTGCCCTTTGGACCTGGGGTGTGTTTTTATGCGAGCACATTTCAGGATGCAATGTTTTTTCCAGGGCTGAGGCGGTGGGCTGATGCTTCATGTCCTGCTTGGCTGGGACAAGGATGCACAGCTGCCCTTGACACTTTCTGCGTCAGAGAGCCCTGCTTTGTTTCTCTTCCCAAGACCAGCCAGGGACATTTAAACAAGCAATGGACATTTTATTTTATTGAAATAGTGAAAAAAAATAATTAAAAAGACCCTTTTGTTTTATAAACCTGAAGGTTTTGGCTTAGGCTCTCTGACAGCATCTCTTCAGCACAAAGCAAACCTAGAAGAAACATGACAATGAAATATATTAGCAGCTCAAACACTCTGCTCAATTTAATGCTATGTGTTATTGCAGGTCTGAAATGTTATTTCTGTTGGATATACAAAACCTTGCTCTTTTAACAGATTTATTCCTTCACTCCTTCAGCACTTCTCTCCAATGGCAGGTCTTTGTGCTTCGTCTCCAGAGTCCAGGGCTCACTTGTCTCACCAGGGCCAATATTGCCCAGTTCTGCTCAGGATGCTCTAAGCCCTGGGTGCACCCAATGTTTCCGCCAGTTGCCCACTGCTGCTCCAGCCCTGGTGCAAACAGTTTTCAGGAACAGAAACCTGCTTGCCTGGGCTGGAGCAAGATTTTTCTTTAGAAAAAGCTGACCTAAACTGGGGGAAAGAATACCCATCCCTTCTTTTATGCTAGTAACTTTAAAAAACATTAAAATAGAAGGCTTTCAGGGCAGAAAAATTCCCGGCATCAGGATACTGATGCCACGGAAGGTGGTTTCATTATGAGCAAGGGGTGTTGGGAAACAGATACTCCTTTTAATGAATACTCCAATCACTGTCTTGAAACAATTCAGGTCTCTCACCTGCTCTGTCTGCGGAGGTGCGCTGCCTCCAAATTCTGAGTTTCTTGGATTATTATATAGTCTCTAGCGGGGTTGCTGCCTGTGGAGAGCTGAGGATACTTGACCCATACACCCTGTGTAAATATACATGCACACTTGTGGCAACAACTATCTTTATGGCCACAAAGTCCCAGGAAAGCAGATGGTGCTGTAGTAAATAATCAGAGTGATTTACATACACAGGCAACTCCAGCTCTCATTAAGAATAAATGAAGTAAAGAGACTCAAGCGGCCCTCCAGCTCCTGCTCCAGGCGCTCTCATCATCGTTGATGCCTGCGCCTGGGATGCTGCTGCAGCCCTGGGTAATGATGGAGACTGGGAACCCCAGATTTGCATTTATCTATCAAGTTTGAGCCAGAGTGTATGCCCAGGGTTTCAGTCTGAGCCCACCTCTAACAGAAACTGAAGGAAAAAATGCTTTTCTTAGATTTTTAAGATTTTGAAGTTGAAGCTGAGACCCGGTCCTAAGTGATGCAGATGTTCCTCCCTTGAAAGCTGGAGCCCAGCAGCTCTCGGCGTGCCCCAAGCACGGCTGCCTTGCCAGCAGCCCCCAGGCCTCCCATGTGCTCAATGACGTCGGTAAGGACAAATCTGTCCCCTTTCACCTGCCCTTTGGCCATGGCCTCTGGGCAGGAGAATGGCCCAATTACCCAGCACGGGTAGGCCAGCCATGCATCCAGCATCCCCAGCCCCCTCCCATGGGAGGTCCCAAAGGCTCCGAGTCAAGGACACGCGTGACAGCAGGGATGGTGTGACTGCACACGGGTACACCCCAGCCCACCTCCCCTGCCGCCCCTCCCGCGGGTCGCCTTGGCGAGGCTGCCTAGGCTTTCTGCCCATCACCTCCTCTTCCTCCCCCTCTCCCTCTCCCAAAGCAAGTGGCGCTCCCTTGGATCTCTGCCTGCTGGGAATGCGCACAGCCCCTCCACCAGCTCCCGCTGCCCACCGCTCTGCCAGCCCGGACACGAAACCAACAGTCGGAGGAGACAGCCGAGCCCTGGGCGAGGGCTGTGCCGTGCAACACCTTTACCTTTCCGGCGTGATTTTGAAACGATGGCCTCAGCCAGCCCTTGGCCAGACACGGCTGCTGTACCTGGAAAGATAAAGGATAAAGTCCAGAGAATCACTTGTCCGCCTCCGCTCTCCGTGGCTCTGCAAGGGCTTGCCAAGGCAGCGTGCCTCTCCTTGTGACCCCTCACTTGTCCCGAGGGACTCGCTTTGTGAGAAAGAGGGGGAGGAAGGAGGAAAATCCAAGATGCAGAGCAATTAAAGCCGCTGGGAACCTGATGATCCAGCCGGTCCCTGGCTGGCCTGCAAGCATCCTCGGGGACCTCCCCCGGGGCAGCCTCCGGGGGCTCTTGCAGCAAAGGCTCCGGGGAGCCTCTTCCTAGACAGCACAGCCTGCCTTGCCTTTCCTCTTATACACTTTAGTTCTTAGGAGTTTTACCTGTGTGGTTTAGGTTTTGTTCGCAATTTGTTCCTGTACGGTTTAATTTGCACCTCTAAAATTAAAACCAGCTTCCTTGCTGTTAGCAGGCAGCAGGTCTGAGCACCAAGCTACGAAGTTTTCTGTTTTTCTGCCCCTGTGAGCTTAGTCAAGCTCAGGGCTCCTTGTAGCCTTGGTGTTTCTCAGCCCAGAGCTACAGGAATGGGGAGCTGCAGCAATGCCAGAAAGTTTTCATGACACTTTTTTTTTTAAGTGTCATCAAGCTGCACGATGAAATGACATTGAAAGACACCAGATGAGAAACTCTGAAATTCATATTCAATTTGTTTTTTTAAAATCTGCTATTAATGATTGCTGCTCATGGTATTCACAAGGAGCATAATATTCCATTTCAAAACTGAGGCTGCCTTACTTCCCAAGTGGGAATAAAAAAGGGCCAGAGCAAGTCAGGAGCCCTGTGACAAATGTGTGCAACGTCTTCTAGAGTATCTTGCAATCTGCAAAGCAGCCCGTTCATTAGCATGCAATTACTCACTGCAGCCTTCATGTGTGGCGGGGATGTAAATACACTCAGGCCTCCCCGAAGCGTGGGACTCGTGTAGCTCAGGGGGGAACTTCCCCGCTCGGGCGATGGGCTGAGCGCGCAGTGTCCCTTCAGCTTCTGCCCTTGCAACGTCTAATTCCACGAGGCAAAGCTGGCCGAGGTGATTCACTCGGGAGGAATGTCAAAACAGCGCAGCAGCCTGCAAGAAAAGAAAACAGCCGTCCTGGGCAGCCAGCCCTCCCCAGTCCCTAGCCAGCGGCCTGAGCAGATGTTTAGGGAGGGCGTAAGGAAAGTGCAGGCATGCAACGAGTCTGCCCAGGGCAATCCCACCCGGTGGCTCAGGGACTTCACCGGCTTGTGGTGACATCTGTGTGTTTAGCAGCCCTTGAAGGATTTTGCTTCCTTGAATTTGTCTAGCTGCTTTCAGACCCCTTACAAAGCTCCCGGCACCCACACCGCCCTGTGCCAACAGTTTCAAAGGGTAAATAAGTACTGAAATACCTTTGTTTCCCTCTGCTTCTTTTAAACCTGCTGCCTAATAAATTTACGTTATGACTTTAACTCTGGTGAGAAGGAATTAAAGTTCCTTGCCGTTTCCCTTTCTTTCACAGACCTCTCACATACTCACCCTTGCCCTGCAGCCATCTCTCTTCCAGGTCGGTACATCCCAGCCTAGCCAGCCCATCCTCCTGCAGAAGCCATTCCCTACCTTCGCCTGCCTTGTTTTGCCCAGCAGTGCAGCACTAGCCATGTCGATCTACCTGAGACACCTCACAGTGAGGCAACGGAAATACAGTAGAAAGAGCCACATCAGTGCGATGCTCTGTCTGAGGTTATCACACTGTGCACAGCGTTGCCCTGTACACGGGAAGTCTCACTGTTTTCCTTTTGATGCATGCTCAGCCATGGGGATGATGCTGCTGAACGTGCCCGTGAGTATGTTGGCAGCTCCAGGCTGTCCAGGTCCAGCTCCCGGCATGACCAAATGACCACGGTGCAGGGGCAGCAGGGGTGCAGTTGAGCATCACTTGGCCCATCTTGGAAAACAACACAGGTGAAGAAGGAACAGCATGGCTGCCTCAATTTCTCAGCCCATGCCCAAGAGCACCCAGAAGGCAAACACAGAGCTCACACGTGAGGAAGGCTCAGGAGCAACCACAGAGGAAATCTCTTACTTCACATCCCGGGCAAAGGATGCTTCTCCCTGGGAGATAAAGCAGGCTGGAGGCGGGTGGTGCAGCTCTTCCCTCTCATGAGGAGCGGAGGGAGCACTCCCCTGCTGGGCACACACCTCCCCTCTTGCCCTGCTGTTCCTGAGCTCACCAGCGTATTTCAATTTACTTTAATTACTGCCTTTACCTCCTGCCTTTGAGAAGCTGCCCACCCTGCCCCAGCTTGAGTGAGGAATGATATTTTACCATCATTTAACCAGGCAGGCCAGCAATATCCCGTATGTTTTCATATCTGCCTGGCTTTAAATGGGGACCAGCTGTGAAGTACATTGAGGACCCAACCCATGCACAATCCATCCCGTACTCCTCTGTGTCTGCCAATGCTGGGGACCAACCTTGATCAATTTTCTCTGCTGCACATTGTGTCCCAGTCCCGACCACATCCAGTCTCTTGCGATTTCGTGCCCTTTCTGGCTGTTCACTTGATGGGGAGCTGAACAAAACCAGTACAAAAAGAGGCTGCGGCACAATTTGCACTGACATTTGCTGGCATTGTCCTTATTTTCTGGTAAGTTGAATGTGGAATGTGTCTGATATTTATCAGAGAAAAAATGTCACCTCTTGCCCCTTCCTCCTGATATATAAAAAAAAAAAAAAGCAAAGCAATCTGGAAGCTTTCCGTGCCCTGTATTCTTCCACCAAAGATGCTCACAGCTGCCTAAACGCTTAAGCACAGATGCACAGCGTGCACCCCAAAGAGGAGATTACAGTATTTTCGGGAGCTCCTTCCTCCTGCTGAATTACTTTTAAAGGGTGCGATGTGCTTCTCATCTTTGCAGCCTCACACCTGACGTTCTGGGAATTGCCTAGCCATGACGTTTGTACCATCGTGGACCTTTTACATCCCCACAGTCCCCCACGTGAAAGCGATAAGAGTGAACATGTTCCCCCCGTCTTTGGTCAGTCCTGTCTCCTGGTGCCCTCCTGTAATGAAAAATACCACATCAGTGACTCCTTCTCAGATGGAAAAATCTGACCTGAACGCTGGTCCGTCTTTCTCTTTTATGTGTCTTCTCCCCTTTCCAGCTCAATGTGTGTCCCGTTGTATGATACTTTGGGGGAAAAGCCTATTGATATGAACAGTGTGAACCACAGCCATGGTTTCTGTGATTGCAGATGCATGGATGTACAGGTGTATTTTGCGTGCGCGTGAGTGCTTTCGTGTGTAAGTATGCGTATATGCAAACATGTGAGTTGATCAAAGTATTGCACCTGTATATTTATCATTTATTATAATGCATGGCATTTTAAAAGATAGCATGGTAGATGTAATATGTAATGCAAATGTCATATGCAAATAATTTACTTAGTGTCACAGCAAGAGTAATGGAAGACGAGGAATCCGACTTTCAGCAAATCTAGTGGGTTTGCATTTTATATTACGTACTCACTCCATTTGCTGGGGATGGCACAACGAAAATAGCTGTCAGTAATACTTTGTGTGGAAGCAGATGCAACGTGCAGAACTGCGAGCAGGCTGATGCAGTACCTTTTATTACCCAGATTAAGGATGGCAGGCAATTTATTTGCTAAAGGCCAACAGCAAATAATCTTTTCCCTGTGAAATGAATTTAGGCAGCTTGAGGTGGGGCCAGAAAGCAATTAAGTATATTATTAAAGCAGGGCAGGAGATTGTAATCATACACATGTATATTATGTACATACATATATAGAAAGGCAAATAAGTCTGCAGCCACCTTTGGAACCAATATTCAAGTCTGAAATGCAATAAGGCTGGAAATTAAATGCTTATCTTCCTTTGTTAATGTATAATCTTCGCCTTTAATCAGCTGCATTAATTATTCCATCACACTGAGTTTTTACATTTCTGAAAAGCAGAAAAGTTCGTTTTGTTGTGGTTCATGGCTTTTCAGACTTACCTGGGGCTGAGCACAGCAGGGTGAAGGCAGGCTGGCTACGGACTGCCTCCCTCCCCTTGCAGGCACCCTGCTGACAGGCTCCTGCCTCCCGCTCCAGGCTGAGCCCTCCTGCCCCCCGGGGCGGCGAGATTCCCCCAGCATCTGGCGACGGTGGGATACTCCACGCTGGATATTGTCTGTTGTCAAGGAGATGAAGTATTTAGACTATCAGGCCAAACGATAATACGATAGACATTCAACGAAATACATGCAGCTTTTAAGAAATAATCGCCAGAAATCTTCCATAGTACACAGAAGGGTTTTTTGCCTCCCTTACTTAGAGGTCTGGTTTACACTGTAAGAACAGAAAACAGTTAGGTTTTACATTTGGCTGTAACAGATGCAGATTGAGATGTGCTACCTCCATACAAAATGTTAATGAATAGATGATGGGAGAATATTTTCCTCTATCATAAGAACAACAGCCACAAAAAAGCCTGATTAAGTACCCTCCATTCATGATACCTGGTTACAAAAGGTAATCCCTGCTCACACTGAGGATGTGGCAGTCGTGGGCACAAACCGCCAGCTGAGCGAAAGGTCATCGGGACTTTGGGACAGGGGTACCACATCTGGTCCAGGGATGCTCCTCAAAAGTCTTCCAGCTCCCCCTTCCCCACCCCACCAGCCCCCTGGTAACCTCCCCACTTCCACGGGGGCAGCATGAGCTACGGCAACAACAACTGTTACCCCTTGGCTGAGGAGGGTAAAACAGGAATTCCTAAGACTTTTTTTCCTTGTGGAATAGCTGATATCTGAACACAGACGTTGCTCTGCTGAGACCTCTTCACCGCACCTCACCTCCACTGAGCCCGTATTGCTGCTGCCGTCGTAGGCAGTGCAGGGGGCTGAGCCCCGACTGCCAGACTTAAATGTATAAACTGCTACAGCTCAAATTAAAAAGTCAATTTCTTTCTTCTGGGGATGTGAAAACAGTGGGATAAACTGAAGTTAACTCAGGAAAACCAAGTCACCCTCTTTCCCCGCTTCCCCTTTGGACAGAAAGACTGACGTTTCCCCAGCTGTTATGACCACCAAGCGCACAGGCTCATCTCCTTTCCTACTTATCATTAATCCCCTCGAAAAGACCCTTCCCTTTCCTCTGGGCACCAGGTAGGCGGGCAGACCGGCCGCGGGATGCCAGCGCTGCACAGCTACATCAGCACACACAGCAGGGCTGTCTTCTCTTTGGGGGGGACTTACTGCAACCAAACTGGGAAAAGAGCTAGCGGGCGCCATGTAGGGTTCACACGGTGTCAGACTTGGGTAGGCAAGAATTTGGGAAGCATCGCTGTGTGTCTTTTGCTCCTCACTCATCCTATGCATAGCTGATCAAAAATGTTCTGACCAAACATTTTTCTATTAGAGATTGCATTTTTCCACAAATTAAAATGCCCTGTGTACTGATTTTGACAAAATTACAATTTTCTTTGCTTAAGCCAAGTGTTCCGATCTTACTAAAACATGACAGATCCGTTGTTTTATTGAAAACTTTTCAATTAAACCAAAATACACTTGTAAAGTGATTTTTAATTCCAGGGGATATTTCAAAATTTGTCATTTACTTTTGGATTAGGAGTGGAATAAAACGAGGAAACTATGAGAACGGAAATTATCCAGGTGATTTCTGTATAAACTGACACGACTCTCACATTAACTGCTTCAGGGCTCTATTGCAGGACAGGGTTAAGATTCAAACTAATACAGTGAGATACGGTACAGGCCAAATAATGCAAGAGCTGGCACAGTGCTCTAAGAACTAAAGGAGGTCACTAAAACCCATGCCAATCCACACTGGTTTATATAAAATGTACTTTCTCGAACTAACCGGACGCCTTTGATGAGATGATAAATTTTGCCAAAAGAGACAAAAAGCCTTGGACTTGGTACTGCATGACATTGGCTTAGAAACTAGAGTGGCATGAAATCAATGTGTCAATATTAAATTAAATTAAGCAACTACAAGCTGCTTAATGTCTACATCTTAAAATAAACTGTGAATAGGAATCATCTTCTCATGTGTGCGTTGCATGCGGGCCACTTCAGGGATCATTTATTTTGTCTCCATTACAGCTAATATTTTTCATAACTTCTTAGAAGAAAACCTAGTATCACCGCTGATAATGCTTGTGGGTGACGCAGATGCCGGGGGATACGCCGGTAACAAAGAAAGGGTATCACAGATCAACATCGCCTGGTGAGCTGCACCTGAGCAAAAAATACTCGGTCTAGCAGAGCCAAGCATAAACCCATACATCTGAGCCCCAGAAGATGTTGACGAGGCAGGCGACCCGTGCCCGCATCCGACCTGTAAGGTTAACTAGTCCGGTAAGAGCCTTATTTGCAATTTAATACCCCAGAAGATCCTGGCAAAGCCCCACAGGCACTTGCATCAGCCAGCCTGGACCTGCTCGACACTCGGATGCCTCCCGAGTTCTGCCTTCTCCTGTTTGTTGACCTGCCTGTTGCTCTATTAAAGGCTCCTCGTAGTTGCAGAGCTCTCTTTAATCCCGGTTTCGAGGCACTGCACGCCCTACGGAGGTAGGACTGCAGTCATCTTCCACCCCGACACGTGGCCTCCCAGCAGGCTGCCCGCACTCAGACTGCCCCTTGGGGACAAGGGACATCCGCGCTCGCCTGGCTCGTCCCTGGGGGCCAAGGGTAGAGTCCTGCCGACTTTGGGCTGCTGCTGATTCGGGATCTCTAGGGGACTTGCTTTCAGGCACAAAACATCCTCCCTTCAGATGTTACAAATAAATCTTTGGCTTAATAGCCTTGTATTTTTGTGCCATCTTTTATGTCCTCTCAGGATGTTATATGCCACATAAAATGCGAGAGGTCATTAAAGTTAAAGTGAGAAAGTAATTAGCCCATATTTACACTGAGGGATGCAAATAAATTATGTTACTCAAATATCAGGCATCCCTTTTTAAATATTGGCTAATGTTCTAGCAAAACCCTCAGGTTCTAGAGATGACAGAAGACATTTTATTTAACACAAACTCACCCAAATATTTCACTACACCCAGGTAAGGTCATCACCAGGCAAGAGGAGATCACCCTAACACCGTCTGCAAAGCTGCACTGAGGGCATCGCTACAGGGACTCCTCCAGCTGCTACATCTCATAAGGGGAACAAGGAGCCGCGGACCCTTTCCCATGAGCCCATCAGCCCTGGCCCCAGAGACTACGAGGTGCTAACATATGATGCAACCAAAATATATCCTAGAGGGAACCTACTGCCAAAACAGAGGAAGGGTATTTAATCTGTTGTCCACTAAAGGCTGAGCGCCTGCTGCTTCCCTTTCGTTGCTGGCGTTATTGGGATCTCTGCTCCGGCCAGCTCCTATTTTCATGAAGCTTGTAGGAACTTAATATCTTTGTGCCTTCCGTTCCTCTGTCAAATTTGGCTGAGGCTGGCCAACGATTCCAATGTAATAGCAGGGAATGCAAAAGGAGCAAGCGGCAGCATGATTGCATAGCTGTATTTCATTACGAAGTAAGGCTAAAAATATCAGTGACCTTTCTGAGCTCTATTTTTCCGTGGTTTGGAGCAGAGTTGTGAAATTTGGCAGGTGCAAGAGGCCTTTGGGGTGTGCCTTCTGCTGTTCCTGTGAAAATCTTCCCAAATTTGGGCTAGGTATAAGCCTTTGGAAAACAAGACCATATGTTAAGATACATGTAAGAACTTCAGTAATTTGGTGGAATTCCCCAATAATTTTGTCCTCCCCGAGTCTCATGCTACTTTCCCGCTCTGTGCCACTGCCTGGCTCTGAGGTCTCCATCCGGACATCTCCAGATCCCAGTATGGATACTGGGATGGAAAGCAGGGGCACAGTTTCTTCAGAGCTCCCTGTTTTCACCCTGCTAACAACCACGGAACAAGAGGATGCTCAGAGCAACCACGTGAAGGGACAAGGACATGGAGCAGATGGCGGACCAAGGTGGCCCTGACTCACCATGTCCTGCAAAAGGCAGCACCAGTGGACAGCCTCCCAAACCCATTCCCGCTCAGAGAGGGAGGGCTTGCCACTGTTGCTCTCAGACAAAAGCTGTGTATGAGCCGCATGCGTTAATCTCCGGCGTGTGAGTATGCGAGCAAAATAATCCCAGTTACGCAGTTTTGTCACACGCACGGTCGCGGGGAGGTAAGGTCTCGGTCTGAGATCCACCTGTGTGGCCGTGATGAGGAAGAGAGTCTTTTGCTTCACAATGGATTAGTCATTTGCTTGTTTAGTTAAGCCTCCGAGAAATTGTTGGCTAACACTGTTTTCTGGCTGGACAGGTAAGAGTGGCTTTGAGCCGTGCCCATGGGATATCTGCCTCACTGAACCGGAGGGGCGAGCAATGGCAGAAGGTGGTTTGATGACTCCCGCCTGAGTGAAGGACGCTTCCGCAGACAGCAAACAAGTGCTTTTTGTTTGCTCCTAATTTACAGAGGCTTGGCTTAAGGGTGGGAGATTTTGAGGCAGAGGATGAGCTTTGAGGTCCTCCATCCCTCCAGGCTCCAGCCTGCTTCTCCCCCGGCACAGCGTGTCCCCCTGACCTGCCCAGGCCACCCCGGGAGCGGATGATGCAGACCGGTGGGTGGAAGAAGAGACACCCAGTGACCGGGTTTAGCCAGGGGGATTACTCGGTCTGGAGCAGATTAACGTGGGCACACCTGATCCCCGAGGGACCCAGGAAAGCTTCTCACAGCCGCGAATGCCGGGAGTGACTGGGGAGGTTGTAGGTGGCAGGCAGGTAGTGATGGAGGGAAAGCTGATGACGAATTGAATGAGAATTGGGATTGCTTAGGCAGAAAAGAATTAAATTGGACGGAAAGGTAAGGAAAGGACAAGATGGGGGAACGGGGAAATACTGTATTCAGTAGTGGCTATCAAATGGGATTTCTATCCTATGCATTGATGATGGCAAGAGTCCTATAGAAAAATTAGATTGGGATTAACATGCATTCCATTACACTAGTAATTAAGTCTGCGTATTGTAGGGGCTGTTCAAATAAAGTTGCACAACCCATGTCCTTTTTAACAGCTCTTTATTTCCGAGGGGTCGACTTTGCGATGATGCTCTGCCAGTGCCATTTTCTTGACTGAACTCTAATCCTCCAAAAGCGGTACGGCGCCAGTCGATTCGTGTCGGAGATCTCTGCACACAAACCAGTGCAGAAGTCACACAGCCAAGCAGAGCTGGAGCAGGTATTAGAGGAGTCATTAGCAAAAGGGGTGGGTGGCCATTCTCCTGCAACGCCTTCACTGCATTCTCCATCCCCCTGTCCTGAAAATGTCCACTTGTGGGTAAAAGGCTGCTTGAGCCTGGAGTGACTCCAGCGAGGGATGTTGTGAGCAGCAGGCTCTGCCGGCGTTGCTGGCAGTGGGTTAAGGCACTGCCCTTGCACGTGGCCCGGTGAAGCTGCCATGGCAGCCCAGGAGCGCCTTGGCACAGGGAAACAGGGGGTCGCGACACCCTGAGCCCCACCGCTAAGGCTGCCAGAGCCCATCTGTCAGAGCCCCGGGTGTTAGCAGGATCAGAGCCGACTATCCTTAGTAAGCGGGGGAAGACTTTATTTTTGAGATTAAGGTTGGCCTTGCGGTGCAGGCAGGTGCCTGCAGTTGGGTGTTTAAGCCCCGGCTGTAACGTGGATGTGGGACAAGCCTTGCACATCTCAAACAGGGGTTGTCTCCATCATACAACATGACCTGGAGCGGTGGCCCTGCTGAGCTGATGGCTTGTCCCCGAGGGGCTCTGCCCGGGGTCCTCAGCCCGAGCCAGGCTCGGGCTCAGGACCCCGGGCAGAGCCCCTCGGGGACAAGCCATCAGCTCCTGGACCCTGTGCAGATGTCCCCACAGCCCACTGCATCGGGCTACGGCACTGGCATGCATCCACCACCCATCTCTCCGTGCCCGACTTCAGATTGCAGATTGCATCCTAATAAAAAGGCTGTTTCATAAAGGACTCTCCATCCTATTTGCGATAATGCAAAGCCCTTCTCCTTCTGTTCACGGCTGCGCTAACAGCTCTAGTGGCAAACGCATCAGCTGCTCGTACGGGAGAGAAATCCTGGCAAGGCTGAATGCAAATTTAGCTAAGCCAAATGGCATACAAGTTTTCCAGAGACCACTGGCAGAACCCCACTGATTTTCAGAAATATCTATTTTTTTAATAGCCGATGGACACGTTCATTGGATACCTATTTTTAAAAAGATGAAATAGACTCTGAATAACTCAAGTGACCAACATGTCAGTCCTTAGCAGACGAAACTTGGACGCAGTTGCTGGGAATTTTCCCATGTCAGAATGAGGCAAAAGCCCCAGTTAGCCACCTTGCTCTCTTCCTGGTGACGAGTGAGGAATTGCCCACAGATCACAAGAAATACAAACTAATCACATTTTCCCCAGACCTTTCTCAACTAAATTGCCTTATTACCTACCCTGTTTCATTTGAAGAAATATTAAACTGGGGGGTGGCTGAGAGGAAAGCCTTGCTGCCACCTTGCCAATCTCGTCACAGTTCAGCTCTCCTTCTTTGAGGCAATGCTGTGGAGATATCATGGCAGATTGTCAGCAAAATTTACCTGGGCAGGTGCTAACACTGAGGCCAATCAATTATATATATGTGTGTATTACTGAATCTGGTTAAGAGTCTGAACGAATTTTTAAGCAGATGGCAAACTGGGCAGTGTGACAGGAGGGAAAACCAGGCAGATGATACTCTAATCCTGTTATATATAGGTTATACCTACTAGGGACCACCTGTTTCTCTGGGTCTGCAATGTCCCCTTGGTTCAGAGTGGCAAGGGCAGAATCACCAAAGTCTGATGCTCTTGAGCCAGGGCCTGGTAGTCTCACGGCAGAGACAGTTCTAGCTGCTTTCCACACCACTGCCAGGGTGAGCTGGCCCAAAGGGACCCGGGGAGACCCTAGATCAGTTTTGCTGGGGTCTTCAGTGAGAACAGGGTTGGGTCATCACCCACCATCCCCTCTGACTGTGTCAGCTCTTTTTCTGCTGTCTAATGCTCTGCAACCCAAAGAGCGGGCTAATATTTTAACAGATGTAGACTGTCTCTTTCCCCAATCCCCTTATAGGAAGAGTTCATCGGAAGGTTAATAGGATGCTGAGAAGACAGACTGATTAAAATTAAATTAATCCAAATTAAATTAGGGGAAAGTCAAGTAACCCAGTTGGTTCATAAGAATTCATAGCAAAAGCATTAAAAAGAAGCTGTTCAGACTGTAAGTTAAGAAAGGATCTGGGCCTGGGAGTGTTCTTGCCCAGGCATCACCCGGCTGGATTCAGCTGTGGAGTTCGCATGGCTTGTAAGACCAGTCTCGGGAGCAGCCAGAAACACGCCGTGCTCGCTCATCGGCCCCGCCGTACGCCTGGCTGGCTCTGGGGCAGCCTGCAGACTCCCCGGGGGACAGCGTGGCTGGGAGTGCCTGGCGGTGGGACCTGTCACAAAGCCATGCAGGAGGCCACGGGCTCTGCCCGGCGCCCTGCAGCATCCCATCCCGACTAGCAGGCAGGCTGAGACGGCAGGATGCGGGAGGTGGTTACGTGTTAGGAAGCAGGGCAACGCGGAGCCAGCGGGTATTCCTGCACTCCTTGCCCTCATCCATGCTGCCCCAGCGCTGCGGCTGCCTCCACGTGTAGCAGCCATCGCACAGGAGGGTTTGCAAGATCTGGGTCACAGCCCGCAAGGTCTGCAAGGATTCCCAAGCGCCTTTGAGAAAGCACTTAGCACAAGTAAGGGTGTTTTAAAGTCATAACAATAACAATCAGGAGAGCTATATTCATCTCTAACGCTATTAAAGATATTTCATAAAACAACAAAGCTCTCCACAGATATGTCTAGGTTATCCGTTCCTCCAACCCAGGGATTCAGATGGTCATTTGCTTTCACATGCAGCAAGGCAAGCATTTTTTCTCAGCATGTGAAGTTAGGAGAAAAATTGCTTTGGAAACAAACAAAAGGTCACAAAATATTCACTATCCTAAAGAGCATGGAGCCACAGATCCTGTAGTTCCATATGTAACACCCTTAATATACATGTGCCCAATTTTCTCTTCAGTTCAAGGTATCTGTATTTGCATGTCTCTGGATTTTTGCTTTTTTGTTCTTACTCTGCAAACTAAGAGAGGCTCTTTAAACTCCATAGTGTGCAATACCTCCTTCTAAGGAGGCATTCATCCTGTCATAAGATGAAACAATATATATGTAAATGTACATTAATACATAAAAACTGAAATAAGACATTAACATCTACATTTTGATGCACTAATTTGGGTCTAGTTATGTTGACACAGATGGAGTGAACTATTGGAGGAGAAAAAGCACATCTGTTAAATGTTATTGTTTAATTAAGCCATTAGCAACTGAAAGACAAGAGCTTTTAAATTATAGCATTTTATATTTATCTCAGCCCGTGGTACTCGTATGGCTCCCCTAGCACTTGGAACGCGTTGCGATCTTTAATGCAATCGACGTAACGACCCCCCTGTGAAGGAGAATAAAAAGGGCCCCTCTCTCTGCCTTGCAGATGGGGAGGTGAGCTGTTTGGCGGCCAGCCTCCCAGGCAATTTGGGGAACAACACAGTGGTCTGAGGTTAACATCATACCACTGACTTCCTCCGTTAGTCAGCGTGGCGAAGCCTCGCAGGACCACTACGGAAATCTTCATCTGGAGACGAGCACCCCTGAAACCACCAGTCATTGCTCCGTGAGGGCTTTGCACCCTGACATTTGTGTACGCCCAGTCATGGCGTTTTGGATATACAAAATTTGCTACCTAAGTGCTAAGATCCGTGCACACAGCCTAAGAAATTGGCAATAATCTTTATTACAGCCGCAGGCTCTCTCTGGAAATCTTATTCTCCTGTTCAATTTTACAGGGAATAAATTTCCTAGCTGGAGGGAAATTTCTTCCTGTGAGAGGGGACAAAATGTCTCTGTGAGGCACCTTACCAACGGATTTACTACAACACAGAGGGGAAGAACTATAATCTTGTATTCCAATAAGCCTGCAAATTCACCAGGGAAGAGGCCACCGTCACCCCTGAGGACGGAGGGTCAGCTACAAGCCTGTTCTGCATTGCTTACCTCCTGCCATCCTTGCACTGTCCCCACCTGCAAAAGGGATGCCAGAATCATCAGCCCTAGCTCCTGGCCTCAATCCTGCCTTCCCGTGTCGCAAGCGAGGCATTAGAAAGGTGAATGAAGACAAAATAAAGGAAGATCTTCGTCCCACGCTGGTGTGGCGGGGGTGTGCTGTTCAAGGAGAGCAACCCGGGCCTTGGAGGAGCTGTGAGAAGCTGCTATGAGCTGCTCTGCTCGTCCCCCTCTTATTCAGACAACTGTCTACCAGATATTTCTGCAGGTTTCCACACATGGGGAGGTGTTTATTGGAGCCAGGACTTGCCCTACAGACTGTCCTACCAAACACCTGCCCCCCTTTTAAGTTACATTTACTGTGGAAATAGAGACTAGGGCAATCTCTCCATTTCTCCTCCCTGTTCTTCCCCTCTTACGCCTGTAACAGCTTTTGAATCCTTTGCCCAGTTTCGACCAAATATTACAGAGGTCCAGAGAGCTTAGAGATATTAAGCATCCAGAAGCAGTGCAAAACCAGACATCCATAAAGAAGAAAGAGACCCTTTTAGCGACTTTAGGGTGGAAGAGGTGAACGCCATCAGCCTTATCTTTGCCCAGGAACCCAGGCTTCCTTGGTTCAAGCAACGCCTGGTGACTGTTGTGACGGTGAGCATTAGGGTCATAAGCAGTGCCATAAATAGCTCATTTAACTTTTATGTGCCATTTACAACACCACTGCCAACAAAGTGACACATGATAAATAAAAGTAAGAGATGCTTTCAGCTTTAAAAATAGAAATGTTTTTCACTTTAGCTGCTGCAGGAGGAAGGCCTGACTCTGCTCTCACTTATGCTGGCATGAAACAAAATTAGCTACACAGAAATGAATGGAGTTACATCTATCAAAAACTGCGCAAGTGACAGCAGAACTGACCTCTTTTCTTTTAAACTTCTTCCTACTCAATGCCGTATGAACATCTTTTTTATTTGATGCAGTAATCTTCTAGGGCTGACTCCTGCCCCTCAAATCAGAGCCGATGCCTTTCGGGAACTAACACAGGTACAGCTCAGAGTGGAAAATCAATCTTGGTGAAGACCCTAGCCACACAAGAAGCAATCCTTGTGCCAGCTCAAGGGCCCAGTGCAGAGCAACGTAAAGTGCCTCCACAGAGGGCCAGCATTTGCTTTTCCTGCACTAGAAAATGTTAAAGCACAGCACAGGGGCTGGCAGGAGGGAGGGTGCTCGTGCTCGTGGGGCTCGCCAAGGAGCCTCTTTGCTGGCAAGAGGAGAAACACTGACGGACTCCTGATGGTGCCCCATTCAGCTGTCCTCATCCAGAGCCATTGACTTTAGCCAGGCAGGATCAAGCGTCTGTGGGACCTAAGCAGGTTGGCACAATGCATGGAAACTTCCCGAGGGATGTGCCAGAGAAAGGAGACAGCATACCCCTCCTAATGAAAGCAGAGACTCAAAGACAACGATCCCTTCTCCCAGGGAGCTGGATCCCAGTGCTCTGCTGTCTGAGGTGGCAGCGATTTGAAAACTAACCAAAAGCCTTGCTGCTATCCCAGAGTACTGCATTAAATAATTGAAAAATGAATAATTAAATTAAAAGAGGATTATTTCCCACAGGCAAGCAGAAAATTGCTGCCTGCAGGACAAAGGATGATGGCAACACTTCATTTTCTGCAGTTCTCAGCAGTCAGCAGCGAGGTAATGTGAATAACATCCACGGTGGGCAGGAAGAGCCCCCCTGAATCACGTTGGGTTTTTGGCTCCCAGTTTATCCCTAAATTGTCTATTACCAAATGCAAGAATAGTGATTTCTGAAGAACGAGGAAGCAAATCAGGAAATAGGAGACATTCCTTTTTTCATGAATGTCACCCTCGGGGTGTGGGGGTATCTATTTATGTACAGATACCTGAGGGATTTGCACAGATCAGTCCCGTTGGCTCACGGTTAGCTGCTATACATATTTGTAGGATACATTTCTATGTTTAGTCCTCTACGTTTATTTTATTGCTGGATATGAGGAGACGTGCACACGTGCTTTGTTCTAACACTTTATAAGAACAGTATTTAATGGCACTATTATACTTTTCCCTAAGCTGTATGTATCTGTTTGAACAGACGATGCATTGTAAGAGTCTGTGTTTCTCATGAACTATAATTAAAAATGAACAACTCTCTGCATAGGATAACAATACCATAATATACTTGCTCTCCTCACAGAAATTTAAACAAGTCGACATGCTGAGTGAATAATGATCCTACATTTATGCAACACTTATTTTCCCTGAGTAGTTGCAAGCCCTTAGTACACTGATACCCAGACTGTATGAGGCACTACAACGGGGTCTGAACACATCCATCGGGGAATAAGTTGTACTCTTCAACCCTTCCACCTGCCCAGCGCCTCAAGCTCTCCTTGTCTTGCAAAACCTCACACCCAGCCATCGCATCCCTTTGTCATCCCACACTCTTCTTTGTGCCTTTCGTATGTGGAAGCCCTCTTTTTCTTCTCTGTGTAAGGCTGCTTCTGACAGCCCTCCTAAACCCCTCCCTAAACCTCATATTTCTCCAGTGAAGCAATCTCTTCACTCACCACGTCAGCATTGGCTATAAAAGGTCAGGGTATTTTGCCAAGAACTGTGACATTTTCCTTAAGCCCATCTTCTTGTCTCTCTCTGTCCATAAATGTAATAGTCCCCAACACGGTGGTCATAGCTGTGACTGAGCTGTCACAAACTAGATGGCCATGATGGTGTCACGGGATTCAGAAACACACGTGCAGCATTGGGAGGGGTAAGGCTTCAGCCCTGTTAGTCCCCCTTCCTCCCTCCACTAGCAGGTCCATAGTCATCATCACATCATCACATCTGAAAACTGTGACCCCGTGCAGGAGCCCAGAGTTTCAGCAGCAGATTTCAGCAGACTTCTCCTTCTCCACCCCCTGTGCCAAAGCAGATGGGCAGAGGAAGCTTGGCGAGTAAACAGCGTGCCTGACACTACAGAGCAAGGCTGCAACAGAACAATTTCTGGATGCCAACCCAGGGCCCCAGTCCCAAAACCAGCCCTTTCCTTCTGGCCACCCATCACATAGGTATGTGTCCAAAATGTTTCACTCACCTACTTAGATTGTAGCTGCCTGTGAGACAGACTCTTGCACCAGGTTGAGCACTGAGGTCCACCACAGCAACTGGGGAGCTGCCTTCACCTCTAAGGAGAGTATGTCTGCAGGCTTCATCGTAAGAGAGGACATCTTTTGTGGGACGTGGCTTTTGAGTACGGGAGCAATGAACCGATGCTGGAGCCCAGAGCCAGCGGGGCCAAGGTAGGGGGAAGGCAGGGCTGAGGCCCTGGCTGGCCGTGCAGGCAGCTCCATTGCCCTCCTCATACGAAGGTCTGGCAAACCAAGGCTAACTCTCAGCACAGAGGGAGCAGAGAGTAGCACAGTAACTTCTCCTCCTATGTAAAACCATGAATAGCAGCACAGCGGAGGCTAGTGGAGGAGATATTTCAGCATGTACCTTTTCATTAGACCACTCTTACATTTGGTAAATGAATCTCCAGTGCTTTTAAAAACGGCGTCGCTGTGATGCATTCTAGGGCAAATCATCATCGATGCAAGAATAACATTTGCAGTAGTTCAAACTCAGTATTCATGCTGTATCCAACACCAATGGTCATTTCTCTGCCTAGGCAGCTATTCCCCTATCTCAGCCTATCTAACAGCCACAGAAACATAGTGGGTGACATTCCCTCCTGTCCTGAAGCCCTAAACCAGCTAAACCAGTACAAAGCATCTTTGTCCTGCTCAGCTCCAGCCCCAGCTCCCTCCACCGCTCCGGCAGGGGCTAAAACTGCCGGAGGGATATTCTCAACCCAGCCATCTGGCAGTGGTCCCCAGGGGACAGTCCTCTGGCTCCGGACTGTCAGTGTGGTGCCAGCTGAGTGCCCCCCGCTGCTGGAACAACTCCCAGCCGGCCGGCCGCCGGCGGCCCCCAGCCTCTCCCTCCCACCGGCGCAGAAGCAAAGAGCTGGTTCGGGGATGGGGGAGGAGGGGATTGAGCTTGGGACCTCCAGAGAGGCGTTCGCTTCCCCTCGCTCGACAGCAGGGACTAAAGTACAGGTTTTGCGAAGGTGTGTCAACCCCTGTCATTTAATCAGTTAGCACTGGCCCTTTTCATCTTCAAAGCTCGTTACCGTCAGCCAGCCATGGTCTCCTCTCAGCAACCACCGGGCAACTGTGCTGGAACCAGCAGCAATGAGCAGAGCCTGTCCCCTCCCAAACAACTGAGGCCCCGCAAGGGTACCCTTGCAAGGCAGGCAGGGTCAGCGCTACCATTCCCTCCGACAGATGGGAAAGCTGAGAAGGAGGCGCGATGGCGAGATTTGCCCAGGGCCTTCCTGCTAACCTGTGCTGCGAACGCATGAATTACTCAGCCCTGCGCTCCAGCCAGTCAGCTCGAACTGCCTCCAGTGCTCGTCGCTGCAAACCACTGACAAAAGCATAAGTGCACCAGTACTGGGTCAAGCCAAGGTCCTGTCTCCCCCTGTATTCTGTCTCTGGTGAAGGGCATGGGTGGGCGCTGGCAGAAAGGCTATGCCAGCAAGGCTGGTACGGAGCATCTCCCTCCCAGTGTGCCTTGAAAACTGAGAGATTCCTTTCTATCCCCATCACCTCTCCTAATGATTAAAGCATTGAATCATGCTTTTTGGCTTGCAGCGCTTGCATTGTGCAGGTCTGTTTGAGTTGAAGAAAGGAAATGCTTTGATGATCTTAATCAGAACTTCCCTCTAAACACACGTTTCCGTCCCCGTCACCGCAGGAGCAAACACAGCACTCTGCTACCCGAGAGCTCGCATCCAAAATGCACTTCCAGCCCCAAAGGTCACTAGAAACAGAGGAAAAAATATAACCCCGCTCTCAAACTGTTAGCCAGACCAAACAAAGGATTCCTCTCCAGTCCCAAGAGCAAGAAAGTCTTTGGTAGGCGGTGGGGCATCGATGGGAGATCAATGCATTTCAGCCTGGTTCCAAAGCCACTGAGGTCGAGAGGAGCTTTTCCATTGATTTCAGTGGGGTCTGGATCAGGTCCTCGGGGAGTGTGTATCATCGACATCAAGACCGGCCATATGGATCCGAGATCTAAACTGTGTCATAAGAGCATACGGCAATGCTTCAAGCAGGCACCGAAGGGGGAGTTATTCACCATATGCTATTGATCCTCCCTTCTACCTTGTGAAGACGTTTTATATACTTTGCATCAGAGGTAAAATTTACCCAAGGAATGTAATAAACAGTATCGCCGCCAAGACAGCGCACAAAATTTACACTACTGGCAGATTAAAAAGTCATCCGCTCCCTAGCGATTTCCTCCTGCACGTACCAAAGAAGCCCAACTGTGGATAAATTTAACACAGATGATTCTCATTTTTTGCTTCTGGAAAATGTTGCCCCGGCAGATCTCAGAGTCAAGCTATACATCTGTCACTCCCTCCAGTCAAGTCCTTGGGAATCTATATTTATAGTCATAGGTTTTGTACAGTTAGAGTCTGCCAAAGCCTGCTGCAGTCAATGGAAATCTTGGAAAAAAGCCTTAGAAATATTTTATAAAAGCACAGTTTTGCCTAGAATATGTTAAAATGTTAGAATATGTAAAAAAATTCAAAAACATTTTTAAAACATTTCAAAGAAAAACCTATCCAGCCATAGGCTTTATATACTAGATTCTGAAATCAGCTGTGGATGTGTGCTCCCGAAAATGCTCAGGGCAGGGAGATTACTTGAGCAAAATGTATTACCTGCCGTGCACAGCATCCTGCGCTCCTCCAGCACTTCAGCCTCTGAGCTGGGTCAGAGGGAGATTTGCGTAGCTGATTCAGGTGAACTCCAAGTCCACTTTAGCCTACCTTTCTGTTAAACAAATGCCATTCTGCAACCTCCTCATCTGCTGTTACCAATCACTGAGGAACCAGGGGGTGTGTACATTAATAAGAGAAGGGAAATCTTTCTCCCTTTTTAAGTTTGCGGGGAACAACAGCATTTCCTGCAAGAATTTTTGGATGAGCACAATCTTCCTCTGGGACTCACTGCAAAATATTGTCTTTTTTTGGGTGACTGCAAAAATGTCAATGTATATTTTGCCCTGGACTCCTTCAGCTTTTGCCAGGTTTTACAACCCCCTTGAAATCTGGCCTACAAGAGTCCAGAATGTCTGATCCGTAGGTCAGAGATGCAGGTACCATGAGGTGGGGGGAAACCAAAAAAACTTCAGGGCAATAAATGGATGAGGGAAGAATATACATCACAACTTCAAAATTCTGGAGCAACTGAAGTAAGTTATAAGAAGTCCTACAGGCAACTTCAAAACAACAGCATTTCCAGCTGAGAAAACCAAGAGAAAAAAAAATAAATAAAATGCTAACCAGAAGCATTTGTAGGTAGTACAGGCTCCACAAGACTTCTCCAGTAAACTTGGCTTCTCAAGGTTGAAGAAGGTCTAAACCAACCTCGCTGAGCCTTGCACAGCTGGCATAGGCCTCTAAGCTAACAGGATCCGGCAAGCCCGGAGCCAGCTTTAGCATCACTTAGGAATAGTGCATGATGAAGCCAAATGTCTTCCAATATTCCCACATTCACATGCCTTTTAGTGTCATCTACAGCAAACCCATGGCTGAGGATATATAAAAGAAGACACTGATACATTGGCCCATGGGTTCCCCATGCGGTATCTGTACCACCAAATTCCCTGTGCAGATGCCCCAGTTTCTGTATTTAGGCACTTCTGTGCTGAAAGAGCAAGGTCAGAGGTGATCCAGGGCCCACTCCTGCCTGCACACTGCCCACATTGTTGGATTTAGCTTGTCTACTGCCAGAGTGTAGCTTGGATGTGAAGACCCATAGGGCAGCATCCTTAGGGAAGACTGAGCTCAGCTGTAAAAAGCATTTATGGCACAGCGTGTCCTTACGTCCTTTGCTTCTGCTCAGATTTTAGCACAGGCCTGTGTGCCACCAGTTTGGGTACCAGGGGAGCCAGGTCTCAGCATAGACTTGTTTGGATTCTCAGAACCCTGCCTGGGGAGCCGCTGTGTGCAAAAGGCAGCGAGAGTCCCCGTCGCCCAGCCAGCTCTGCTAGGAACCCAGGTGGCTGCCTCTGAGCAGCACAGTTTTCATGGTGCTGCATAGCTAAGGACAGGAGGGCTCACGAGGTCCAAAATGAGGGGCTCCTCTACCCAGGTCATCTGTAAACCTCATCTAGGAAGGAAAACAATTTACTCTTACTCTGCTTCTCCACCCCTTTGACAGCAAGTAGCTTCATCCACAATGTGGGAATCCCAGGCATAATTTCCTCTTCTAAGAGCGTAGGAATATGTGCGTCCTAGATACACGCTGTAACTACCAAATAACAGGTTCTATCCTGGGGAGGTGCTTCACGCCCAAAATAAAACAAGGACACTTGGCAAGAGACAACAAGATTTGGTGGGGGAAACAGAAGCTGTCAAGGGAAGTTCTGCTGCTGCAACAGTTGTGAAGAGGAAGAGGCTGGAGGATGACGGAGACCATGGAGCAAGGTCACTGCTGGCTTCGGCAGTCTGGGTCAGGGTCCAAATTTCTAGCTCCCTGTCTCACCTGAACACTGGATTTTTAGAAAATTCCCTATAAATTTTATGTAACTTCTCTTGAGTGTGATGCTGTGTACTTGCTCCTTTTGAGACTAGCCTTATACTGCACAAATCCAAAGCACACCTCCAGTGTGTGTAAAGCAGCGTAGCTCCACTGACTTGGATGGAGTTGGGTCAATTTATACTAGGTGAGGAGCTCATGTGACTAGACACATAACCCCAAAACAGCCTGTGATAAGACACCATCCTGCTTTTTCTCTCTGCAAGCACACTAGCACTGCAAGCTCTGTTTCACGCTCTTCATATATGTATTTCCATCCTTTCCAGGACTACTGAGCTTCTTCTAACATCCGTAATGCAAATATCACCCCTTGAAGTTCTCATTTACTTGTACCAACATACACAAAAGCAACAATCCCCAAATTTCAATGTGTTCTCTCTTTACCCAGATCATAACAGCCTTCTTATTGCAACCAGGACTCTGACGACCGTTAAATTTTCACCACAGAAAAATTGGAGGCGGGGGGGCTCCAAAAAAACCCATGGGGAATCCCTCACATCACTGTTTAGCAAATTGCTGGCTCTTTGCAGATGATTGTATGTTATGCCACACGCTGGCCCTTCGCACCCAGCAAATGGCACTGATGTTTATCAAAAGCATTGCGTGAGGTGAGAGGGAGAAAACCACAGCAATGATTACAAGAACTTGGCACCACTTTAGTTCCCATCTGAGCCCTGTTTTGATACTGGGGGTATTCCAGAGGCTCTGCCTGCCCGCTCCGCGCAGGCACGAATGGCAGCCTTTGATTCCCCGGGTGGCACCGGCCCCTGCCCTTTGCTGTGGCTTTAAGACACAAGTGCATTGTAAGTGCCTGGCTGCAGTTCTTAAGAATACCAGCACTTTGGGCTCTTGGAGCAGCTGCATCCTTATCCCCAGCATCTGAAAACCACTTGTATTATTAAAGTGGCAGATTTCAGAATTGGCATTTCCCCATAACCACAAGTATTTTAAATATTTAGCAAAACAAGATGGCACACTGGAATGGTTCTTTATGGGTCCCATGTAGTGCTTAGGCAGGAGACAAAAAATACCAGAGTCAGCTCTGTGCTAGATGAGCACTGGATGCGATTCCTCCCCTCTCTCAGGCAGAATGCAGCCACTACTCTCACAAAACCACAAAGATTCTTCCATAAGCATTGTTCTTCTTGAAACTTTTCATGTCCTTGTACACAAAATGCTGCAAGACTCATAACCTACTTAAGGTTGGTAATGCAAAGCGGGAACTAATTGTCCCTGGGAAGTGGGTGGCTGATGAAAGTTCCACTGGTGTGAATAACCAGCACAATTACAGGGAAAGGCAGCCATCTTCAGCGAACTGGTAGTGGGACACCGAGCCTTTAACTGTTAGATCAAAGAGTGAATTTCTCACAGAGCAGCACTGACTCATGTTATTTGATGTCCTATGGAAAATGTGCTAGTAAGGCTCATTCCAGCTCCGTAACTCATCAGAACCATTGAAACCGAAGGAGCTGGAGCCTCCAATAGGCTGAGATGCTTCTGTTGGTCCTACCAGAATCATATCTACACCTTTGGAAACCTGACCTTACTTGTCTCCACCACAAGGGCCACCATTGCCACTCATGCAGACTGTCTCAATTTTTGGCCAAGGACAGAAACAGCATGAAAACGAGAAACCCATTTTAGCACTCATGTCAATTATTTATTCATGAATGCTGATTTATTCATCAAGATGTCTGCCTTCAGCTGTGATTTAACAGCTTTGCTAAACATGGGTTTCATTTAAGTAACAAGGAACTTCACTCTGGTCCTTCATCTATCTAATAAGGACCAGCAGGGGTCCTTATTTAATAAGGACTGCAAATGGACCGATCTGAATTCTAGCTTTAATAGGCAATATTAATAGCAAAGATTAATTTCCTCCACTGCAGGAATGAGCATTAGGATGAGCATTATGAGGACGTCAGGCTAAATGATTGTCATCTCTAAGCCTTAATATCTATTTAGGTAGTCATTTTACAGTAACAAACAATTAGATCTATACCAAAGGCAGATAATGCATAGGAAAAGTGAATGCTCTATGGACCTTTCTGGACCATAAATGTCTATCACCTGGTTGTCCAAGACTGTGTGGTACCAGAACCAAAGAGCCTAGGTGGCCCTCCCAGTTCTATATTTGTACTGAATATAAAGTAATTCATTTATTGGTCAGAGAAGACATATTACAGTTATCTCCAATTTAGATAAAAAATAAAAGCCCTTCTGCAGTCACCCAACCATGAATCACCAGGACTTTACACAGAGTGATAGCCACGTTGTTGGATACAGTACAGCAAGTCTGAATTGCAATATGAATTCCTAGTCTAAGCAAATTCATTCTGAAAAATGAGAAGTTCCTACTCAGTGTTGCTCTTGCACATTAGAATGGATAACGCTGGATTCCTGGTAGCTCAGTAAGGATATTTAATACGAACGGAATAGGCAGGGGTCAGTGTACCTAGAAAGCAGCCCAAGACCTAATAGGAAATGAAAACCAGTAAGTAAGATCATCTGATCATGACAGAGTCACCTTGAACTAGCCTGAGCTGTGGTAAATGGCTACGGGTACAGTTTTAGCCCATGGCAATTATGACCCTCTGCTAATGTTCTGCTTCTCAGCTGCAATGGTCTAGGAGCTGAGCATGGCTCAGCTCAGAAGCAAGACTGCACCCACGCCACCTCCTACCACCACAGCTGAGCTGAAAGAAAAAATTACCAGCCCCAGCTCTGCCACAGCCTCCCTGTGGGCGTCCACTGTTCCCTCACACCTCTCGGTACGGTGCTCAGGCAAAGAGTTGCCAAGCTCTCCCACCAAAAGGACTAGACTAATCAGTTTAAATGGGCCCAAAGAGGTTATGAAATGTCCAGAGAACCAACTCAGCAAGCAGACTAGGCTGGGTAGAGGAGATGTGGGGAGTAACAAGGAGCTACAGGCGATGACCTCTTAAGCCAGCCAAAAGAAGACATGCACCCACAACCTAGCTTGTCAAAAAGCAGTAACTCAGTCCCATGGAAGTATGTGAAAATACCTAAAGCCACATACTGCTCTACTTTCTCCCCTTTGGATGGTGTTTATTAATGAATCCTTCTACAAGTCTGGGGGAATGACACTGGGATGAAACAAAGTATGTATTGGCAGTGAGTACGCACTATGGTTTGCTATATGCTTTGCATGCCTTTTTAAATGTCAATGTTTTTCTTCTTAATTTTCTTTTTTTTCAAAGCCTGGCATATTACCATAACAGCTTTACAGTGAGACACCAGTCCAACATGCTGACATCAACTAAAAAGGCATAGCAACAACCCAGCCCTTTCACATACTTTACGAGTACAATGTGTTAGTGTTAAGCAATATTTGAAGAAATACTAGGCAAAATAGTTCCCAGGAAGACCTGGATTCTGCCTTTATGCAGGCAAAGAAATATATGACAGAAAAGATAAATCCTAATGACATTGCTGATGGCCCACCTAGTCAGGGAGCTGTTGTGAGACTGAAGTGTAAGAAATGACCCACGAAAGACTGTCCTCTTCGTTCTTTTCAGTTCATTTGCTCTACTTTTATGTTGGTGAGAGCTGTTTGGTAACACTAAGTAGCATAATAGTGCAAGAGGTTTGCTTATTTGGCATCTAGTGAAGACAGAGAGGTAAGAAAAAGCCGTGCCAATAATGACTTGTATTAAAAAGGGTTGAGGTGGACAGTGTACTCTGCTGGAACCACACTAAAGCCCAAAAGCAATGGTACATTTGCACTATCACAGGTCTGCACATTTCACAAAGATAACGGCGCTTAATCTCTGGAAATGGGCAGATAAAGGGTTCAGCTCAGTCTCTGCTGATACACGGTCCTTCATCGCTACTTTACAACATTCACATCTTATGCAATTCACTCACCCACCCGCCCCCCCTTTGCCTCGTTCAGAGATGGAAATATTCTGCTGGCTTGCGTGCTGTAGCAGCTGCTCCTCTTGACATTTCTGCTGCAGGCTGGGACACAGACCCTGAGAGTTAGTTCTAATGAAATAGCTAATATAACCCTTCCTCTCCTTTCCCAATATTTCATGTGAAATAGATATTCTAATTTAGGCAATCGTCCCTCTGAGAAGTCTTCCAAGGTTAGTGGAGATTCAAAAATAGTTCGAAACAGCAACAACCAAACCAAGAGTGCTTCAGGCTTTAATTTTCATCCAACAACTTTTGCTGCTTATTAGAAGAAGGTAAATGTTATTTCTACCAGGTATCATGCAAGGAACTTCCATCTATTAGTTATTTGCTCCCACTTTTCAGATGGGTGCCCAGGTAAATAGAATAAGGTACAGAGAGCTAAATTCTGGTGCTGTGAGTAGGGCTGTGGGTCTATAGGACACAGCACAGTAAGACAGCGTGATTTTGGGCCACTGAGTGCATTCGTAGCTCAAAATGTTCCAGGGAGAAAGTGTCTTTACAGAAATTAATAATATTGCATTTATATGATAGAACATCCAAGCTGAGGTTTCATCTGTTGAAGGGAGAAATAAAGCACTCTTTTCTGGATAGGAAGATGAATACAGTGATTGCAACATGAAAAAGTGGCTTACTCTTGGCAGGCCATTTCTCTAATGGGCCTGCAAGAGCTGCTCATTAGGAGTGTTTTAATCACAACCAGTGACCACTGAAGTCTCCGTAAAGACAGCCTCCATTAGTTCCCATCACACTGCAAATACACAGCCCATGCAAACATTTAGTGTTTTTCAAGCTCCGCTGAGACCGCTGTCTAACAAACCCATCAGCACCACACTGAGCAAATTTGACAAAATAAGAAGAAAGCTGAGTGTCAGTTAATGACACCTGGGAACAGAGATGTCTATCTCGAATTACCCTTTTTGTGCTTCCGTCCACGACCTGAAGAAATGTGGGACATCTGGGAAGCAGGAATTGCAAATGCAGTCAGCTACCCTCTCAGCTGTGACAGATCCAGTTTGAGTTCTGGTTGTATTGCTCAATAATTTCTTCAGGGAAAGGTAAGTCACAGTAACAATTAATTGAAAAATGGTAATTAATTGACATATACACTCCAACTCAGCAACTAGAAAATGTTCATTCCTGGCACTGGAAAGAGACAACAGTCTCCTCGTACCAGGTCATTTTACAGCTCTATTAATCACCTGCGTTTGCTGCAATGGAGAACATGCTTACTGCAACTGCTTCGTCTCATGCCTGCATACATTTTCTTACCCTGATTCTAGCATAGCCTCCAGGAAACTCCGTCAGCGCAGGCAAGTTACATCATGCAGTTCGCAGAGGCACACAACAACGCCGCTTGGCCAGCTCCATTAATATCATCACGCAGCATATTGATACTGCTTTTTATGCATGTATGTTTTTCAGATCCCAGGAACAGCTTCACCATCATCAGCTAACTAAACAGAATATTGATGGGATGCAAGATTTAACCCATGGTGAACATTTCTCAACATATGCAACCCTGGTGGAGGCTTGCGGCTAGATTGCCATGGACCTGTTTCCAAGGTTAGATTTCTGCCAACCTGTTTTTCACCATTGGCCTGTTCCTGTATGTTGATATCTTCTGTCAATACAATTAAAACAGGGGCTGGGATAGCAACTAGGGACACACCTGTCTTGGACATGCACTGGATTACTATAAATCAGGGGTCCCAGCAGTGAATTTCCAGGTAGAAGTGAGGTACAGCCCATTGACCATACAGCCTCCCCGTAAACCCTCTCTGCCAGCTTCCGTCCTGAAATCTGCATTTCCCTAAAGATCTAGTATTGATTCCCCAGACAGCCCAGAGATTATAAATATCCCCTACCTCCCACATGCCAGTTAACATTTTGTGAGAAAAAATGAGGAAATACAGTGACACAGCTAGATTTTACACGGCATCCTAAAACAGCTCATTAAAAGCAAACAAACAAAAGAGCTCCCCAAACCCCAAGCCCTTTCTGAAATGCAGCTTCCCTCCATCTAACTCTGTCCTGCTTTAGAAGTCCCTGGGCATCCACCTGTGGCAAGGAAGGCAAAGGGCCAGTTCAAGGGGTATCTGCTGTGAGATCTGCATCCCTTGATCTAGAGCCCAGTTCAGCCCCTTCCCCTCATGCTCTAGCTTTCTCGTGCATCTCCTTCAGACTTCATCCAGGAGACCTTTTAAACCCTCTTTTATCACCTCTTTAGCTTTTGCTAGCAAGTTTCCAGTGCTCCTGGGAAAAAGGGTACTAGTTTGTATTAGGAGATAATGTAGTCAATGGAACAAAACCGATTATGCCATCCAGCAGCAGCAATGGAGAAAGCCTTTACGCTTTCAATATCAGGAGAAACCGCAGCTGTAAACCTCTGCAGTGTATGTATAAGGGCTTGCCTGTCATGTTGGATTTTAGGGACCAGTCTTCAAGCAGAGACGCAACAATTTCCTGTCCCTGTTCCTGATAAGCAACCGCTAATGAAATCTTTTTTGGATTTTTGCCAAGGGGAAAACAATAGCCTGCTCGAGCACTTCAGCTTGAATGGGTGCGAGCTATCGTGCATCATCTGCTTAGCCAAATCCTGCGAGAGGGCTGGGGGAGTATAATCAGAATTCAGTGTACGTGGAGAGAAGAGAGATGCGTATCTGCTTTTTTCTTAATCCCAACGTACTCTATTATCCCACTGGGGAGGATGGAGCTATGGAGATACCGTTGCGACTATCAGCCGAAGTTAAGAGATCAATTCTGACAGCAGCAGAGAGTATGCCATGAGCATATGAATGCATTGACCATGAAGTCACTAACTCACCTGAACAATTTTGTTGTCCTCTTTAAATGTCAGGTTTCACTCTGTCATACACTAACCATTATATGACCCCGCAAATTAGTCAGAGCTTGGGCTAGCAAACATATGGGATGAAGCTGCGTCAGGGGAAGTTCAGGTTGGACATTAGGAAAAGGTTCTTCACTGAGAGGGTGGTCGGTCACTGGAACAGGCTCCCCAGGGAAGTGGTCATGGCACCAAGCCTGTCAGAGTTCAAAGGGCGTCTGGATGATGCTCTTAGTCATATGGTTTAATTTTAGGTAGACCTGTGAGGACCAGGGAGTTGGACTCAATGATCCTTATGGGTCCCTTCCAACTTGAGATATTCTCCGATTCTGATTCTATATCAAACAATCAATAAATATGGTCTCCCCAGCAGTTTTAGAGGTGGAAGAAACTGCAAAAATGGGAAGAGGCAAATGAAGTCATGAAACATAACATCCATTTCTGTAATATTAGCTTTGGTGTTCGTGAGAATTTCCACAAAAGCAAAGGCATGAAGAAAGAACATGAAAACTCTCTAAATTGAGAAAGCTGGGGTTTTTTTTGTAAATGGAAAATAAAGATGTTTTGTGCTTTAAGAATACTGAAAGATGATACTATTATATAAGCCAACTATAGACTATGAACATAATTTGTTATCATATTGTTTCGGTAAAGGTGTTTTTCCATGCTCTTTCAACTCGAGCTGTAAAGGAATTTATTTATTTATTTTTCCAAATGCAATCAAAACATATTTCATTGTGCTTACATGTTAGGTGAATGCCTGTCGATTCTACAATGAATTTTCAATAGTTTGAACAAAAGTCTGAATTTGCAACTGCTGACTGCCTGGTTTTGACACATACCTCTTTCCTAGTCAGCTGCTGCAAATCAGTCATCATGAAGTCGGAAATTCATTGCAGAACAAGGTATTGTACGCCACAGGAAATGTTCCATGACTAACGAAGGATAATTTGTTTAATCTTTTCATTTGTTTAAGCTTTTCATTTCTTCCTTTAGGTTCAGGAATGAACATTGTATTCGAGTGCGTGTCTCCTATGTACTGCTTGAAATTGTACAAATGCAACAGTACAAATACAAAACCAAAGATCGATTTGCCTAATATTGGGGTATAGACCAGGTCTTGTTTATGTTTTTCTCTCTCCCAATATCACTCTCGTGTTGGTGCCAGGAATTAGGATATTCATCCTCTCTAGGTAAACATCAGTTTATAAAAAAGAGAACATGATTGCACAGAAGAAGCTATGATATGTCTTGGGATTAGTGAATGCCTCCTAATTGAGCTTTAGTGAAAGCGGCAGTTCTGGCATTATTTTTATTCACCTTGTGGAAAATTATTGGAGCATATTTCATACAATTAGGATCAAGAATGGATTTGGCATCACTTTCAGCAAATGCCCCTGAACACTAATCTGGTTTATTTGGCACCACTGCTGAAGTTTCTCTTGCGGGGTGTACAATGACAACAATTAACCTGGCAATACAGAACAGAAATGAGAAGTGGGAAATCGTCTTGTCTTTTATCCACATACAGCGTGAAGTGTGACCTCATTCAGCAACAGAGCAGTAGTGCCTTGAATTTATTTTCTTCTTTTTTTTTTCCCTTCTTGAGATGCCCTAAGGAATCTTCTATTTTTTTCCCATCTAGCTCTAAAATCCACATTTTTCCTGCTGTTCAAGAAGGCCTGAACAAACAGATACATGGGCCCTATTTAAAGTGTTTGTAGGTAAATGTATTGAATTTAACTGGGTGTTGTTGAATGACCAAAAGATTCCTTCCCTTTCTAGAACTAGACCAGTATGGACTTTCAACAGCTGTCAGTTCAGAGTGTGAAATCAATGGCAGGATTTTGGCAAGGTCTTTAGGTTACTGCACCAGGAGGTACTTTTTTTTATTTATTTATTTAAATAATTGCATATGGTGTGTACAAATTCCAATTTCTAGTGGGTTCTGTTTGTTCCTTTTTATTGCAGTGTTCTGGACAACTCATCAACTCCCTTTTATTTCCCCCTTTATCCACTAGTTAGAAATGCAGCACTGGCAATATGTTTTAAGATTTCTAGGTCAGGTGCACTGACAATTCATCCATCCGCAGATTTTTTTTTTCCTTTGATATAGTCATCAAGCTGGACGATAGCGCAGCAAGACTTGGTAAAACTAGTTTGTTTGCAGGGAGGATGTTCGGAAGAGGAGACTTCCACCTGAAGCAGGACAAAGAGATTAGGTATTAACCTGGGATCTTAAATACTGCAAAGCTTGAGAGACTTAGAGAGATTTACAGAGACGTGGGGGAACTTGACAGGAAAGAGGAGGAGCAGAGTGATTTGGGTTAGCTGCTGAACCAGCTGAGAAAGGGATGCAGAAGAACTCTGTGGGGAGGAGTGAGAGAGGAGGATCTGTGTAGTCAAGGAAGCCTCAGACTTAAGCCCAAAGAACACTATCAAGTGGTGAGGAAATTTAAACAGGGAAATATGTAGAGCTGCTTATTGGTGTTTTTTTTTCCCTCGAGCAGTATATTTCTTTTGCTAGATCTAGGACCTAAGAACACAAGAAATGCCTTGCCAGACTCGAATTCTGTCTCTGACCGTGGCAGTAGAAAATACCATCCAGGCGAGCATGCTCGTTTAATTTAGGAATAGTCACAAAATCTGCCTCTGTTTCCTCTGTCCCGGGCGGCCGGAGAAGTGAGCTGGGAACCCTGGAGCACTTGCAGTGCTGGACCTCATGGAAGGAATTTGTTTAAGCTGCTGAGCAGCCCAAGGGGGGCAGCTGAGACATATAATTTCTACACAAAGTCCCATTTCTTCTAGGGGAAAGACAGAGAGCCTGTGGCCAAGGAACGTGTGAGAGAGGCTGAGAAAAAGGCAAGTGCTGTGATGTGCTCAGATCTAGAGCACCTGAAGAGCCTCCTGTAGACTCAATGTAGTAGAGACCAGGAATAAAATGCCAGTGAGAGCCATGCTAGTGTGTGATGAGTGGCTGGAGATCACAGGATTGTATTTCGGTCACATTGTTAAAAATTTTTCCAAACATAACAGATTTAAGGAAAGCTGTCACGTCATCCCCATCTTTTCTGAAATCTTGGGAAAACAGAAGAGACTCGCAGCCTGTCCTGATCATTAACACCCCCCTCCCCGCAGCCCCCAAACAGCCTCAAGCAAATGCCGAAGCTGAGAGCTCCTCACAGAAAGTGTCCTTCCATTATCTTGAGCTCCAATCTGTGCTCTGTCTTTTTCTTCGACAGTAGAAAAGGGATGTGATAAGTAAATCCCGTGCAAGCTGTTCACATCAAAATCAACAGCTGATCTTCTAAGACTCCTGCTCGTGGTAAAATACCTTTTTTAGTAAGACAGTAGCTGCCTACAGCTCCTGGATTTACTGTAGATGTAGCCCAAAGACGAGCATGTTGCAGCAATTTAGCTGTGAAGCAATAACTAACTGACTTGCAATAGCAAGGCCCGCTACAGGGAAAAAATATGCTGTCACAAATCCCAGCCAGACAAAAATGAGAAACTTCCTAGAAACTGCTGATTTGTGATTGTGCAAGGGGAACCCACCTAGAGCCTCTGTGTGACAAACCAACAAACAGTGGGCACACGTCTTCCACAAGGAGTGGAAAAGACTATTTTTCCTAAGCAAATAAGTCACTTTTACCAGGTGTAATTTCTGCCAAGCCATTTCATCATGAACTCGGTCCTCCACCAACAATCTGCGAGGTTTTCAACAGCAGCAGCCTTGTCAGGTGAGCCAGAGAAAGGGGACGGGTTATTATCAACACGGCTGCAGTACCACAGCCTATTTTTCCTATTCTGTCCCCAAAAAAATTCATTTACAAAGCAGAGAGGAGCAAAGAGCAGGACAAATGACACTGCACCCAGGAGGATCTGACCCTTGCTCTGGAAATGCCTGGTGTGGAAGGAGTGGCAAAGCTCTAACCAGTCCTCCCCGCTGCTGCCATCAGCAGGGAGCTGAGCAGTGCCCTGCGGCTGCGGCTGGTCCCTGTCCCATGTCGTGTCCCCCCGCGGTTTTATTCATGCTGCTGCCCCTTGCCCGCCCCTCCACAGCATCTGCACTTGGGAAGTGATACAGGCCACAGCGCTGCTCCAGACCCCACCCTGTGCAGGAGATATTCTGGCTCATTTTCCAGCAGTTTCTGTTAAATTAAACATTTTATTTTTATGCACACATGCCATTGTACCCTACTTTTAAATGCAGAGGCTATTGGATTCATCCTAGGCTCAAAAATCTTGAATACCCACCTTCTGGCACTTAAGTTCAAAAAATTTGGCCTGAATCCTTCATGTCCTCTCTTGTGTCAGACATTGCACAGCCCTCTAAACAGTGACAGCTAATACGTTGCATATCTGCAATACCAAATTTCATGAGCAGAAAATGGGGTGTCACCCTTAACCATGAATTTCCTTCTCTCTTTTTCTAAAAATCTGTGTAATAACAATTAGCACGGCTTAAATGTGTACCTTACATTTTCATGGGTTTCAGCCACAAATATTTTTACCTCACGCCACATGTGAAGTAGAAAAATAGCAATGTTCCCTGTCAGCACAAAGAGAAGTGAAAGATAATAAATCACTGGCTTGTAAACTGCACCCAAGAATCAATAAAATGTAAATAGCTACAAAATAGAAGGTAGAAATACATTAAATATGAATGATAAGAAAGAGGAATAAGACTGGAAAATGATAAGGCTGTGTATTTCATTACATGAGACAGAAGTGATGGAGAAGGGTTCTGGGTTGGTAAAAGAAGAGAAGTTCTTTGCAAACAAAATGGTATCTGACCATGTATCCCTGTCCACTATCCCCCTAATGGAGATAGAATATATCATATGAGTGTCAACAACTTTTAGAAACTTTACACATCGCTGATTACAAATGAAAATGTAATGCAGTCTACACGTGTTCTGGCTCTTATCTCTCCTCCAGGGAAAAGCATTAAAGCCTCAGCTTGCCATGGAAAATGTAGTATCCGGACATCCGTGACCAGTATGTGTAGAGAAGAGGAGATAAGGTGCACATCTGTGACAGGGGTCTCAAAGTCTCTAGGGACAGATGAATGAATGCATATGAAGGTTGACTGAAAATTTTCTAATTAAACCTTTGCTTTCCCCAGAAGTATTTGCTCTCTACAGAGTATTTCCTGGTTTGAAGGAAAAGCTCACTGAAAAGATTTTAGCCAATATCCTCAATACCCAATGCTATTTTTTTTCCCCTTCTTTTACTTTTAAGAAATAAATAGCCTATTCTTGAGCAAAGATATTGTGTATACATTAAAGACTCCCTAGAGAAAGTTCAGCCTGCTGGCCTACCGTGGAAGGTAAGAGGTAAGGTGTTAACAGTTGCAGGATGACATCAGAAATATGGGCTGTGAGAGAGATTTGGATCTTTGAAGAATAACTAGTCCTGAACAATAGCAGATAAATAAATCAGAGCAAAGCCACGGGTAGAACAGTGGCCTGCCAGTCAACATAATAAGGAAAACAGCAGTATCAGTCAGTAGCCCACACTGGCAGTGTAGGTGAGGCGAATAAGGTAGACTTTCAACTTCAAACTTCCGAGCAAGGCTCTTGAGTTTTACAGCTAGAAGTACAATCAGCTTTGTATGGTCAGCAATTCATTTTACCGCTTTAGAAACTTAAGAATAAAAAATGCAAATGCACCTTTGATGTGTTGATTACCTAGGGATGTACAAAACCATGAACAGTGGCAGTAATGAAATGTCTCCTGGGTGCCTTGGAGCACTGCAGGAGGACCCGGGAGAGGTTCCCTAGGAAACGAGAGATGCACTCCAAAGCATGCGCAGCCTTGGCCAGCTGACGGCCACTCGGTTTTGCTCTGAACATTGCTGCTAGAAGGTATGTGATTCAACTCTGGAGTGTAGTTGGTAGCACTAATTGTGGAAAGCCTAAAGGAGGTTGGGATAGATTTGTTCCTGGTTGCACAAATGTTCAGACCTCTAAAAGAAGGAAAAGACTGATTGCTAGTTATCCAAAATGAGGGGGAGAGAGGGGTGAATAACACCTTCAATTAATCTAAATATTGATCTTAGTTCCAGATTCTCCTGGCCTAAATTCCACCTAAATCCCTGTGCCTACTGTTTTCCATTGGCTGGCACCCCAAAGGCTTCTGAGTAATTATTCCAGAGATGTAAGTAAGGCTCTGAGCACAAAGCCACTTGTGTCCACCGGTGGTCAACACTAAGCAGTCAGATTTATGTGGAATTTAGTCCTGACAAAACTGGGCCTTAGGACTAGACTGTACCTCCAAGATGCTTACCAAGGAAGATGCCTGCAAACCTGATGCTTGTCCTTGCCTCCTCTGACTTTTAGGCAAAGTAACCAATTCGGCATCTCTTGGGAAACACAATTTAGCACCTCTCCTAAAACTTGCTCTTTTTCTATATGGCAGCACCTCCAACCCCCATCCTCGTGGGGTTTTCTCAGGAGAGAGCTAAGACTGTATGTGTGACCTGTGTGAGGAATGGGATTAGAAGAAAACAATTACTTTTGCCCTCCTTGGCAGCATGATTCCCAACCCTCTGCAGATCCTTTGACTCTTACCACAAGAAGTAAAGACCCTTTTAGTAAGGGCAGAGCAGTGGAATTTCCCACGCAACTGTGGAAGACACGACACGATTGAACTTCTTTCCAGTTGCACTTCTCTGACTCCCTTAGAACAAGCCCCTGGATCCACCAAAGACTGAAAAGCAGTCATAGAGATTTCAAAATGCTGTCTATGACTCAGCAGTGAGTCCTTCCCAATGGTCTGTGGATCAAATATCCTAAAGAGCAAATATTTGGGGACTGGGACGTCTGGAGTGGAAAGGGTCTGCCACGTATGAACTTTCTTACAGAGTTTTCCATGGATTGAAGAAACACTGTTGTTCCCGAACAGGAGTTCATGCCTTGGTATGAGATAGGGCAGACAGGTGTGGCTGTGACTCCAGCACAAGTAATAAATACATTTAGCAGCTAGATTAGCATAATTGCTTGCCTAGTCAGCTAGCATGCAAAGTGCACAAACAACTATCATAACAGTTTTATTACATGTACATGCTTGTGTTTCCTTGAGACGTGATAAAATGAACAGATCAGTAATTTTAAAACAAGCAGTAAAAAACCTAAAAAATGCAATGAGTAATTTAAAAAAAAAGTTAAGAAAATTGTGTCTTTAAGAAATCTTCTCCAAGCTGTGCCCCAATTATATTTTATGGATGTGAAATAAAAGATATTATGACCAAATCTATTACTGGTCACAAAAGCTTACATTTAAGTAGTTTTTGTTTTGCTCCATTATGAAATATACTTCACTGCAGTAATTTATAGTCTTTGGTGTAAAACCATCAGGTGTGATTCCATCTGGAGACATTTCAAATGGGCGATTGGTTGAGAAATGTCCCTACCCTTTCTTTGTTCAAACAACAGATAAGGAATGTGCCTCTTATTTCTCAAGTATTTAGTTCTTGCCGATAAGATTGTATGGTGCCTTTTGAAGAGCTTGAATATTAGTGAATTATAACTGTTTCAAATACATTTCTAACAATGCGCTATAATTTCACAAATATTACATGAGCTAGCTAGCAAGTTTGTCAGTCAAAAGAAAAAAGGTAAAACATCTTTGATGTTACACTCAGATGCGCTCAGCTGTTAAATGAAGTAAAATCATCTGTTGGAGTTTGTTCATTTTACAAATAGCACATTGTGTATGTTACAGTGAACAATGGGAGCAGTGAGCAAGATGTGACCGAAGCAGTCTGTCAAAACCTCGGTTTGATTTATAATAATGTGGTTGCATTGACATGAGAGTAAAACACAGCAAAGCATATGTTCACTGTGAGTAATATAGACTCATTTATATATTATAGTAGTATTAAATAAACAGTCTCGATCATTTTCTAAGATAGCCCTATAATGAATGTGGTTATAGTGCCATGGGACAAATACTGCTTCGCAGGCAGTGATCAAACAGAGAGAAAAAAAATTCAACCCTTTTTTTTTTCCCTTGAGTTTCCAGTCCTAGGACTGGTGGAGTGAAGCGAGTTGAAATAGCATACATTTTCCTGTTGTGGGTCCAAAGAAAGACTAATCCCAGTCTTTCTCTGGAACAGAGAACAAGCACAACAGTGGCTTCATGACATAACTTGCTCAGTTTCAGTCCACAAAGAATCTGGTCCCTTTGATTCTCAGTTGGACTGTTTGCAGGAAAGGGCTCGGTAGGACTTCAAGAAAACATCGACACAGTTTCAGAGATGTCAGTGACAAATCCATCTCAACTATAAAATAGTCACTACACAGAGAAATCCATGCATTTATCTTGAAGACCGGCAACCCTTCCACATGAATATTCTAATTAGGAACCACAACATCCTGTTTCTTTTTTTAATACCCTAGTTATAAATGGACAACAAATGTTATTTACCAGTGGTTGAGCAAGAGAATGTCATTGTTTAAACATGGAAATGGAATTTAAAGTTCTGCATTCAATTAAGTTTGAGGTTGCCTTTCATTCGGAGTTAAACCTGGAGATTTTAAAAAAATGTGGCTCCAATATTGTTTCTCTTTGTAAAATGGGAAGAATGTTAAAGAATGTATCCAAGCTGCCTGTAACGGCATGAAGTTTGTCTAAAACGTAGTAAACCTCTTGGTTGTTCAAATAGTCATGCATTGTATGAGCATAGTTATTTTGCGTTGAGTTTCCAACTGCTATATTATGTGACAGATCTTATAAACCAGAATTTTCTGAAGTCTCGTTTCTATTTCTCCTCTTTCCTTTTCCTAAGACACATTTTCTGTGAAAATGGTTCTTTCCTTTTTTTATCTCTCCCAGAGACCTCAATTTCTGGAGCACCTACTCAGTGTCAAAAGCAAAGTCATTATAAGAAAACTGTATTTTTTTTTTTTCTTTCCAGCCTGAATTGAGAAATTCTATACAACCGCTAGTACTTTAACTTTGTAAATCAGAAATTTGATAAATTAAACACACAGCATTCTTCTTAGGCCACCTAAAGAAAAGGAAGACTGGGTACAGAAAGGAAGACTGAATGAAAGGAAAAAAAAACAACAAAATATAAGGACTGTCTCCTGGGCTTTAAGGCGCAGGTCAGATTGAAGATGAGGTGTAGATGTATACAATTCCCGCAGCACTGGTAGGGAAGCGCAGGCCAGGGCTGGACCTGTGAATCCATGGGAATGTGCAGCTTAAAATCTGCTAACCCTGGAAAGCTGCTCTGCCCTTCGCTCTTCGTTACAGGGCGTGAATTTAACTGCTTTAACCACTGGCTTTTACTGCACTGGCAGAGGTCATTTTGACTGCATTTGCTGCAGCACTACAAGCGGATGTGCAGGTATTTAGTATGGCATTCATCAAAATACAAAAAAAAAAAAAGAAATCAAACAAAAAAACCCTGCCTCCCAAATCCTTTGTTGACATGAATTTTTGAAATGTTTCATTTCAAAACTTGTGAAAATGGCAACACTGTCCTTTTAGGTGAACATCACTTATTCCATGGAAACACATTTTGCTGTGTAAAACGTGATGCTGCTGTTCTGTGACTACAATTGCCCTCAAAGGTCCAATTCTCAAGCTTTCCTTCCAAGAAATTGCTTGTTTTTAAATCCATGGCATTACATCGCTGAGATGTGGTTTTACAGCTCTTCAGCTATAGGTCTCCACATTGCATCGTGCTATTTTCTGCAGTGCACTGGATGCAATTAAGTTTTCTTGTAAGTGCATGGAAGGAACTGCTGCTGTTAAATCAGGGGTATGTATTCCTAAGGACCCTTCACTATGTTTGAACATACCTAAAAATAAGTAACAATGATAATACTGTAAAAAGCTTGTAAATATTTGCTTTTTAGGACATGATGGTCTTGTTTCATCCATTAAAGTGGCACGGTGGAATATAGGTCATATCCTAGCCATTAGCACTTACGCTTCAGTAGCAAACACTGGGGTTGAGTAATGTGTCACATGATCAGAATTCTAATTTTGATTTTAACACAAATTAATTGTGTACATTTTTCCTGTAGCAGCAAACATATGACTGATTTTCTACACTTCCTACCATTCAGTGTATTCAAACCCCATATTTCATAGAGAAATTGAAAGAATCCTTTCTGCCATTTATTTTCAGAGTCTCTCACCATGGATTTGTTCCTCAGAAGGACACCTTTTCTAAACTCTACCTTCCCTTCTTCCTCCCGGGTCAATGCTGCATTCTTTATTCTTCTACCCTGCCAAGGTGATGGGCGATTTTGAGAATCTGGTTCATGCAAAGTCTTCCCCAGCCAGCGTGACACCTGCATGAGGAAACCTAGCACTTCGTCCCACACAAAGGCCTCCCAACCTTTCCCACAACAGAGGCAGACAGAGAGTACTTCTGAGTTAAACTCATGCCTGCTATAAAGTAACATGTTAGCACTAAGGACTTTCTTTTTCTGAAACTGACTCACTTTTTCCTACCCCGGCTCTCCTAGAAGAGTTACTGGGAATCCCTAAGTAACTTGGGCCAAGCCCAAAACCATAAGTGAAAAGGAATGCAAATCATCAGCCTTAGAACCACTCCTAACTTCACTATGTTTAATTAGTTTATCACCTAAAACACTAATGGCATGTCCACAGACCTTGTGCCTCTACCTTCCCCTTCGAATTCACACATTTTTATCCTTTCAAACTGAGGCAGTAGGAGACCACATCATACCTGACTTCATTCATCATTTCTATGCCTGATTTTCTTTTAATGTCCTGTTCCTTTCTGAGTAGAGCAGGAGCTTGTGAACTGTGTCGTCAGCTCACCAGAACTAGATGTGGGACAAAGGTATCATAGGAAAGGCGAAGTTTCTGCACTGCTTCTGTGCTACCAGGATTCGGAGAGGCTGCACGCTGGCTCTCAGTCTGATATGTTTGTCCCCCTTGCCTGGGGTAAGTCAGGTTGGGCCACATCCCAGGTTTCCCGTCAGTACAAGGGTCCCTTGTCCCCTGCATCGCTGCCTCTGCTATTTGTGTCACCAGGTGGATTGGTTGCTTTAACTAAAAAGCAAGCGAGGAGTTAGGGGAGGCGATACGTGCGTCCTTCACAGTGGGCAGCAACTCTCTAATTGTCCTTGGCACTGGTGGGAAACGCTGCTCTCCACCCATAGCAGGAAGCACACACCTTCTTCCTCCACAGCACTAAAGCACCCCTGGCCTTGCTTTGTGTCTCCCCTCCCCTGGTACAGGCTGTGGGTGAGTGTTTGTGCCCCTCTTCCTTCCTGGAGGGAGGAGAGACCTTTTGGAAAGACCTGCAGCACGGTGGAGCAACTATGCGGTGGTGGAAAAGCACAGTATTCCAGACGTGGTCTGAGTGCCGAGTAGAGGACGGTAATTCCTCCCCTCATCTCCTGGCTGTGCTCCTGCTGACACAGCCCAGGGTGCTGTTAGCCTTCATCGATGGCTTGGGCTTACCCAGCTGTCCTCCAGGAGCCCAGGCCCTTCTCTGCAGAGCTGCTCCCCACCCCAGTACCCCGCAGGGTGTTAGTCTGTCCCAGATACCATTTGTCCTGGTTGAATTTCATGAGGTTCTTGTCATCCCATTCCTTCAGTCTGAGTCCCTCTGAATGGCAGCTCTACCCTTGACCATATTGACTAGTCCCACCAATTTGCTGTCATCTGCAAACTTGATGAGAGGGCACTCTGTCATCTCCTCTAGGCATTGATAAAGACATTAAGCAGGTCAGGTCCCAGGATAGACCCCTACAATACTCCATTTCTTACTGGCCTCCAGATAGAGTACAGCCCGTTAACTGCTGTCCTCTGAGCCCTATCACCCAAACAGTTTTTTACCCATGTGCTTGTCCATCCATCCATTCAGACCATAATGTCCTAATTTGGATACAAGATAGTGCTAGACAGTGTCAAAAGCCTTGGACCTTGCAAAAGTCAAGGTAAATGATATCCACTGCTCTTCTTTCATCTAAAAATTCAGACATTTTATTACAGAAGGCAATCAGGTTGGTGAGGCATGATTCACCCTTGGTAAATGCATGCTGGCTGTTCCTGATCACCTTCTCCTTCCTGTGCCCAGAAAAGTGTTCCAAGAAGACATGGGTTTCCACAGGGACTGCAGTGAGGCTGATCAGCCAACAGTTTTTAACTTGTTTTTTTTTAAGATGGGCACAACATTTGCCTTTCTCCAGTCATTGGGGACCTCTCCCAGTCTCCATGACCTTTCAAAGATAAAAGTGCGGCCTTGCAGTGATACCAGCCAGCTCCCTCAGCACCCTTGGATGCAACTCAGTTGGTCCCATGCATGTTTATGTGCCGAGTTCTCCCACGCAATCCCTGACTTGATCCTCACCCATTGCTGGTCGTTCTCTTCCTTGAATCCTAAGCACAGAGAGCTGGGAGACCCTGTAGGTAGGTCTGAGGCGAAGATGTCTTTGGGTATCACAGCCTTATCTGTTTCCATTGTTATTAGATCATTTGCCCCATTCGGGATCAAGCCCACATTTTCTTTTTTCAGTCTTTTACTCTTGGAGTTGTGGTAGAAGCTCTTCTTGTTGCCCTTGAGATCCCTTGCAAATCTTAACTCTAGTTGAGCTTTGACTCAGAAAAGAGACTGTATGTGATTCCTTTGGATGTTTGCAGCAGTTTCTGCATCAGCCCAGAAACCTGAGTTAGCTACTCTGATGGTGGAAATGTACGGAACGTTCAAATGCAAGCACCGAGACTATTAAGAAATGTAATATCTGAATGTCCTGCATAAGCTTCAGTATAAATTGTACTCTTCTATATCTGTCCAAAGGCAGCTGCTTTGTTCTGCTTTGTCAGGGAAACTGTTAATAATTTAATAATGAACGGGAACTAATGAGGCCTATGGATTTGAGCCTCATGCTCAGATTATCCAGTGTCTAATGAAGTGTGAATTTTGACTGAAGCTTTTTCCACCCTGAGGGGAAAAAACCACTCTATCCATGCGGATTTTCCTGTGACTAATAAAGGGTGAGCTCACACTGCAGCTTTTGCTGTACAGGGAGTACAGGTAAGGTTACTCTCCAGTACCTAGCCCTAGCTTCATGACACTTATGAAAACATGTAATTCTGGAGATATCTACGCCTTTAATTCAGATTGGACCAGTGGGTTTGGGAATTACTAGGGACAACGGACAGACTGACAAAGGCTGGTCCAAAGCCATTATTTAAGCCTCATGCACTTTGAAACATCCCAACATTTTCACTACTTTGCATTTCAAACAAATCTCATTGGAAAGGTGCAAAATAATTTACATTAAGTATTAGCCTAATTTTTGAAACAGGTGAACCGTAATGATTCATCTTTTGAAAAACATATCCCTCCTCAAATACTGTAGACTTAACAATTTCATATGTGTTTATATACTCCATACTTTTCACAGATGGCTTACACGTTTAGTATCTTATATAAAATAAGGTTGTTTCTAATGTAAGCCAGTAAGACTTCTGTAAAAACAAATATTATCTACCATTTTCTTTCTATAGGAGATTAAGCTTGGATTTAGCAAAGAGGAATGTCGTCTGGTCTGATTTGGGTGAATATATGCCATGAGCAACCTCTCAAATAGATACGTGAGGCTGTTGCTGTCACCTTTCCTAGACAAATACATTCAGGCTATGACTGACGGATGAGGTGTGTTTTGCTGTGGCATAGCTAACGCGTATTAGCTGTCTTAAAACCGATGCGGGCACAAGGCACTGCACTTCTATTACGAGGTAAGCCAGGTGAGGCCAACCAAAAGCAGCAGCATAGTGCTGACTCCCCTAGCAACCTAGCTGCAGCTTGCCTGATTTTACAGGCGTGTAGCTACCACATTCATTAAGTTTTCACTGTGAACAAACTCACAAAACCAAAACGAGGCCTTGTGCCACTGAAGACAAAGCCCAGTGTAAGTGACTGTATACGTGACAGGAGATTTACATTAGCCTGATGGAGGAATGGTATCGCTCTCACCCCAGAGGGGTGAGAAAAAAGGCAAACCAGCCTGTACTGAATTCCAGCCCACTGTGACTGCCAGGCTCCTTCCAGTCCCTGCTGCCTCCCCGTAAGTGCTGCACGTATCCTTGACCCTCCTCTCCTTTTTAGGTTCACACATATTCATCTATAAAGACTCATCACACTGAGTAAAAGAACTCTTGTATTATACAAGCGACCTAAAGTATAGTATCGCACAACAGCAATATCTCAGGTGAGAATATTAATTTTTTTTCTGCAGGTGTATCCTTTTCCACCCACTTGTTCTCCCACATAAGCAAACACAGATGCAAACACACTAAATGGTTGACTACATCTGAGCATGATACCCTGTGTGGCAGCGCAACAGATAATGTGATTTCTAGCAAATATAAGAAAGTCCTTTAGGCCAAAATATTTTGCAAAGGGACGCTTAGTAGCAACTTTCATATGTATATGGTCTTGTAAGATGTGCCTTCGCCGACGTGCAAATGAAACTCAAACAGAACAAGTGGAAATCATTGCTATTATTAACTAGAAAGTGAGAGACAGAATCTAGACTTGGGTTTTACAGAACAATAAACAGTAGGCGTCATCTGATTGTAGCAGGCTCAGAAATCCAAGTGGTGTGTGCTGCATACTGGTGCGAACTCAGACTTGAGAAATCAGCGAGGATCAGGCAGCCAGAGGTGATGGGCTGGTTATTGCAATCTCTTACATCAAATCCATCCCATAAGTTCAGCAATCAGTTGTGTTTTACTGGTGTCAGATTGGTGCAAGAGTGGAGAATCAGGCCTACTGAATGGTCTAAATGATGACAGAATGAAGAGATTCTCATTTTTGTTAGGAAGCAGTGATGGGAATCAACATAACCTGAAATCTTGATGTATTTTTTTTCTATTTCTCTTTTGAAACCTTAAAATATGAAATCATGAGGTCCTTTTTATTACATATGATCACACTATTTCAGTTTAGTCATTTCCTGAACTGTATTTTCTACTTTAGTTTATTCACAAATGATTGGTTTCAACCTAAGAAATTCCATGTTAATTCAATAGCCCCTGCTGTACAGTGTAATATAAGCTATTCATGAAGGAATGACATCTAAATTTTGTCAAAGCATGGGGAAAATCAAAAAGCATTTACCAAACATTTTCCTAAAATTGGGCTTCACTATAATGAGGTTTTGTATTCTCTCTCCATATATCCTGATTGGCCATTTCTATTTGAAAAAAAAAAAAGGCACTTTGCAAAGTGCCACTTTTAAGTCTTTCCTTTCCCTGGCTATTCAAAGATTTTCTTTCCTTGACCTTTGGAGGAAAGTCTTGCATTATTTCCGATGCTCCAAGCAACTGCTTTGCTTATACCCTTTAGCACGTAGGAGCCCGAATGCTTCTGTAGCACAATCGTTCAAGGTTTTTCCCTCCCCTTCATTACATGTACAGCCGTTTCCCTCTGAAACACCTGCCAGGCTCATTCCCTGGCCTATTTTCTCCTACTAGCCTCAATGTCATCCTTTCCTTTCACTACCCCTACTTCCAGCCGACCTCCACCATCCATCCTGATCCTGACCTCCTCACCACAGGGGAATCCAATGGCATCGTGCCTCGCTGCCCACACACCACTGCTACCCGATGAGCTGCTCAGGACACAAGGGGCACCGTCTCTATACTCTCATTAATACGCTATTATTTCTACCCCCCCTCATTTGCGATCCGATCAGCCAGAAAACACAGCGGTGGCTATTGCATCACGTTAATTAGCCTTCCAGCCCAGCATCCCCTCCAGAGGGAGAAGGGCGACCAACGAGCGGCAGAGCGGCCGCCACCCCGGCGGCGGGCCCGCGGGCTTTGCCCTCTCCTCAGACCTTCAACGGTTCGCCCTCCCCTCCCCTCCCCTCTTATTTTTGCCATTTCCAGGGCGAATTGCCCGGGACCTTCAGGAAGCGGGAGCCCAGGGTGGGCAGGAACGGGATCAAGCCCTGCCCCCGAGCGCCACCGACCCACCCCCGTCCCCTGAACTGCCCCCTCCTGCCCTCCCCTCAGGCGGCTTCTCCCCTTCCCCTCCCCCCCACCCCCTGCCGCTCGCTGCCCCGCCCCGCCCCGCCCCGCCCCCCCGCCGTCGAAAGCGCTCTCCCTTCCCCCATTGGCCCGCCGTGACGGCAATGGAGCGGCCTCCCCGCCGCGCAGGCGCAGCGGCGCCCTGCTCGCGGGCTCGCGCGGGTGTCCGTTGCCCCGCCTCGCCCCCGCCCCTCTCCCCCTCAGCCCCCCCCAACGGCTCTCTGCGAGACGCCGCGGCCGTTGTTGTCAGTTGCGTCTCGGAGTCGCCGCAGCGGCAGGGCCCGGCGGAGCGCAAGCCAGCCAGCCAGGCGCGGGGCAGGAGTCGCCGCAGCCGCTGCCGCCGCGGCCCGAGCCGAGGTTCCCCGCTGCTCCCGCTGGGGTCTTGGACCCTTTCCTTCCCTTCCCGCCGCGCTCCCCGTCCCCGCCGCCGCTCCCGAGGGCAGTCGCGGCGGGTGCTGCCCATGCAGGGGGCGGCGCGGGGCGCGGCGGCCCGAGGAGACGCCGCTGCTGCAGGCAGTAAGTTGCCGGTGGGGTTGGGCCGGGCTCAGCTTGGGCTGGGCCGGTGAGGACGGGGCCGGCCCGGTGGGGTGTGGTGGGTTCCCTTCCTCCCCTCCCTTCGCCTTTCCGTTTCTCCCGGAGCCGGCCTCGCCCGCCGAGCTCCTCCCGGCCGGCCCAATGGCGGCCTCGGCCCAGGAGGAGGCGGTGGGGGGACGTTTCCCGGCCGCCGAAGGTCGGTGTGTCGGTGCCGCCCGGGGCTGGAGGAGAGGGATTTGGGGGGGGAGGGGAGAAGCGGGTGTCACTGCGGGGACGGCGGGCTCCCGGCGGGAGCCTCCTGTGCCCCCTGGCGCGGCAGAGCGCGGCGTGCCCCACGCGAGCCTTCTCCCCCTCCGAGGCAGCGTCCGTACGACACGTCCCCGCGGCAGCAGCGTGTGTGGCGAGGCGTGCGTGTGACCGGCTTCCCGCCGCGCGACTGACATCTGGCCCCACGCGTGTCCGTGCCCGTGCGTGTCCGCCCGGGTGTGTGCCCTCGCCGTCCGCCCTGGAGCAGGGGCCCAGGGGTCACCGCGGGAAAAGTGGCGGCGAGTTTGCCCCTCCGCCACCCTGCTGCCCTCGCCAGCTCCGCCTCGTGTTTTCTGTCGCTTGGAAAAAAGATAAACAAGGGAGGCGAAAGCCCTCCGGTCACGGAGTCGGTCCAGTCATGGGTGCGTTTTGGGGGAATGACGGTGCATCTTACCCCTCGGAACCAGGTACATAGCCAACAGGTTTGCTCAGAATGCAAGCTGGCGTCTTTTCTGCTCGCAGAGCTGGAGCATGCCCCTGACAGAGACTGAAAGCCCAACTAGCCCTTGTTCTTTGTCAATACGTTTATTGCTTCTGTCAATACACTTACTGCATTGAATTTCCTGCCTTTAGATTACTATAGAAATTGGTCGGATGAGTAGATGAGTCCTGGAGAGAGGTCTTTGTGCTTTTTGCTGGGTGGGTTTTGGCACCCAGATGGTATTCCACTAGTTAAATTTATGGAAGATTACTTTTAAAGATGTTTGTGGTTGATGTACAGTCTTGGTAATAGCTGAAGGACAGATGTGTGGTTGGTTTTGGTGGTGGGTTTTTTATTTTTTTATTTTTTAATAAGTAGACTGAATAAAGTATTGGAGAACTCCACTAGGGAAAAAAGCCTATATTGGCCAGAGGATGGTTGGCGACAAATGTGACCTATTTTCAGACTGGATATTTTTATTGGTAAGGGATGCTAGAACACCTGTGAAGGAGAAAGCTTTACATGGGATATGGGCATGTAAAAAGCTTTGGGTTTTTGCTTATGCATAGAGAGTTTCTTACTGATCATCTTGCTTTCAGGAGCTTGTTGAGAGTAGATATGCAAAGAAGTGGTTTCTTCAATGGTACCAATGCAGTTGGAGTGTGTTGTATGATTTACAGCCTTCTAGCATGAATGAATTGCATGCAAATCTGCTTACGCCTGCCCTCTGTAGTGCAGTCACTCCTTAGTCATATAGGCTGCTTTTTGGAGTTGTTTATTATGGATATATTTAGATCTTCAGGCTCTGGGGAAGGACCAGTTTAATGAATCTCAGCAAAATGAAATCTATATAGAAGTGTTTACAAGCAAATGTTTATCATGTTAGAATTAAGCAGTTCTTGTGAGGCATGCACCATTAGGAACTGGGTTAATGAATGGTGGGGTTTTTTTGGTAGCTATATCACAGAAAGTGGGAATTTGGCTGGTGGTTATTTTTGTACTATTGCTGATCCTTAGAATGAAGGAATCTGAAACAAACTTACAAGAACTGACAGTCATTACTGCATAACGCAATCAAATTTTACCTTGCGGAAGATGTTGAAATGTTAACTTAAATAGACTAATATCTGCCCCTTTTACTTCTAATTCATGAAAACATCCAGATTTGAGGACTTAACAACAAAAGCTAAGGAGGAGAAAGTCCAGTCTTGTCTCATATTTTTCCTGAATATTCTAAATGGCTAGAAAACTGGTAGAATGATGGCATGATTTTTCAAGTGGTTGGGAAAAGAAGCTAACCTGAATGCTGGAGTAGTGCCTGGTAGGCAAGGTATCATCTAAAACAGTACATTCGTCTGGCTCTTTTAAGAGAACCTTTGTGATCCAGACCTGAGGCTTCCAGCAAAAACAGGGAAAAGGGAAGATGACATCTTAAGTAGACTTAGTGATACAACTTTTTCTTCTTTTTTCTGTACAGGTTACTGCTGTTCCTTGAATCATCTTGCTATGAGAACTAATATTCCCATGTGGTGTGGGTGGTTGCACTGTAGATACATAGTCTGCTTTCTTTTTTTTTTTTAAACAAATAGCATGTTAAGTGTATGCATGTTAAGATGCTGCTGCAGATACTCTTCTACTTGGAGTCGTCATCTTCCTCGTGCACTGTTCTGACCAACCTGATCTCTTCTAAGGCTCTAACTCCCTGCCTTCGATATCATATTTGAGTAATTCTTTTGCAGTCTATACCTTCAGTGTATCATTGTCCTTTTTATCCCACTAGCAACTGTAATGCCAAACTAGTGCCTTTGTCTTGCTTTGTTGCCTGCCTTGCTTTCAAGGGCACAGTATCCTGGTACAGCTAGCTTTTTTCCCCTCAGAATATGTCTCATAAAATAATGCACTTTTCTTGGATTTTTGTCTGCTTTCAAAAGTCCACTGAAATGCTGTAGCTGTAAAACTTCTTGATAAACTTCTGTCCATTCCTTCTTAATAGTGTTTTCTAATTATGTCTTAAAATAAGAAACCGATGAAACATGGTTAAGATCAGGGACAGTACCTTTTGTATATAGGGCTGAACTGCAGTTTATGATGAATATACTAATATTAAATTGCATAAGCTCTTAACTTCAGTAACCTATGAGGTTCTGTGCATCTTCCTTGTCATGCTACTTGTGACACTATTTGTCACACTTAACTGGAATGCTACAGCTTCTGTAATAATGTAAAGTAGCTGTTGTTTTAATACACATAACAGTATTATGTAAGTGCTAAAGAGGATTTGAAAAACTGTATATTCACTTACAATTCTAGGATAACTTACCCTGGCGGAGATCTAGTACGCATAAGTTGATTAAGTCACCAGTGTTAAGAACTTAATGAGGAAAAAGTGCTGTGGTAGTTTTTACACTTGTGAAATATAAACCAGAGCATGTTCACTTTCTGAAAAGCTGAATCGCACAGTTGTACAGTGATCTTCTACAACAGTGTTGGGGCATGAATGTTGCACTGAATTTGACAGACTGGTTTTTACTCTCTTCTTCGTCTATTATTCTGTGTTTTCTGCAGCAGTCTCCTGTCTAGTTACTGACTGGACTTAAACCAACTTTACTTGGGAGATAAGATGATAGCCTAGACTTTTTATAATTTTAGTTCATGTTGAAGCATGGTGCATTTCAGGTGTCTGCCAGTGCCTGACTAATTTAGGATGCTATAAATGAGGATAAAGTATTGAAAATGAGTAACTGTAGGTTGGGGTAGGTGCTATTTCTTAAGGTTTAAGTAGTTTGTATCCTAGATAGAAAATGTCAGTATCTCAGAAGTGACTTGACATAAAACTTAAGTACTGAATTGGCTTATCAGGGAGATTGCTAAACAAATGAAGCTATCTGAAACTTGAGCTCAGAGATCATTCTTAAGAAATTTAATAGAAATTATTATTGCTTGCAATAGGTACTAACAATACATGCACATATTTGCATCTGAATATTCATATTTGAGCTAGTGTTTGATGCTTTCACCTCCCTGGATACAGAAGAAAAATCATGTTTGTGATTCTGAATTTACACAACAAAGATGATGTTGGGTGTTACAACAGTGGTAACTTATTAAAATATTAAGCCACTCTGAAGTGTTCTTTGATTAATGGTGGAATGTTTAGAGCTTCTGTTAGTTATCTTTGCTACACTGTCTGGCATGAGAAAACTATGTGGTAATGTTAATAAATAGACATTTGAAAAGAGTGAAACAATTCTGAGAATTCATGAACATGGAGTAGATGAGACGATTCCTCTAAAAGAGTCCAGATTGGTGGAATAGAGATCCGAGTTGTCTGTTTTCTGCACAGTTCCTGCAGCAGGTTTTCTGGAAATAAAGATGTGGTGTTCTGTCTAAAAGATAGTGATACCATCATGAATCACAATAATATGACTTCTGTCTGATATGCAAAGTATTTCTTCATCGGTTTCATGTTCCTAGAGGGGGGGGGCAGAAAAAAGGAAAGTGTGATGAGATTTAGAATATTAAAGCCTTCGAGAAGCTATTTGGATACTGCTTATCAAGCTTGGAAAAGTATAATTTTAGGCTAGGGAGTCCAACTACCATGAGTTCTCTTTGTTGCTTATAAGATGATTGACTGAAAAGCTTGTTGGTTTCTGTGACCTTCAGGCTTCTTTGATACCAGATCTTGACTGGTTAAGTTTATGAATGTCTGTAACTAAGATACCCATGTTAATTTCCTGTAGCTGAGGAGAAATTTTTCTTTTTTCTTCCCTGTTTACAGGGAACTGTAAAACATGATCATTTCAATTGAAACGAACTTTTTTTATATGTCATGACATCACAGGGTCTGAACAAAGTTTTATAACTGATTTACAGATACAAAAAGAAAGTACTAGCAGATATAAAAATTGGAGCAAGTGCTTTTTAAAAGACGTTATCGCATACTACTTTGCGGAAGATAATTTAGGGGACATGGTACTCGGGAAGGTCTGCTATTCTGTTCCTCTGCAATAATACTTTAAGAGCAGCTTTGGATGTTAAGTGGTGTATTGCTGAAGCATCTGGTGTCTGAACAGGGTGGTGGTGTCTGTTTGTATTACTTTTTTTATTTGTTTAGCTACATACTGGACTTTGAGAGTAGGCACAAGAGGAAAACAGAGACAATGTGAAATTAATTGCTTTTGGAGCTGTGGCTGGTATGAGGACTTTAAATGGTGTAAAGCTATTGCTGATTTCTCAAATCCATATGACAGATTGCATTTGTCTTGTGTAATATACCTCCTCCTAGAAATGGAAAGTGCCTTGTGAACTACAGCGATTATCAGCACCGTTGTGAAAGTATCTTGGGCTTTTAACACATTTCACAACTAGAGGCAGTTGGAGCCAATGCTGGTGACTACTAATCATGGGTTTGTCAGTGGATCATAGCTTGATCAGTCTTAGCGCATCTGTCTTAATAGCTTTGGCGTCTAGTTTGTAATCATAATCTTGCTATTACTACTACTATCTTGCTATTGCTTTGCAATATATACCTACTTCAGTGTTGGGTTTTTTTTCTGATTCACTTACTTGTGAAAGAAAAAGGAAGTAACACATTCTTGACTTAGAAGGACCAGTTCAGATCCAGTGGCTTTTTTCACTTGTCTGTATTGAAGATGATTCTCACAAAGATGTCAACTATATAGTGGGGTTTCTACAACACAATTCCCAAATTCTAGTTTGGTCTTTACTAGTGTTCTGCAAACCACTTACCACAGCTTTGCAAACCCAGAGGAAAGAGGGAAGCTTAAACTTTCCATGCTTCATATGACCGTACTAATCTTCAAGAAAATAGCATGGTGGACAGCAATCTATAGGTCTAAAAGTTTTGGAATTTCTTGTCTAAATAAATGTATTCTTTAATTGATGATATCCTGAATTGTGCATCATATTTTTTAAGTTTATTTTTTCTCATACATCAGAGCTGCCTCAAAGTCTTGCTCTTAGATCTCGGGTCATGCAGGCTCTCCTAATTTTCTGTTGCAAAATAATGTTAGTAACTTTTATTTCTTCTTAAATCTATAATGCTATCCCCCATCCCCCAATCTTTTGTTTATAGGTCCAGGAGCAATGTTTCATTAAGTTTATTGGCCTGCCAAATATTTCTGCTGCTGGCTGTTCACTGAATAATGGACCTTAGAGTTGAAGCATTCTTATTAGCATTTTATTTTTATTTCTGGATTCTAAGAAGAGCTAAGGCTAGACATCAGTAGCTCTGATGCCTGCAATACATTCTAAAATAATGAAACACTGACATTTCACTACAGGCTTCCCAAATGTTTAGTGGCAAAACTTCATCAAAAATTGGCAGCTCATGTATCTTTTCAGAACAAAATTCTGAAGACTATTTAAACTAGGGAATACCATTAAATTGTGCAGATTATTCCTTCTTTTTATGTTTGGAACATAGAACTACTTGATAACTCTTATCTTCATGATTTTAGGTGTAGCCATGCTGAATGGTAGAGAGATTTGCTGATACATCTTGACGTTTTGGTAATGCAGTATGAGGTGGATGCTGACGCTGTGGGAGAGGACAATATGAAAATAAAAGAAGCGCATGTACACCTTGAAAAATCTACTGTAGTGTTTTATTGTGGAACTTGTCAGGAGCAGGAGAGTTTATGGGGTTTGTCATCAGTGAAGAGGAAGATGTGCATGTATGCTGTGGTGCAGTCATGCGAAGTGAAAAATGAAGCATTAGATAGCATTGTGTATATAAGGGCTGAGTTGTAACACCGCTGCCCCTGTGTGTCATGTCCCCCTCGCCCCTCCAAGAATGCTGCATCTGCAAAGTGGTTGGCTGTAGGGCAGGTATAGATTGCTGTCGTTTGTTTTGAGTACCTTTGAATAGTAGCTGTGAAGGCTTAGGTCAGGGGAAGGTGGGGGAGGAAGGGCTTTGCTGGACTGTGACACCTGTGCATGGAAACAAAAGGAGAATAGAGGTTCTTGGGATCTTAAGTCCCATATTGTGTCTTGAATATTCAAGAAATATTGGGTAGTAGGAGGCTTAAAAAGTTTCAAATACTCTGGAGGAATTGAGTCATGACTAGTTTTCAGAGCATGTCGTATGCTTTAAGTATGTATGTTTTTCACACTTCACTCTTGCAGCACTTTGTACCTGTTTCTAGCATGTTGGCTCTCCCTTACATAAAAGGAATGGTGATCGAAAGCCCTCTCGGGGAAAGTAGATTGACACACTGGTGAAGGTGTAACATCACATGTAAGTAGTGGCTCATATAGTGACAAAGACAGACTGTTCTCAAAGGCTCATGGATTAGGCTGTGAAGGTATCTTACAGTAGGATAGCAGATAAAAATTGATAGGAAATATTGGGGAAAAAAAAAGTAAAAAATTATACTTGCACAGTTTGCATCCTGAGTTGGTATTTCCTTCAGTTTGTTCTCAGATACTAATGATTTGTACAAATTGCTTTCAGAGTAAAATAATTGCTTCTGGATCTCTGTGATCAGTTTATGTCAAATTTTGGTTTACTGTTTCTAGGAAGAATAGCAACGTACGTCTCAACATATAAGTATGTAGTAAATAAATAATTGGTATAGATGCTGTTATTCATCTGAGACAAAAGAGAGCAAAAGGAGAAACAGGGTGAAACTTACTTAATCTGTCTTATGGATGTGTATAATATGTATATCCTAAACTGTTCCAGAAAATGAAAATATGTGCTTTTAAGAAATGATTCATTTGATCTATTTAGCTATCTGCTTTAGGGTGCAATTTGTTTTATCATAGTGTCTTATCTGTGTTGACTGAATCTCCATTTATCATGGAGACAGGAATGGTTAGCTGTCTGTGGACAGATGAGTCCCAGTGAAGATTACTTCAGCTTTTATGTCTGTTAGCCTGATAATGCAGGGAAATTTTTACATTGATGGTATTATAACATTTTGTTGAAATGGGATGTTGAATCTTCATTTTCTAAAGTAAGAGGCTAATACACACATTAAGGTAAGATGAAGTAGGCTGGTCTTACATGTAATGTATAATCTAATGAAACTTTTTGGACAGGATAAATTGCTTAAAGAAAAACTAGTGTCTCTGAAACATGCTGTTTTTCTAAACAGATCTATTAGAGATCTATTCATCCATCTTTTAGAGATGGTTGAATCACAGTACTGTTGTTAAGCCTCTTAATAGGATGCATGTGATATTATAAAACGGCTTCTGCAGATCTCCATTACAGAGGCTGTTTGCAGTATTTTGTGGGATGGGATATATGAGCTTCTATGGAAGGAAGGATCTGTTCTGAATCTATTTACTGGTAAATGTCTACATTGCATAAAATGAGTATTGGGGGCGTAGCTGAATTCTGGTATAGTTAGGGAAAACTGCATTTTTAAAACCATAATTAGCCACATGGATTAAATGCTGCTAATGGCTAGTAAGCTCGCCAACTAGAAAGCCCAAACTCTCTAATGCTGAAAAATGAACTTATAAAGGACTTGAGATAATATGAATTAAAAGAAAGACAAGTTTTCTGTGATATAACTGTCTCTTAAATGTTTTTCCTCAGGCTGTAGTTTGACTTGCTGGCAGGATATGGCTGGTTGAAATTTTGATTGTCATATGCTGCAGTTTGCAGCTCCTTCATTTGGTACAAATGTTCAAGAGGTCACACTGTAAACTGGATCACTGAAATGATCCACCATTAAAACTAACCCTGTTTTGGAGCGTGATGGTAGTAGATGTGTTAAATCTGGAAGTTTTGGGTGATTCCCTTTATAGTTAGCCCCAAAAGTTTTACTGATGCAACTAAGGAGACAACCGCAAAGAAAGGGTCACAAAGAGGCTTCAGCTCAAAAGCTGGTACCTTGTGAAACTGCAGTCTTAGTTGATCCTTAAGTGCTTTCAAAATTTGGCTTTTTTTACCCTAGAGAGAAACTGAGGAAAAGAAACTATTTATCTGAAAAGTATTGGTATAGCAACTGCGATCCTTTAGGTAGCATATTTAAATTGTAATCAAGGTTTGTATCTATATGCACTGTGACAGTTTTGCATCCATTTGCTATTACTGAACAATTCTTAATTTTGGTATGTTCACTTCAAACTGTGTGTCCATCTAAGATCCTTGTGTTTCGCTGTGGGAGCTTCATCTCTGAAGATTTATTTTAAAACCACAGAATTAAAAGTTAGTTGGTCTGTTAGTGTGGAGACTTTATGTTAAACTGTTAATGAATCTGCATTAATTTTATTTCAGCTAATGGGGCTGCAACATTAGTAAGCGTAGTTTATCTTCCATTTCTGTAAGCTTTTTTCGTATTGATTACTGTCTGTTGTATTTCTCCGTCGCTTAAGCATAACTGATTTTTGCTGGAATTTTGTTGACGGGTTGATGTTTATGTGTATTCTGTCATTTAGAGATAAATCACTTGTTGAGTTTGTACAAAGATGGTTGAGAATGTGCCAAGTGAACAAAATAATTATGTATAAATCTTTCCTTACTGCTGAGTGTTGTAGTTACTTAAATTCAGACAAGTTACATTCTGTTACATCTGGCTGGGTTTGCTCTCTCCTTTTGCTCTGCCAGGGATGGAACCTTCTTGAATTTAAGAAAGAAAAGCTAAGTCAAAATTGACTGAGGCTTTTTTACATCCATCTTCCTTACCTCTTCCAGTAACAAAACTTTGGTTTTGCCATGCGCTAAGAAAGCTCCATCTTGTGTGCAGGTGTTGTTTTTGAATCCAAGACTTAACATGGTTTTAAGAGAGATTTTCTGTTTCCCCTCAGAGAGTAAAGGTGTTTCATGATCTGGGCCAGATTTGTAGGATGTGATGAATTCGTGTGCATAGAGATGTAAATCTTGAGGTTTGACTTAACAGTCAAGGAAGAAATGGTCTGTAAAAACTTGAGCACTGGAGTTTGTGTTGGTAACTTCAATTGCATAAGCAATGTCTGTCTATTTTTTTTTTTTTTTTTTTTGACGACTTTTACATTTTTTTTAAATTTAAGGATTCTAAAACTGTTATAGTTTAGCATAAGGTATTGTCTGTAGGATGCATTATGGGTAAAACAGATTTGTAAGGAGGGGTGATGTCCCAGTGGCAGTTAAAAAAAGTTGTCTTTAAGTTTGTGCGCTCTTTTTTCTTTTAACTTTATTTCTTTAATCTAGAAGCAGTGAAGAGTTTGATTAGGGTGCTGTGAAGACAACAGTTCTATAAAGCATGCTTGTGTGGGGTAGTTTTTTGTTTTTTAAATGCTTGCAATCCTTTTAGGATTGAGACTCTGGAGTCACACAGCCATATGGGACACAGCTGATTATTATCTCCCCTATTGCTTCATACAGGTTAAGGTTAGGTGGTTTATGTGTGTACATGGACTATTTTTCATTAGCCTGCATTTTGGGGGTTAGGTCAGTGTGATGGAACATTCTACAACTATAATAAAGCATTACTTGAAAACATTATGTCAGTGCTCAGTAGTAGTCAAAAAAAAAAAAAAATTGTCCTAAGGAAGTAGCATAGAACAAACCAGAAAAGATGTAGAGAAAGGTGAGAAGAGTGTTAAAGTCTGTGGAATAACCTCTGTAAAAGGAGTGACAGACTAGGACCTGAACTAGATTGAACTGAAGCTAGAAAGGGAGGAAGCTGAAACTGTGAGTTGCTTGAGGCAAGGTAAATAGAGTATGATAGTTCTTGTTTTGGAACAGACGGTGAATGACAAGATGCACAAATTATCAGAAGCTTAAAAACAAACAAGAGGAAGTGGTTCTTCTCACAGCACATAGTTAAGCTATTAAACTCCTTGTTGCAGGATGTTCTTCATACTAAAAATTCACATGCTTAAATAAAGCATCTGCCCAGTTTCGCAGGGATGGGTGAGGTGGAATCCATCAAGCTTTCTTAAACACAAAGCCACTGCCCTCTGATGTAAAGAAGTTTTTGGATCTCTTAAAGATAAGGAGAGTTTCATTATTTATGGTTATGTTTGCCATTGTACTATATTCTTCCCTGTGTATCCTCTAATGATTACTTACCAGGTAGGAGAGTGTTTGACGTGGGCATTTGGTTTAATGTAGCATGCTTTAATCTAGTTTGGTACTTTCTGGAATAAGGAGGATGGTATTACGTGGTTAATTGGGAACAGTAGGGGAAACTTGGTAAGATGAGCAGCATGGGATGTATTGGGAAGCAGATATGCCAACCCCAGTTTTGATACTATGGCGTCTTCTAGTGGAGTAGTTTTTGGAAGAGCATCTGAAGCATAGTGCTTAACAGCAGAATGAAAGGGTTCAGTAACACAAAACCCAATGAAGTTTTTTAAAGCTTGATTATTATCTTTAAAGAAAAACAAAAACCCGAACCGCAATGTTTATATGATTGTTACACTTACCCTGTTCCTTGCCTAAGTTATGAGGTTTCAGAAGTTGATTGATTTCATTCAAATTTTACAGGGGTGGAGGTCTCAAACTGAATTCCCACGGACTTTGTGGAAGTAGACAGCTGGATAGAGAAGAGGGTATACCATGGCTCCAGCTGAAAGAAGCAGTAAGGTGAGCTTGTTAAACATCAGAGAATCCTCATAGGACCCCCAACCTTGTAATTGAATCCATATGAAACCAGGTTCATTAGTTTCATTGCCTGTGAAATAACTTGTTTAACAGGGAGTGTTTTTAATCTAATGCTTATGTTTTGACTTGAGGATAACTAATATAAGGGGCTGTTTGTTTGCCAGCTTCCTTTTCAAAGATTTTCTTTTTGAAGTTCAGTTTTGAAACTGAAAATGTATTCTAAAGAGCTATGTTTTCTGTATTTTATTGAGTTGGTAATAAGCCATCTAATTTTCATATTTCAAGCTACTTTGCACTCAGAGTGGGAGAAATGGTTAGCTTTTTGATAGCTACAGATTTTTATTTAAACCTCAATCTAAGTTAAAGATGCAGGAGAAGTTTTTGGGAGGCTTTGTGTGTGGAAAAAAAAAATGGTAATGGGACATAAGACCTTCAATAACAGGTTTGAATATGAACGTTTTGTAAGTTGGATCTTGTTTGCTTAAATGCCAGATTAACTGGTAAGCAGGAGTTCAGCACAAGTTAGCTGATCCCTTGAGTTCTCTCCCCTTCCTTCCCACTCTTCTTCCCCTTTGCAAAACCCCCTGAAGAATTTCATAAGTAATCTGTAAAAACGTGCCAATGTAAGTTTAGGAGAATTACAGTATAATAATTTTTTTATACAAATACATAATCTTGTCTCTTTATTTTTAGGTATGCTTGGCAGTGACAATGGACTATTTATTTGCATCAGATACTCTTATATGAAAAGATCACATTTCCAAAGAGCCTAAATATTGTTTCGTCTTCTGAAACAGAATGGCGGGCTTCAAACGAGGATATGATGGAAAAATTGCAGGATTGTATGACTTGGATAAAACTTTGGGCAGAGGCCATTTTGCTGTGGTCAAACTTGCTCGGCATGTCTTTACAGGTGAAAAAGTAGCAGTAAAAGTAATTGACAAGACCAAACTGGACACTCTAGCCACTGGACATCTTTTTCAAGAAGTTAGATGCATGAAACTAGTGCAGCATCCCAATATAGTACGGCTGTATGAAGTGATTGACACCCAGACTAAGCTTTATCTTATCTTAGAGCTAGGTGATGGAGGAGATATGTTTGATTACATCATGAAACATGAAGAAGGTCTGAATGAGGATCTGGCAAAAAAATATTTTGCTCAAATAGTTCATGCTATATCCTACTGCCATAAACTGCACGTAGTTCATAGAGACTTAAAACCAGAGAATGTGGTCTTCTTTGAAAAACAAGGACTTGTGAAATTGACTGATTTTGGCTTCAGCAACAAATTTCAGCCTGGAAAGAAGCTCACCACAAGCTGTGGATCTCTTGCATATTCTGCTCCTGAAATTCTACTTGGGGATGAATATGATGCACCAGCAGTGGGTATGTCCTCTTTGAATTCAACCAGTATTCTAAACATAAGTACCATGATGCTGTACCACTCTGTTTTCTGTTTCAAGATAATGCCATATGTGGAAGCCAGCTAATTGGCAAGAAGTTATATTTTAACCTGGATGAGTTATGGATGAGTTAATGCTGGAGCAGCTCTGTTTGAAGGAGATACTCAAACATTCTCAAAAATGCTTAGTTGTTCTTTTTGTATGAAATGATGCATTGTACACATTGTGATTAACTTTTCTATTAATAATAATGTGAATGCAATGTGTATATTTGTACTTGCTTTGTTAGAGGACTCATCTCCTTTTCTGAAAAGTGCCTCGTTTTAATATATTTTTAACATCACACCCCCCAAGCCCCGACCACCCAGTGATTTTCTTTGCTCAGTTTAGCCATATAAGAATGACATTGTGAGCCCAGGCTGCTCACATGTTCTGCTGTAAGGTGGTAGGAATCCATTTTTAATAAGTACTAACTTGGCTATCAAAGAAGGAGGCAAGAAATTAAGGAAAGCTTGAACTCCCTCTTCCCCTTCTCTGCCCTTTTCTTGTCTGAGAACTGAAAGTAGGGGATGAGTTCCCAGTTGCTCCTAATTATTTAAAAGGTAAGAGGAATAGTAATGTGTAAATTAGTCATCACGATTCTAGCTGGAAAATGGGGTGTGCTAGACAAACTACTGCAGAAAATTCTCTTGCACTCTGTTAGGTCTACTGCATATACTATTAGAAGTAACTTAGAGGTTTTTTTGAAATAGCTGTAAATGTTGATAGAGTCACTGAATAATGTCCTGTAGTCATACAGATTGCTGGTATCTGTTAGTTGAGGTAGAACTCACTTCTCCAACAAATTTAGGTACGTATAATTCCAAATGATGCTTCAAAAACAGCTTATTGTAGTCAACATGCCTCTTGTTCTTGTGTACGCAGTATCTGATACTTCTACTGTCATAATAACACCCATTAGGACTCTATACATGGCTGTGTGTGTGTTTTGCTATGGTTATAATAGTGGCTGTAGTGATGGTTTAAGACTGATTTGTCCAATTTTTTGCTAATTTACCTGAGGTAAACTATCAGCTAATTTTGTATGCTGACAAGGTATTCCTGCACACTGTTGAACTAAAATTCTTGCATTATTTTTAATACAAATATTTTTTAGCTAGAAGATCTTATGGTCTTAAACATTTGAAAGTCATGTCATGGCTTCTAACTTTGAATAGGTATTTTACTGTGGGTTTTCTGGACTTGAAAGTACTTTCTCAAGTGTGCTGTAACTAGGAATTTTAGACGTATATACTATTTGTGGTTTTGCAAATCCATGTTGATGCTACAGTGATGCTTGACAATGATTTCTATTTAGAGTCAGGTGTTCTAGATGAGTTGGTTCTGCTTTTATTAGTGGCAAACTAGAGATACTAACTCCTGAGTTCTTTTCTGTTGTTCTGTGTCTTTTTATTTTGCATTTCCTGAAGCATGAGTGTAACAGATTGCAGTGGCTTTTGAAACTAGATGGAAAAATGCATTTGTTAAATATTCTATACAGTGCCTCATGTGAATTATTTCTTGAAAAACGGAGTAGCAGTCAAATTTTGGAGGATGAGCAAAAAGTGAAGTTGCCCAACTGAAGATGCTTGGAAGAAAGTGTATGGGGATTAATGGGGTCAGGTGGCATTAGGAACATTATGACCAGATGGTCCAAACTGAATTATATAGTTAACAAAGCACACTTTGGACCTCTTAATGATAAATGTAAGAATGGTGGCATCACATAAAATGTTTCTTAGATGACTTTGTAAGCAACTGGGTAGGTAGACTTCTGAATAGTACTAATAGAAGAAAATGGTTTAAGGGATTCGTAGAAGAGGATGCTAGTTAAGTTCTATTTCTGAGAATATTTAAATACACATCAGTGGTTAGTTTTTGCTTACTTATTCTCCAGTATACTGTCTCAGTTACTGGATACTAGAACTTTTCCTGTCCTAGTTGACAGATTGCAGTGCTTGTATTCTGACTTTTTTAATGGCACAGTTTTCATCGCTTTGTAATGCACTACAAAATCTCTAAAGTACTATCAGTACAATAGTTACAGAATAAAAATATCAAAATTTATTACGAGTTGCCGGTAAGATAATGACCTTGAGTCTGGGTTTTTCTTTTCTGACCGGGGGTAAAAAGGTAAGATACACCATGTAAGGTTTCTAAATATGACTTAATTGTGTATTTTAAATGCAAAGGTTTTGGGGGGGTGGGGGAGAGGAAAAAAATATTAGGTACTTTAAAGCCCTCCTTCCCTCCTTCCCCCAAATGGAGTCTTAAATGTAGAATCTTAAAAGAATATATGTTTAGGAAATTTATCACTAACCATGTAATTATGCAACTGAGAAATCAGCTTGTGCAAACCTTATTTAACCTTTAAAGATAAATTTTCATGCTAAGATGAGGTCATACTTGTGGACTAGAAGTAGTATAAATTTGGAAGTAGACATTTTCAAAAGAGGAGAAATTACATCAGTTACACTTTGATGCTAGTAATGTGCAAGGTGTATATAGAGCCTGAAATAGTGGTGAAGTGCTGTGAACTCATTCAGCTATTGGCTGAATAGGGCTATTAATATTGCAAGAATAATGGCTGACAATGGCAAGGATTTTTTGCCAGCTAGGATGAAATTACATTGCAGCTGAACCAATCTAAAAGCCAGTTGCTTATGAGAAAGGAGGTCATGCTTTCTCCAGTGCGACTACGTGGTCCTGCCCCTTTGTGAGCATCTGACCACTTGAAAACCAACTCAATTTACTAAAATGCCAGATTAAAAAGGATCGCCCTGCTTATACTGTGTGCCTGTTAAGGTACATTTGCATTCATTATATTTTAAAACCTCCACACATGTTTTCGTTTATTCAAAATTGTTGTTATATTCACAAAAATTATTGCAAGAAAAAGTGATCAAGATACATGATTTTTTTTTTTTTTTTTGCCAAAGACCTTTGCCACAAACATGGCTTTTCTGATGTCTTATTCATAATATTAGAATGAGTAGATAAAGGAAAAGACTTTACATTTTCGTGCTACAAAGAGCTGAAATATTCAGGGCAAGTCTTTTATTAAGTTATATGCTTAATAAATATCACGGAAAAGCTTGCTTTATGAAATGGTAACTGTTTCAGCTAGTTTAGGGATTAATCTCCCCTTTGTCATGCTACTTAAAAGTTTTCACACTTGAAAAGAGACTAGTTAATTTAGGTCTCTCATTTCCTTTTGTGTTTAAGGCTGTAGTTAAAATGATGCAAGAGGAATATTAGGCAATGATCCTGTGTTCCCAGGGCTTTTAAAAAAGCTGAGTGAGTTGGATAATGAGAAGTTCTGTTGCTTGTAGTTTCCCATGTTTTTTTTCATACTTAATTAAAATTCGCTCTAGTCAGAGGAAAGTGAGGGGACTGTTGCACATAAAGTTCACTTCGTAAATCAAATGGACGTACCATTTTAGATCAGAGTTCTGTCTAGAGCAGTGGTGTAATCCAGCGAACGCCAGCAGCACTGGAAAGTGGATAACTACGGATGAGAAAAAATAAAGCATGCTTCTGGTAATACTTTTCCTTTTGCTCTACCAGCATCAACAGAGATTGGATCATTGAATAAATAGAAATCACCTCTTTCCTAGGTGATAAAGTTTAATTACAGTTTTTCAGATTAGTTGATTCTTTCAGAGGAGAGCAAGTTCTATTTTAACTGTTTGGCATCTGTACAAAGTATTAAGTGCTGTGTAGGCTACAGTAATTCTGGAGGACATTGACACTTCTGATAGGTTTTTATTACTGTAGTTGCGTATTCTGTATGTGATTTTGTAGATGCATGGAAACACTTAAGAGTATATTCATCCTTTGGGGATGAGAAGTGGGCAAATTCAGATTGCAAGATTGGGATTGTCTATTTAGCACAGTTGAGCACAGGCCTCTAGAACAGTACTGTGATGCACAAATAACATTGTAAGTATCACAATTATTTAGCAGTGCAGTCTGTCATAACAGCAACACCAAGAGAATGGTGGCAAGATGTTCCTCATAAGACATGACTAACAAGAATATTACGGTTACTGTAGCTCAGTGCTATACAACTGGCAGATTATAGTCCAGATCCAACTTGGTGCCTTCTTGGAAGTTGCAGGGGCCAACCACTTGGATAACATTTGTTACTTTAGTAGTTAGATGCTGGCTTTCTGGCAAAACTCAGACCTGGATATCTTCTTACAATATGGTAAGATAATAATGTATGTATGTATTCATTATCTAGTAATATATTTTTGATTATTAAAGGAAACAGATGATTTGTCATGCATACCTTTCCCTTTCCTGAGATGATGATGATGCTTTTAGACCCACTTTGTCTCTGTTGGAATGATCCCAAATTCTTTTGTTTCATTTTTGCATCAAGCATTTGCAAGGGCTTCTTAATTGCATATAGTGTTGCTGGAATGTGTTTGGTCTTTCAAAGCTTCAGCCATGTTTACCTGCGCTTGAGCGTAGCTAAGTAGCCCCAATGACCATATCTGGCCTGTGTGGAGCTAGTTTTGATGTTTCTGCATGTGTATAGCACTTCATTCACAAACTGAATGACTAATGTAAGCATAATGGCCAGTGGGTATGTACAGTAACCTTTTACACTATAAAAATGCTGAATATAACATTTGACAGACTTGAGTTAAAAAAAAAAAAAAGTGGTAGGATACTTGCAAACCATATATGGTGTTGAATCATTTATCATACCTGACAGCATTTTGGAGTTTCAGTATGCTCAAGATGAGATTACAGCCAAACTCGACAGAAGTGAAAAGCAAAAATTCCTACAAAAGCTTTTCACTGATTATTTTGTTTTGAAAATCTCCCTTTTTAATGTTGTATTGCAACACTTTAGAAGATTTATAGTTAGATATGTTATGGAATGAGCTTGAAGGTGTAAGGGTACAGAAAGCTAAGAGAGTGTAATACTTAGCTGCTTCCAGCATAAGAGGGCTTCCCCATCCATTTTGCTTGTGTCTGTGCAGAGCTACCCCTTCTCGTGTGCTGCACTCTGTTGCATGGCTGACCATTTGATGAACTGATTTTATCAGCTAACTTGATAGAAAGCTGTTAACTTTTCTGCAGGCTTAACTTCTGCGAGGTTAGCGGAGCTGTTTGTTCCCGTGGCATTGAGTAGAAGAGCTGGTGCAAAGGAGGTGAAAGGAGCATGCAGCTTGGACTAGAGTTCTTGGCGAAGGTGGTAGGACCTGCCCCTCTTCTGTGTTAGCGAGTTTAGGTTAGATCAGCTTGGCCTAGCTCACTTCACCTTCCATGTGAGAGAAACTCATTTGACTGAAATTCATCAGGTGTCATTGCCAGTGCATTTCTAGGAGAATTGTGTGCTCTACTTTTCCAGCTTCAAATGCGTTTTGAAGCAAAGCAGAAGGAATTGTGTATTTCAGTACTGATTTCTCCTCCTATGTACTTGTGTTAGTGGCCACACTTTTCTGCCTTCTCCCTGCTATGCTGTGTATCTCACACTGCTGAAAAAACTGAGTCAAATTTGAAAAATTATCAGAAATGAGCTTTTTGTACTTTTTGGAAGGGGCGAATGTAAGGAATTGGTTGTAGAATACTTTTAGAAATTTTCAATCTTGAGGATATTTGTGTCATGTTAACAAAGAAGGTATTTTTAAGTTCTGCGGCAATTTGTATGCAGGTAGTAGAATTTATTTTTAATGAAAGGGGAGTCCAATTTTTATGTAGTATGCTATCTTTTGATTCTGCTTTTTTCCCCTCAATCTGATTACTTTATTGCCAAGAAAATACTTTTAATGCCTTAAATTGAGGGTGTTATGGCTACAAGTGTCGGAGCCTTGTGTTCAGAAGTGAAGTTATGATGTGACAGGACTGTAATGAAGGGTGGGAGTCTGTGATCCTGATGACTTCTCAATAAATCTGTGCCAGCTAATATTTATGAAATATAATTTATGTTCCATTCTGGATTACTTTATGCACAAGTTTTAATGTATTCACCAGTAAACTGCTGGGTAAAGCAAAGAATAGTTTATCCAAGTGAAACTACAGAGGAGAAACTGTCAAGATAGTCTTCAGTTACTACCGTATCAGCTAAACTGTAACTTAAGTGTAGGCATGTTTCTTAGTCACCTTGCTGTGTTCATGGGAGAACTGTTTTCATAATATATCAAAATACTGTTGTGGAGCAAGATTTCCTTACGATAAATACATCTCCACAGCCAGGAAGCTTCGTTTCATGTATCTTGCAAGCAAATATTCAGCCCGTGGCTGACTACTTTGGCAACATGGATCTGGTGGGGCCTAAAGCAATGGTGTACTACTTAGTTATAAACCAGATGCTCAAGTTTTGCATTCATGTGTAAAGCTGTACCAAGATGTTAATTTTTATAAATAAAAATAAATTATACAGCTAAAATGTTTAGGAAAAGATAGTCGATCAGAAAATATGAAGGATTTCTTAGATACTAGGAGCAAATTGTCTTTAGTATTTTTACATAAAAAAGACCAGAAACATTGCAGTGAAACATGTATATAAGCTGTATGTGCTGTACAGACTTTGACATGTCCAATAATTTTGAGAACATGTTTTATACAGAGAAAAACTTCCTTCTACATGTAAGTAATTAATATTGGTTTTTATCCTGGCTAATTATTTTCTGGAGTAGTAGTATTGGAAAGTCAGTTTGTGCAGAAAATGTTGGGTTTGTTTATTTTTAATGTAGATTCAGTAACTTCTGAAATGTGGTTAAGCAACAGAAACCAAAGGAGAAAGAATGCATTTCTAAATGCAGCATTGATGAATCAGAGTAAAACAAACTATTTTGGAATAAAGGCAGTGGCATGTGTTCAGTAAGACCTTTCAATGATGGTGTTTTCTGTTAAAATATCCTTACTGAAATTTGAGATGCAGTAGTTACTAAAAAATAAAGAACAACTATTTGTCTTTATTTTAATAGTTTTATGCAACCAGCAAACCCCATGCTATCTTGTCTTCAGGGAAAAACAAGTACTAGTTGCCAGACTGAATGAAAATAAGAATCGCTTCCAAAGATAAGACTAGTTACTGATGATCATGTCTTAGTCAAATAACATATATAGAACAGACTGTTTCATCAGACAGATAAGCTAATTATGAAAATAATTTGCTAAATGCCATTTGCTATTTATGCTCTTTTTTGGAGGGATGGGGAAGGAAAAGATTTCTCCTAATTCTCTTGTCTGGTATGTGTTCTAATAGTAATTTTAATTGGATTTGTAGTGCTTTAAAACAAGGAGAAAACCCAATTCTGCCTGTTAATTTTGAAAATGTTAGCATTGATTGCAGATGATCTCTTACTCAGCTTTCTGCAAGGGAAAAATAAATCCCATTTTACAAAGACAAAAAAAAATAGCTGAATTAACAGACGGCATCTCTGAAAACTAGAGAGGTGAGTACACAAGTTTATTCAAAGCCTTTTTCATGAAAAGTTAAAGAATGGAACAATAGTTCAATCAGCTGAAAATCAAGTATCTACAAAAAAGTAATCTTTGTTCTTTGCCCATATTCTTCAAACATTACAACTGGTCTGGTTTGAGCATCTTCCAGATTTGCCAGCAGTCTTTGCACATGGTAGTGTAAAAAATACTTGTGATGCATAGAAATGCTGAAATTGTTGATGCAAAATTATTCTATACTATCTTGTTACTGATCTTTTATACAAGGGATACTACTTTTTTAAGCTTTTTAGCTTATACAGGGGTAGAAATACTGTTCTTATTCTCCTCTTGAAGCACAAGTATATCAGTAGTATAACAGGCACCATTCAAACAATTCAGTAGTATGATACCAGCTTTTAATCCTTTTATATTGTAGTATGTAACTTTTCATCACTGTTTTTAATAGAAGTCTCGTTTTCTGCAGTGCTTGAGTTGTCATATGAATTTTTACTCTTAAACTGTGTTTTGGTTCTTCAGACAATTATGTGAAGCTATGCTATAAATTAGCCTATGCTGTGAACCAGATCTTAAATTTCAACTTGTAGCAAGCATGCTTACCACTGTTATCCTCCTGAGTTACCAGCCTGTACCTACTCCTGAGCCTAATGAAGGTTCCACCCCTAAATTCTAATCCAAATCAAGTAGTTCATGATGGGGTTTTGTGTCTGAGTTCAGAACAGCAGTCTTCAGGCATTGCCCAGTTGCTGCCTAGCCCTGAACATGCCCAGAGTGCAGACATGCTGATCATCTTTACATTAGATTTTTGTATTTAGATCTGCATAGAACAACTTGATATTGAAGTGCTGACGTGTTGTCTGTTCCAAGGCTTGTCTTCAACAGGTTTCTGTGGATTTGGCTTTTTTTCCACAAATCCGCTCTGAAGAGGTTGTAGCAGTGGTGATGACGTTCTCTTTAATGTCTTAAGATAGTGGTTAGAGTAATTGCCCATGATGCTGGAAATCAGGGGTCTGTTTCTGTCCTTCATTTATCCAGTCTGTTGATACCTCTGCAGTGGTAAAATAAACATGTAAACATTTCTGTCATCTCCATAAAAGTTGATTTTTCTTTTTTGCTTGTTAAGTGGCTTCTAGTGGAAGGTAACTATTGTGTTCAGCTGCTACAGTAAACATTCCAATGAGAAATGTATTGAACCTGACTAAATTTACTCAATATTACAAATTACTTCTGAAGAAGCAGACTTTCTGTAGAAAGATCTGTCTTATCAACTGAGCAGTATACTCTGTGTAAACTGTTAAGCAGTTCTACATTTTAAGTTAGGAGGAAAAAAAAAATCTTTTTCCCATAAAGGTCTGGAATAAACAACTTTATTAAAGGGACTCAATTTACTTTATGTAGTTAAATGGAAATGGGTCTATTCCAAAATGAGTATGGATTTTTAGCTGCTTAAAATCACAAATTCACATAGCATATACAAAATGTGACAAGTGTCTGACTTCTGAGGAATGGTAGATAAGCTATAAGGATCCCCTGTGTCACAAATTGTAACTTTCTGAAATCTGTAGCGCTTACTTTAGGAGTAAATCGGCAATAAATGGCTAAGGAAATGGTGAAGCCCAGCTCAGTGGTTAAGCAGATGAATATGGATATCCTTTGTGCAGTGTACAAACTGGAACATAACAGACATTTGGCTGCCCTGTGTTTAAGACAGGCATAGCACAGACAGCTAATGATGTAGTTTGGTTTCTATGGCAGTGACTTCATGTTATGTAAGGAAGTTGCATATACACAGCCCTGGTTGTCATGGTTCTGGGAACCCTGCTTGAACAGTCCTTTCCTGATCAACATTGTTTAATGGCTTTAAAAAACAATAAAATATTCTCTACTGCAGCTAGCTAGCTCGTGCTTTTAAAAGTCTTAATCTCTCTTATTTTATTATTATAGCAACGGCAGTTTCAAGTTGCTAGTACGCAACTTAAAGGCTAAATTGCATCTTGAGATCTTCACTGTGCTTTTGAGAGAGACCTTGATTTTGGCCACTGCAGTATACAAGTGTGCCTTTCTTCACTATACTCATTTGAATTTATACAGGTTATAAGCATGCTAAATGCATGCAGCATGTCAGGCCTAAATTCTGCTTTTCCATCCATTTTCTGCAGAGAGCACATCAGATGACCCTTGAAGGGGAGGAGAGGAGAAGTAAGCAGTTTCCATAAAGCCTTCAACTGCTAATTACTAAGCGTAGTAAAAAACTTGAAATTGTGAAAAATATTGTTTAAATCTGCTGTTCTAAAAACGGGTCTCTGTAACCCTTTTCTTCCCTGTGTTCCTTCAGTTAAGAGTCTCAAATCTAGAATTGGCACTGGCACCTGTGTTCTGAGCTGTGATAAGGGAGTATAGCTACAAATGTATGCTGACTCATTGGCCCAAGCCAAGGAGTTTTGCTTAAAAAAACCTGCTCCTTTATCTGGTTAAACTATCCAGTAGTAAATTTATTGTATCTAAAGGTTTGTCTAAAACCTGATTTTTTTTTTTGAGTGTTAACATAGCACCATAGCTAATATATTATCTTAAAATGATATGCCAGGGGTGTGAAGGTGGAGGAAAGGCAGATCTCTGCAGAGTTCTTTACTGTGTATACTGTATGTCAAATGATATTTGCATTGAACTAAAGGTGAGACTTTTTTTTTAATGGCACAGCCCATTTAACAGGTCTCAAAAAAAAGTCTTGCTCTGCATTCAGATCTTGTCCATATAGTTCTGCGCTCTCCTTTGTAGTTCTTTTTTGACTCTGGTGCTTGTGCAACCCTTAAGTGAACCAGTGCCATTCAGGGAATGGGTAAAAATGTAAGTAGGTGTTGTAGTCTTTGCTTTTAAATGTATATCTACAGCTTCTAATAATGTGTGAAAGCAGGAAACTCAACTAGGATTTATCCCCTGAGTTGACATAAGGTATATCAAATTAAGAACATACTATAAGGGCTGCCTTCACTAAAAAAAAGTATGTTTTCGCAAGTGTGTGGAGATCTAAAGAAAAACTTTCGTTCCTCTAAACTTTGAGTTATTTTTCGTCCCCCTTTCCCCAGTTATTAGCCGGTCTAATAAGAGATGCTACTTCTTTCTAGAAGCCTTGCTTTGATGAGATGTCAGGCTCTCACTTCATCGCTGCTCAAACATCTTTCTAATCTGCTCACGCAACTGTTTTGTCAAAGCTGATGCTTTTGACCAGATCAGATCACTAGATCTTGACTGAGGCTTTCACTCAGTTTGAGTGAAACCCCCTTTTTTAATAGGGTAAGAACGCTCTTTGGGATTTAGAAATGGAAGATCAAGGTGCCGTTGTCTGCTCTGCTGGTGGAAGTGGTCTTCCTGGCAGAAGCAGTTATACCCCCTTTGCTACACCTAGTATGTGAGCAGAAATTGGCAATAGCAGGGTACAGCACAAGAATGGGCAGCATGTACTGACCAAGTGTTGATCAAAGCACCTGATAGGTTGGGTGCAAACCATCTCCATCTTCCTTAGGTTCCTTGGGATCCAGAGGACAGATGAGTTTTCTCTTTAGTAACAGGAAAGAATAATAGGGCAGCGCTGATTATGGCAGGACAAAACAGTATGGTAATGAACGTTCCAGTGTGTGGCTTTGTGTATTGCTTGGGGAAATGCTAAAATTTGGTAAATAAGCACCACAACAAAATAATCTCTGATTCTCCTTTACTGATTTCTCAAAGACAGCTGTGCTTAAAGATCTTGAATTTTGCCTCTCAGCCAGATGGCACTGTTCTGGAAACCAAGAATTTTCAAAAATGTACCATGGTTATTACATTAAATGAGTGAACAAAAATTGAATCTTTCAAAGAGAAGAAGGCATTTTCATTTCTTTCAATCTTTTTTGCAGTATATTTCCTGAATTTGACTGAAGAATATGCAGCTACGGATCTCCAGTAGAGAAAAGTGGAAAGCGCAGATACAGGATTGATTTTTTGCATGTCTAGAATGGCTTAAAACTAATAAATCAGATACAAACATTAGCATTTCTTATATATGTACTGTATAGTCATTTAACTGTTGATCTTTTAAATCTTTCAAAATGATATGAGGGTCTTAACTCATTATTTTGGAATATCTGCTTTGAAGACTTCAGGTTCTAAACCTTGGATTTCAAGTTACACTGAAGTCTAGCAAACCAACATGTTTAAACTTACTTGCATGTTGGGACTGTAGGTCACCTATTTAAATTTAGAAGAAATATTTGCAAGTAAGTAAGACTTTTAAACCTCAAGTTTATGGATCCTTTTACAAAGAGGAGATGATTTCTCCTTTTTGGTAGTGTTACCTATGTCAAGCTAGAAGTGGCTTCAAAACATGCAAAATAAAAACTTTATAATGCAAAACCTGCACGAATTTCTGTTTTCCTGGAAACTTAATTGTAGAGAGATCTGCCAGTAAAAATCCTTTTTTTTTTTTTTTGTTTCATCCAGCGTTGTTTGTGTCTTAGAAAAAATGCCAGTATGAAATTTTGTGGTATGTTGGGAAGGGTGAGATACTGTTGTTACTGTTCTTATTTTGTTTATGATTGCACGCAGTTGTCTGAATGATTGTGGTAGTTTGAAATATCGGTGAATAATCCACTACTTCTATACCAGTTCCATTTTGCCATTGTTCTTGCAGGGTCTGTATATTTCAAATGAAATTCCTTTGAAAATTGTCTTTAATGTTTCCTGTCAGCTTTTTTTACCACTTCCTTCACACTTTACCATCCTTTACACTGTGTTTCGTGTGAGGAGTGAAAAATAATTGTGTTTTATAGCTAAGTTTAGACAACCTTGTGCTGGTTTAAATAGAGCATTCAAGTTCTGTGTGTTCACACGATCAATGTTATTTTAGTTCTTGCTGTGCTGTGTCATGCTTTCATTTTCTCAAATAAACACCTACAATATGCTGCTTCGGATAGGCAAAAGGAAGTATAGTTTTCCTGCTGGTGCTGCATACTACAGTGAGGTACCTCTGAAGGTCATCTGGTGTAGTCCCCCTGGTCAAGCAGCAACACCTGAGCCAGTTGACCAGGACTGTGTCCAGATGGCTTTTGAGTATCTCTGAGGATGGAGGCTCCACAACTTCCCTGGGCAACCTGTGCCAGGGCTCAGTCACCCTCACAGTGAAAGTGTTTCCTGATGTTCCGGGGGAACTTCCTGTGTTTCAGTTTGTGCCCACTGCCTCTGGTCCTGGCACTGGGCACTGCTGGAAAGAGCCTGGCTCCGTCTTCTTTGATTTGTTTCGTTGTCTTCGTTGATTTGTTTTAGTTGCATGTGGAGTTGCAAACAAGTGATTGGGTCTAGTTAAACCCTGGCACAGAGACTAGACTAGGGAGCAACCCCTTGATTTGTGAGTGTGCCTGTGAAAGGTCAAGACAGAACTCTTGAATGTGTCCTCTTAATACGCCTACATCCAAACACTTGGCTCTGTTTCCATGAATGAGGAGAGTCTTGCTATAATATGATCCTGGAGGGCTTGCAAAGATGATCTCAAGATGACGTCTGTTGTGTGACATAAGGTCTGCACTAAGTCTTCCAGTGATTTTTCTGTTTTCAGTCTTCACATGTAGATTAGATTAACTTAGGTACACTATTTGCTTGCTTCCTAGTTATTAGTGTACTTTTAAGTCTGCTTAGGCTTGATGCTCTGACCTGAGTCGTTTTAGTAGCCATGACTGCAGATGCAATGAAGTTGTTCTTCAGCCACAGCTATAAAAATATGGTGAGAATAAAAGCCATGTAATTGTTTCTGTCCACTGTTATTCCTTGGCCACATCAGAATAAGTGTCTGCTATGCTGTCAGGCTAACAAAATACACGTTTGTCAGAAAAGCATAGTAGTAAGCTTTGCCTGTAGTATGTATGAATGAGAGAAAGTGTCCTTCTTGCTATCCTAGTGCTTTTCACTGAGAGCGTAAGAATATCTGGATAATATCACAAGGTCAAAAGGTCTTAAGCACCATTTTTAGTTTTTAACAAAACTTTTTTCTGCATACACATGATGCCTTTTTAGTAATACAAAATGCATGATACAATGAAATCCAATAGCAGTTCAGTGCATGATTGATATTTCACTATTAACAAGTTTGTTTTCTGTTTTTTCATGCAGTTGTGTAATAAAAAAAAAAAAAGTTTTTTCGTTTCACCACTTGCAACTCTTATGTGGAAAGACCTGTGGATATGGAGTGCAAAATATAGTAACTAGTGAAAGAAAAATATACAAAATTCTCCATTACGTGCTGGCTAATCAGTAATTACTGTTTTATTTGTCAAAACGTATAGGTTGATATCTAACTGGACACAGCGTTATAGCAAGCAGTAGGGTTTTTTGGCATTTAGAGGATCAGTTAGATTCTGCTTCTGAAAAGTGTTTTTTATTCTTTTTATAAAGTAAATTTAATAATGTTTATCTAAACAACTTTTGGAAAACTAAAACAGTATCTGTCATCAGAAATCCTTCCAAATTGAAATACAGAAAAGTGTATGTATATCCAAGAAAAGAAGCCATGTGTGTAAAATAGAAAATTGGTTAGGAAGACTACCTTCTAAAAGAAAATACTTGAGGATGTTCAGTATCTACTCAGTGCAGTTGAAACTTCAAGGTCTGCTAGTTTCCTGTATATGATGATTTAATGGAATTTTAATTGTTGTCTTACTGTGATTGCTGTCCTTTTCTCAGGACTGTCTTATTGTTTTAAGCTTGATTTCTTAGAATATTGTGTTTTTCCTTCTGTTTAAACTTTTTATATGCTTATTTTTAACTTACGGTTTAATTATGTTGCTCCCCTCCCCAATATTTTTCTCTTGGCTTAAATTTAGCCAATGTATATTGCTTTATTATAGCAAACGTAATTTGTCTGTAATTACAAATACTATGCGGACTCTTCTAAAATACTTCATGCTGAAAGGAGACACGAAGCATTCTATTCTATTGGGGGGGAGTATTGAGCAGAATACTAGCATAGATCGTGTCCCAGAATAGATCTTAGGCAAAGTTAAAAATCAAGGAAGGACATTGATATCCAAAAGATGACTACTCACAGAAATGCATAAATTTGCATGTTTTATGTGCTTGCAAAAATGAGTTCTTGTAATCTGTTGTGTGGTGGGAGGTAGATAATGCATCAAAACTTTTTGGCCACTTTCAAACTAAACAGTAGGAGAAAGGCATAAGTAGCTTTACAAAATTAGAGGTGTACCTCTTAGGTGAAACTACCTCTCTGTCTTGTGAGGCTTTTTAAAATCCTATATTCCAGAACATTCAGCTTTCAGGCATCAGGCTATCAAAGTATTAAAGCATTTATTGAATCTTAAGCATGTGAATAGTCATGTTGAATTTGCAGGTATATATGATATGGTGTACCGGCCTCAAAATGCTCAGTACCTATAGGATTGAGGCCCTAGTAAGCATAACAGAAATCAAATAATTGTCTGAGTTAACAGCATACACTTACTACAAATTAGAGCTCTAAAGAAAATTGCCATGTAGTGTTTCTCTTCCTCTGTCAATTAAACTATATGAAGAATGGGTTGTAACTAGCGAAATGAGTAATTGTTCTAGGGATGAATGTGTGTGATTTACGTTATTAAATAAAATTGTAGCTATCCCTCAGTGTTAAATGCATGTCAAGTATTTTGAGAAGGCTACAGAAAGCAAGATGCAGTTGGGTAGGTAACTTCGTGTGGTTCCCTCTTGCAAGCCCTCCCAAGGCAGGGCTGGTGTGCTCTGCTTCCCAGGCCACTGCCAGCTCCTCTCCCCTCTTCCCTCAGGAGGCTTCGGCCTGCTCCTTTCTCTCCTTTCAGCTGTTTGTTTGGTTTCACTGGGTACAGATCTGTGAAATGCTAGGGTGTAAGACCCAAAATTGCCGCTGAAATTTCCAGAGCATGGAGTTGTAGCTGCAATTTAAGAGCATGGCCTTTTCTCGAAGTATATATTGGAGTTATTTGTTTATTTTTGTGCAATATGATATATTTCTCAATATTTAAGCTTCTCGTATTGAACGCAGTGAGACTTGTGAAATATTTTCTTCTAGGCAAACTTTTAATAAAGATTTGAACTAAATATTAGCTTTTACAGTAAGTAGAAACCAACTAAAGGGCTTCATGCCCAGAAGTGCTTCTTTTTCATCTTTTGGTATGTCATTTCATTGGGGAACAAGACAGTTGTTAAATGTTTTTTATTTCACACAAGCAGGAATTAGAAGGAAACAAGACGACTCCCAGAGTGTAGTAGAGATCACTGTTAATTATGTTATGTTTGATGGATATTTAAAAAAAAAAACAACAACCCACCCCACACTTTGTAATATGATTGGTGTAAGAATTTTCTAAAGCAACACTACTGAAGGAAAAAAGTATCTAGTTCAGTCACATTGAAATAAGTGACTTTCTTTGTAATTTCTTACTTCATAGACTAACATGTAAACAATGCTGAGAACGGTTTATGCTAGTCCTTCAAAAAGGAATGTGCTTTAAGTACAAATCTCTTCAATAATCTGTGCCTACCTGTGAAGAAAAGGGGTAATGAATTCTTGTCTTCTGAGTGACCAGATTATCTTCAGCTTTATCTAACACTTTGCTGCCAAAGATGTTACACATCTCAAACTGTTACTCGTCCTTGAAGTCATGAATTCTGACTTCTTCCCCTCCCCAAAGATAAAAGCTGTCAAACAGTGGAACTACTGTATTTTGTACTTAAGTGGAATTGCAAATTCCATAAGTAATGCTCATAATCAAAAGTGCAGTAATCACCCCAGTATGCATCTCAAGAATATTTCATGGTTTTGATGGTAATTATGTCTGTTTCCTCAAAAGTTATTTTAAAATATGTACTGCATATTTACAGATATATGGAGTTTGGGGGTCATCCTCTTCATGTTGGTTTGTGGACAACCACCGTTTCAAGAAGCAAATGACAGCGAAACTCTGACGATGATAATGGACTGCAAATACACAGTGCCACCTCATGTGTCCAAAGAATGTAAAGAGTAAGTAGAGTACTAAAGAACTTGGAAGCATTCATAGAAGTGGATTCTCATTACCTTTGGGAGTTCCCCATACCATATTATCAGTGTGTGGAATATTCCTTGCCTGTTAATAAGATACTATGCCTACTGCTTTCACTTAGTTGTTAGTATTTCTTCACATCGATTGAGTAGTTTCTTGGGCACCAGTATTGCATTTTTTTATTCTTTGTGTCTCTTTTTACTAGAGGTTAATCCCGTGATGTTTTTTGCCAATAGGTTTTTCCCACACTTGTGTAAAACTTCATTTTGATTTTAGACAATGTATCTTTCTTTTATGTGTCTCAGTTGTCATGCATTTTATAAATGATTGAAAAAGCTGTTCACTGCTGACTGGCTTTGGCCACCACTCTTGCTGGACAAATTACAAGGTGTTGCTGAGAGTTATTTTGTGGCAGGGGTTAAACAGGTAATGGTTCCCGTAGATTTCCGTTCTCAATACAAGTTGTCAAAACCCAAGGATATCACAGCAAGTTTTGCTCATCTCCTACTGAAATTGCAACTCCAAATCAACATTCTAGGCAATCAAGGGAGAAAAATATTCTGTCTGCAAATACCATATGCCACTTGGGAATCATGACTCATTCTGATGTGTTGTTTTTCTGCAGTGTCCACTGCAGCTTTTTTATTTTTTTTGATATGTTCCAATATTTCCCATATTCTCCCTATTGGTTAATGACCTCTTCAGTCCTTTTAATATATATCCCAGTTGCATCACTTAGACTATTTCACAATGTTTGGCTGGGTTCTTGAGTGTACAATAGAGTATCTTTTCATTTTCAATATGAAAGTCCAGATGCCTTTATAAATGCTTGAAAAATGTATTTGTTCCATCAAAAAAACTAGAGCAGCATCTAGGATTCTGTTACTTGACACAGAATGAGATTTGTTACAGCTGTGGTCATAATGACTGTTCCTCTCTTCACCTCTCATCTGTGTGGTCCAGGAATCTAATGCATAACGTGATGCCATAGCTGGTTTTCGTGTCTTGTCATTAGTGTCTAGCATTTCCAGTAACATGGAAAAGCTGCTATCAGTGCCCTCAACAGCTTGAAGAGCTTTAGGTACAGGAAGAGGTTTAAAATACAGTACAGGAAGAGGTTTAAAATACAGTACAGGAAGAGGTTTAAAAGAGAGCTCTTTATCAGTGAATTCTATCGAACAAATAGCTTGAGATGCTGCGCTGAGGCCAGGAAACTTATTTTTGCAGCCTTTTGCTTAATATATTAGCTAATGCTAATTTGCTTAAAGGCTCAAGTAGATCTGCTTTCTCTACGTGATGCATCAACAATGTATGATCAGTTACCCAAGTCCTCTATAGGTTAGGTTTTCTTAGGGAAAAGACTCTGGGAATTTTTAAACTTCCTGCTTGGAGTGAAAGCATTCTTGGTGGTTTGGGATGCATAAGCCAGCTTAAAGCAGGAGGCACATGTGGTATATTTGTGTGGGTTTACTACAGGTGTAGTTTAAATAAAGTCAAATGAAATATATAGTTTGTTCCCTTTCTGTCATAATATTAACAAAAACAATGGAAATCAAGGCTCCCATGTCTCACCCCACCTTTCCTTTTGGTAAAGCCAGAGACCACAGCTACTAAGTATACATGCAACATTCTTTTTTTACAGTAGAGTTTTAAGAAGTCTGAATTAACCTCCATTTTCAATTCCATACATCATCTCACACTAAAAAAAAAATAAAATATTTTTTAAAAAATTGTGATTACCTTTATGATTTGTGCGGCCCTGCAGTTTGAAGTTGCATGGTGTAGTATAGTTGGTGCAATAAAAAGCATTGTGAGAACCGCAGAACTTTAATTCCACATGTTGGAGCAATAAAGTGTCATTGAAACCTTGGCACCAAAACTATATATCCATGTTCTGTTTGTTGTGCAAAGCCAAAAATACCTCCCCCAAGAATTTTTCATGTATAGTAAGTGAACAGAGATGTGCTGTGCTAATCAAGTCATCTTTCTCTGTTTATTTGGGGAATTTATGCACTTCCTTTCCAGCACTTGTAAACACTCAGTATCAACCAATTGGTAGGTTTGTCACTTCATCATTCCAGATAGTGTTTTGTTTGGTTTTTTTTCCTATGGATAGAACAGATCACTGTTCTTTTAGGGATACTGAAGAATCAAATGTCTGATAGCTACTTAAGAATAAAAAATTTCTACTTATCTTGCCATTCCATATTCTTGTTGACAGCAGCAATAATAGAAAATTATATTTCTATTGCTTTATAGACCAGCCTGTAGGCCATCTATGACAGTTGCCCTGTAAGACCGATTAAAAACAAACAAACCAGAAAAATCAGGATAAGAAGCTAAGCATATTAAATGAAAACTGCAGTGTTTATGATATCTATAGTTTTTAATAAGTAAATTGTTTGTTTCAGTTCAGCAATATTTGGAATGTCTTTGAGAATTTCCCATCGCATTGTTTACTGTAGAGACTTTTAAAGATCTATGTGGACCGACAGCAGAAAATTTCTTCCTAATGTTGCTCTTACAATGGCTGTCTTTTAAACATGTGAGTGCATTTTATTTAGATTTATTTTTTATTTGCAGTCTAATTACACGGATGTTGCAGAGAGACCCAAAGCGAAGGGCATCTTTGGAAGAGATTGAAAACCATGCATGGCTCCAAGGGGTTGACCCATCTCCTGCAACAAAGTACAATATTCCTCTTGTGTCATATAAAAATCTGTCTGAAGAGGAACACAACAGTATAATACAACGCATGGTTCTCGGTGATATTGCAGACCGAGATACAATAGTAGAGTAAGTTGTCAATTTTCTATATGCAGTTTGTTTTATGCAGCTGTCATTTTTGATTAAAGAATGTAATGAGAACCTGGGTACTTCAATGTTTAAATATCAAGCCATTCAGTTAACAAACAAAATACTACAAACTTGCTCTGTGATAAGATATTCTAGGATGAGAAATACCTAAGTAGATGCAACCTTAGGAAAACCTTCAAGAAAATGTGTTGGAACAGTGTTTGATTCCTGAGGTAGTTTGCCATCTTGAATAAACTTAACTGCTTTGAAATCCATGCTTTTACTTGTGCTTCATCTCTCGTGCATATTTGGAGGTAATAAAATTCTGGCATTTTTCCATTAGTACATTTCCAGTATACCTGAATTATTCCTTTTATCTATGTAATGCAAAATAGTAATTGTCATTGAGTGAGCTTGCTAGAAAGCTATGTTGTTTTTTCTAATAAATTAAAACCCCCAAATTTCTAAAATATTCCCAAAATTGAAAGAGGACTTAAAATTGTCTTTTCTATTTGTTTGTGTTTAAGCTGGGAAAACTGTTACTATCTTACCATTGGGGAGGGTGGGGGAAGCAGCAGTCTTGCTTCTTAAGCTTTTAGCTGCATAACAGTGGCATCCTTTCTGTTAGAATGTCTGAATGATGCTTACTGGCTTATGAACTTAAATTTTACTGAAACTGAATGTGACAGCCCTAAAATAATGAAGGTTTTTCTTCCAGTTGTTGCATAAACAAATACTAGTACTTTGTGGTTGTATGTGCCAGTGGGAAAGCCCACCATTGGTGCATAACATTAATGAAATACAATTTTATCATTTAAAGAATGTTCAGTGAAGGAAAAATTACTTAATTTTTGGATGATATTCTAAAGATACCCTCATCCAACTATAGCTGAAATTACTAGACTTGTTGGCTCTTTATTTTTAATAAAACCAAAACATGCTTGTCAAAACATGAAAAATACACAGTTCTGTTTTCAGGTGCTCTTACTGCTATGAGAAGTACAGCAAGGTGTGTGAGATGCATGTCCAGTTTTCTAAAAACCACTGATGTATAGTTTATTTCATGTTTTGTACTTTCCTTAGGGCATTGGAAACTAACAAATACAATCACATCACTGCTACTTACTTCTTACTAGCTGAAAGGATTCTGCGAGAAAAACAAGAGAAAGAAATTCAGACCAGATCTGCAAGCCCTAGCAACATCAAAGCTCAGTTCAGGTGAGAATTCAGGAATCTAAATGGCTTCTTTTTTTTTTTAACCTGGCTTAATGAGAATATTATTGAATTGCTCAAATACTTCTTTCTTAAAAAAAAAAGTAAAATACTTATTAATTACAAATTTTTATGTCTTTAAAGTGCTGTGGATGCTTCAGAAGCTGTTCAGAAATAAGTTACCAATAATATTTTCAATTTCTACTGTTTTCAGGAAATGCCTAATCAATTTGAAGTCTGTATCTGAAGCAGTAAGTTTTCAAACCTGCTAGGAAAAGGGTTCATTGACCTTCAGTTCCTCATGCAAATTGTGTATGTAATGTCCCTGGAAAAAAATTAGTTGCATAATCCATAAACATGTTGATGGGGAATTAGTTATAAATGAGAAATCACTCTGAACTTGATGTTGTGGTTTAGTTGTTAGCATTGATTTTTAATGGGCCAAACATCCCCTAAATCAAGCTTAGAGCAGACATCTGTAGGTTATGTTCTTTTTAATATCAGTTGATATGCCTGTTGTCTAAAGAAAACTGTTGAATTAATTGCTTTAATCAGCCATTTAAAGCTATTGCAATAGATTTGGGGTAGCCCTGTATGTTAGGGAGTGTTTTGATTGTCTATAGCTTAATGATGGTGATGATAGGTTGAGTGTTTATGGGTAGGAATCGGGGGGAAGGCCAACAAGGGAGATAGTGTGGTGGGAGTCTGTTATAGACCACCCAACCAGGATGAAGAGGCAGACGAAACATTCTATAGCAGCTGGGAGAAGTCTCATAATTGTTAGCCCTTGTTCTTGTGGGGGACTTCAACCTACCAGAAAGTCTGCTGGAAATACAGTACAGCAGAGAGGAAACAGTCTAGGAGGTTCCCGGAGTGTGGAAGATAGCTTCCTGACACAGCTGGTGAGGGAGCCAACTAGGGAAGGAGCCCCGCTGGGCCTGTTGTTTGCGAACAGAGATGGACTTGTGGGTCATGTGATGGTTGGAGGCCGTCTTGGGCGTAGCAATCACGAAATGATAGAGTTTTTGATTCTTGGAGAAGTAAGGAGGGAGATCAGCAGAACTGGTACCTTGGACTTCCAGAGGGCAGACTTTGTCCTTTTTATGGGCCTGGTTGACAGAGTCCCTTGGGAGGCAGTCCTGAAAGGCAAAGGAGTCCAGGAAAGCTGGGCATTCTTCAAGAAGGCTGGGCATTCTTCAAGAAGGAAATTAAAGTTGCAGGAGCAGGCTGTCGCCATGTGCTGAAAGATGAGTCGGCGGGGGAGGAGACCAGCCTGGCTGAACAGAGAGCTTTGGCTGGAACTCAGGAAAAAAAGGAGAGTTTATGACCTTGGGAAGAAGGGGCAGGTGACTCAGGAGGACTACAAAGATATCGTGAGGTTATGCAGGAAGAAAATTAGAAGGGCCAAAACCCAACTAGAACTTAATTTGGCTACTGCCGTAAAAGGCAGTAAAAAATGTTTCTATAAATACATTAGCAACAAAAAGAGGGCTAAGGAGAATTGCCATCCTTTATTGGATGCAGGGGGAAACATAGTGACAAAGGGTGAGGAAAAGGCTGAGGTACTTAATGCCTTCTTTGCCTCAGTCTTTAACAGTAAGACCAGTTGTTCTCCAAGTGCCCAGCCCCCAGAGTCGGAAGACAGGGACAGGGAGCAGAATGAAGCCCCCATAACCCAAGGGGAAATTGTTAGCGACCTGCTACGCCGCTTAGACACACACAAGCCTATGGGGCCAGATGGGATCCACCTAAGGGTACTGAGGGAGCTGGCAGAAGTGCTCACCAAGCCACTTTCAATCCTTTATCAGCAGTCCTGGCTAACTGAGGAGGTCCCAGGTGGCTGGAGGTTAGCAAATGTGACACCCATCTACAAGCAGGGCCGGAAGGAGGATCCAGGGAACTACGGGCCTGTCAGTCTGACCTCAGTGAAGGTTATGGAGCCCATCATCTTGAGTGTCATCACGCGGCATGTACAGGACAACCAGGCGATCAGGCCCAGTCAGCGTGGGCTTATGCAAGGCAGGTCCTGCTTGACTAACCTGATCTCCGTCTGTGACAAGGTGACCCGCTTAGTGAATGAGAGAAAGGCTGTGGATGTTGCCTACCTAGACTTTAGGAAAGCCTTTGACACTGTTTCCCACAGCATTCTCCTGGAGAAACTGGCAGCTCATGGCTTGGATGGGTGTACTCTTCGCTGGGTAAAAAAACTGGCTGGATGGTCGGGCCCAGAGAGTTGTGGTGAACGGAGTTAAATCCAGTTGATGGCCAGTCACAAGCGGTCTTCCCCAGGGCTCGGTACTGGGGCCAGTTCTGTTTAGTATCTTTATCAATGATCTGGGTGAGGGGATCGAGTGCACCCTTAGTGAGTTTGCAGATGACACCAAGTTGGGCAGGAGTGTTGATCTGCCTGAGGGTGGGAAGGCTCTGCAGGGAGTAGAGGCTCTACAGAGGCTGGATCAATGGGCTAAGGCCAATTGTGTGAGGTTCAACAAGGCCAAGTGCCGGGTCCTGCACTTGGGTCACAACAACCCCAGGCTGTAGGCTTGGGGAAGAGTGGCTGGAAAGCTGCCCGGCGGAAAAGGACCTGGGGGTGTTGGTCGACAGCCGGCTGAACATGAGCCGGCAGTGTGCCCAGGTGGCCAAGAAGGCCAACAGCATCCTGGCCTGTATCAGGAATAGTGTGGCCAGCAGGAGTAGGGAGGTGATCGTGCCCCTGTACTCGGCACTGGTGAGGCCGCACCTTGAATACTGTGTTCAGTTTTGGGCCCCTCACTACAAGAAGGACATTGAGGTGCTGGGACGTGTCCAGAGAAGGGCAACGAAGCTGGTGAAGGGTCTGGAGCACAGGTCTTATGAGGAGCGGCTGAGGGAACTGGGGTTGTTTAGCCTGGAGAAAAGGAGGCTGAGGGGAGACCTTATCGCTCTCTACAACTACCTGAAAGGAGGTTGGAGCGAGGTGGGTGTGGGTCTCTTCTCCCAAGTAACTAGCGATAGGATGAGAGAGAATGGCCTCAGGTTGTGCCAGGGGAGGTTTAGATACAACATTAGGAAAAATTTCTTCACCGAAAGGGTTGTCAAGCATTGGAACAGGCTGCTCAAGGGAAGTGGTTGAGTCACCATCCCTGGAGGTATTTAAAAGACGTGTAGATGTGGTGCATAGGGACGTGGTTTAGTGGTGGACTTGGCAGTGTTAGGTTAGCGGTTGAACTTGATGATCTTAGAGGTCTTTTCCAACCTAAATGATTCTATGACTCTATTTTTTTTTTTTGGTTTGACAAAAATTATTAAAAAAAACTTATAGTAAGGTTCCCTGAGATTTTTAAAGCTTCAGCTTGTGACACAGTAAAACTAAATGGGCAAGTGGGGTTCTGGCATCTAGTTGGTATTGGTATGTTCAGCCAGTCCGTTTGCTCTGCAACCAGTTACCAAAGCATCCCATATTTTCAGTTACTGCAGCATATGCTTAAAAAAAAGAAAAACAAACAAACAAACAAAAACAACAAACAAAACAAACACAAGGCAAATAGTATAGTTTCCACCTGCACATTAGTATTGGAGGATGCATGTTTTGAACAGCTATTTTTCTTTTTCTTAAACATTTTGTTTTTAATTTCCTGAGTTAAGTGTTAGACTATGACTAGGGATCTGCTGGTATTGAAAAAAATCTTTATTGGCCCATCTTGACAATCTTTCCAGCGAAAATGGAGGTTGTGCTGAGGCATTTCTATTAATTTTTGTTCTCTAACCTCTGGTCTCTTCAAAAGTTGCCTTTTAGGTTTTGGTAAAATATTATTGGTAACTGTTATTATCAATAATGACAATTTTTAGTAGGTAATCTCTTAATGAGAGAAGACTATTAAGTGCTTGTGCTGCCTATATTCAGTGTTGTTAATCTATTGGTAGGATTTGGAGAAAAAGAAAAAATAGCTTGTTCATTCAGAAGGTTTTTCTTTGTGCAACTTCCATGCAAAGCCACATGTGAAATCATTTAATAGGAATGATAATAGGGAGATAAATGCTTTGGTGTCCTTCTGGTGCATATCCATATTTTCCTTGGCCTAACTGATGAAAGTAAGGTACTATCACCTCAAGTTTAACCTAGGAAGAAAAGGACATTTGTTATAAATTAAGGGCATGCACTTTGGAAACCAGGTTAAAGATACATCACCTCCATTGATTGTTACCTTGGATTTAGGCTGAGATTTTGGAGGCTTTTAGAGGAGTCTCGTCCGAATACCACTCCATCTTACCTGAATAATGAGTTGTTTCTTTCTGAACCTTAGAGTGGTTCTCAACATCTTTGTCATCTCCAGATAAGACTGCACCCTGTGTTGTGTACTAGGCTGAGATTTTGTTGCTGCACTTAAAAGGTCTTTCACTCAGTGCTCACTTACATAGGAAATTTTATCTTATGTTGCATGGTTACAAGTGTCTTAGAAGAGTTATTGTTGCAGGCAACTAAGGGTTGCCTACAGAACCTAAATGGTCTGGAGCTTGGTGTTACAGAGGTTACCTCCCTTCAAGGGTAATACTGTAACTTGCACTCTGCAGTTCTCTCTTAATGGATCATCCTCTTATTTTACGTAAATTTCTTTTAAAAAAGAAATCCAAGCAGAGCATCAAATATGTCTAATACTTAGTTATAAAACAAATTACTTTACGGGAAAGCTTTGAGTTTAGCTTCAAATGAAAATTCTAGAACTACAAAGTCTGCTTTTAAATTGTTTTGGTTTTTTTCTCTGCATCAGTGTCACTGTTTCAGTTGAAGAGCTGCTCCAGTTATATGAGGAACTAGAACAAACAAGTTCATTGAATCTAAATCTTGGTATGAATTTGTAAAGTTAAATGGCATATTGAAGCCTGCCTCATGAGTATGAGTTTTCTTTTCATGACAAGGACATCTGCATAAACTCAGAAGCTCTTGCCCTTAATGGTCCCAGGTAGCTATTCCCTCATGATGGTTCTAAATTCAAAGTGTTTATATAGAGTGACCTCATGGGAAAGACAACAAAGTAGTGCATTACTTTGATTTTGAGACTTCAGAAGATTAAAAAAAAAAAAATAATTTAACGTACTTGCAACCTGGAGGTTCCCTTCTGTCCCACTCTCCCCTCAGGCCTACTGGGAATAAGGGGGGGAGGGGGAAGGGAAGGGAGGCAAACATGGGCTGCTATGAGATACAAACATACTGTAGTGAGGAGGTTTATTGCCTGGAAACCACAGTACACCACAGTACTGTTAGATACTATATTTACCCTTTATTGTGACAGCCACAGAACTCTTCCCCTTTTTGCTGACAAACCAGTCTGTTCTTAAAGCACAGTAAATTCTTGAAATGTTTAGGTCCTCATTTTCTGTCACTTTTGTAGTTATAGTTCTAATTTATTTAAGTCCTACTTGTTAATCACTGACAGTTGTTGGTGTTTAAAATACGCAGCATAGCACAAGTCAACAGGAAACCAGGTCAGTGGTTCCCAGTGTTTCTGGAGTCAGCTGGGGCCTGAGGGAGGATGCCAGTGTCCAACCCAGGAGGACCACAGCCTGGGCGCCACTTCTTGTCTGGACAGCTTGGGTTGGAGCTGCTGATGGTGCGGCCTCCCTCCAGGCAGGGCTGCTCACTGGAGGGAAGCTGGTGGGAGGGCACCAGCAGCTCCCAGTGCCCAAGGAGACGGGAAGGAGCCTGTGTGGCTCCTCCCAGGGAATGGACTACACAGGCTCACACGGGTGTGTTGGCATCTGGGTCCTACTGTCGGAGGACACTGGTGGATTTTTGCATCACTGGTTGTTAAGCAAAACTGAAGCTAGCACTTCAAAACAAAGCCTGCAGTTAGGCTTGACGAGTCTTATGTTGGCTTTAATAAAGTACTCTTCTTCAAAGTTCGTACAGTTGGGAAGATAGTGGTGAATTGTTACCTGTGTAGACGGGCATCTCGCACTTCAGGATCCTTTTCTGTCCAGCTGTTACACAGGGACCCTTGAGCAAATGCAGTCCCTACTGCAGGTGCTTCCATTAACTTGAAACACTTAAAAAGAACACGTTTAGAGTAAGAATATCAAAGAGGTGTCAGAGCTTTCCTTGTTTCTTCAGCTTGATTTCGTAACACAGCAGAGATCAGGAAGTTGGTATGATCCTTCCGTCTTCGTATGCAGGCTGTCCAAGCAGATATCTGGGGTCACACTTGGTGTGAAACCTTCTCTGCTTCCTCTCTGCTTTCCTCCTACACCTTGCTTCTAAGCTGGGCCACAAAGTCATGCAGCCCTTTCTTTTGGCAGACCCAAAATGTGGTTGGGAATGTCTTGTAATATGGTATCCATATATGAACAGAGGTCTCTACTACAGCTTTTCATGCAGTATGCTAGAGTATTTTAATTATGTAAAGTTAAGTGGTTGGCAAACTTTTTTAACTTAAAGATAACTCTTACTTCGAGAGGTTAGAAAAAATTTCCTTGTCTACACAAGAAATATGGGGCTTATGCTGAGTGAAGGAACTGAAAAATTATTCAGTGTTAAGATGTTGGTGTGTAGGTGTTGGTCTTGATTAGGCTTTCAAAATAGAGAGGAGAAACTGACAGTCTTTGTTCTTAATTTATTCTGTGTGCATTATGGGGAAATTACAATATATTTCAGGATTTAAAGTAAAATACAAATCATTAGATACTAGCTTAGATACTGGAGATAAGACATCAGCTGCTAACTGATTGACACTCAAGGGTTACTTTCATTTTGATTTGAGCTAGTGCTAGTACACAGTCATACATTTTAAACTTTGATTTACAGTTTATTCAAGTGTCATATTCTTAAGCAGCTTGAGTCCTGAATTCATGCCGCTGTATTATTCCAGTTGCTCAGCTAAGGTCAAAGAAATGTATGATCTCAATACATGTGTGTTTAAAATTAAAGGGGATTTTGTAGAATAGAGCTTGGTCTGAATGAGACTTACTGAAAATGAATGTTTTCTTCTGACTCAGCTTTTCAGTCTCACTCATGTTAATCCTAACCTAATTTTTATATTAAGAATACTGGGCAAAAAACCAACAGAAGCTTCAGATGAAAAGTAGTTTGCAATACTATCTTAAGTTGTGCTTGAATCGGCTCGTATCTTCCTCTAGGTACTGGTGGTTCTATATCTACTTCATATTATTTTCTTTGAGACACAGTTAAAGTTTTTTATTGTTTAATTCATTTTCTGGGAGCAGTGAAATCTTAGGATTTCATTTGACAGTAACCAACATAATTTCAAAACTATACTTTTGTATATTTGATGTTCCTTTCAAGTAACAGCATTTCTAAAGGAGTGCACATTCTCTGAGAATGTTTCCTTTTCCTCAGTCTGGGTACTGTTATTTACAACCATGCCACTCAGCAGGCCAGTTTGTGTGGCAGTACTTGGGCTTCTCTGGTGCAGATCTTACATTTTCTTGTACGTTCTGAAACGCTCGCCAGGATCTAACTTTTCTTTTATCCTTTATAATTGTTTGTGTAGGCAATCGTGGCCAACAAAAATCGATGTACCCCAAGATCTGGAGGATGACCTTACAGCTTCTCCTCTCTCCCATGCAACCGTTCCTCAGTCACCAGTTCGCACGGCTGAGAATGTTCTCAACGGCCACAGAAGCAAGGCCCTTGGCGATTCAGCAAAGAAAGAAGATATCCCTGAATTAGCTGGACCAGCACTTTCAGCAGTGCCATCAGTGAGCCTAAAACCCACTACAAGTGGCCGGAAGTGCTTGTTCAGAGTAGAAGAAGATGAAGAGGAGGATGAAGAAGATAAGAAACCTATTTCTCTTTCAACTCAAGTTGTTCTGCGCCGTAAGCCTTCAGTTACAAATCGTCTCACTTCGAGAAAGAGTGCACCAGTCCTCAACCAGATCTTTGAGGAGGGTGAGTCAGATGACGAGTTTGACATGGACGAGAACTTACCCCCAAAGCTCAGCAGGTTAAAGATGAATATTGCTTCACCTAGCACAGTACATAAACGCTATCACAGGAGGAAAAGCCAGGGACGGGGCTCCAGCTGCAGTAGCTCAGAAACAAGCGATGATGACTCGGAAAGTAGGAGACGCCTAGACAAAGACAGTGGGTTTACTTACTCCTGGCACAGACGGGATAGTAGCGAAGGGCCACCTGGCAGCCAAGGAGATGGTGGTGGACAAAGCAAACCAAGTAATGGCAACGGAGGGGTAGACAAGACGAGCCCAAGTGATAACAACAAAGGTGGGGGGAGTCCCTCCGGTAGCTCCAGCGGTAGCACCAACAACACTTCAGGTTCCACTCGTAGGTGCGCTGGATCCGGAAACTCAATGCAGCTGTCGTCTAGAAGTGCAGGGGAACTGGTTGAAAGCCTGAAGTTAATGAGCCTTTGCCTAGGTTCACAGATTCATGGCAGCACTAAATACATTATTGATCCTCAAAACAATCTGTCCTTTTCCAGTGTAAAAGTACAGGAGAAATCAACATGGAAAATGTGTATAAGCTCCAGCGGAAGCGCAAACCAGGCTCCGTCATTGGGCAAGCTAAAATTTTTTTCTGACCAAATGTCAGACACAGCAAACGAATTGGAACGGATAAAGAACAGGAACTTGAAAAACAATGTGCTACAACTACCTCTCTGTGAAAAGACAATATCTGTGAATATTCAGCGGAACCCAAAGGAGGGACTGCTGTGTACCTCCAGTCAAACCAGTTGTTGTCATGTCATTTGATGATGACCTGACCTTAATAGCTTGATCTACTTGACAGCATCATTCTTCCTGTTCAGAGCTGTGAACACCTTGTCACCGGACCCCCTTTTGTTGTCTTAAGATTTTTAAGTGGGCTTTGAGCAGTTATTTATTACACTTTAATTTTGTGTTTGCTTGATGGTATGACAATGCATGGTCTTTGCATGCTGCTAGCTGATACGTTTTTCTTTTCCAACAAAACAGAATATTTTATTGTGTAATTTTTACATTTATAATTTTACTATGGGAGATCTGGATTAAATTAAAATAAATATCTGGATCCTAATGTAAATGGAGCACTTAGAAGTTTCATGTTCTGCACTTAAACTAGAGAGAGAAGCTTTTGTTTGCTTGTGAAATGTTAATTCTTGTTCTGACCTTCTGTGATAACTAAAATATGTGATATGTGGCATACTTCTATGTGTCTGAAACAGAACCAAAGCAATAATGTTTTGATGCTGAAAACTCTTCAGGGAGCTTTCAGATGTTCCAAGGCTTGTACAAAGCAAAGATGCACTGAAAATTAGTGATCTTGAAAATATGATTTTAAACCCACACCTATTTGTCTTAAGCTATGATATGGATAAAGTTGTGGCTCAAAAATCAGACTGAAGAGATCTTGTTTTGCTAGAGGCAGTTTTCTTTTAAAAAAAAAAAAAAGGGCAAGTAGATTTGTAAGGCAGCTTTCTCCCATAGAAATATGTTAATATTACAAGCAGACAATCTTCTTTTTTAATATAACAAAGGTAAATTATTAAGTCTACTTCTGAGTTTTTACATGCTAACTGAAAATAAAGTATTTGTATGAATTACTTTTGTTATTAGTATATCATGACACTTAATATTTTAGGTTTTTACCTTGTAATCCTTCTCCCCTATCCTCTCTCCCCTCCCTGAGATTTCAAAAGGCAATAAGGGATGGAAAACCTTTAGGTAATTGGATTCAAATTGAAATTGTTATTGTCATTTACATATTTCTCATTATTACTCTTTTTAAGACTTAAAATACTGCTGTTCCCCACATGTACACCACTTATTTTCCCTCAGTAATCATGCTTTTTTATAAAGTCAGTTTAAAATAGCATATAGGAAAGTATTTATTTTACAGCTCTTAGCCTTTCTGTCGGGTTTCCCATTGCCACGGCAAGGTCTTGATTTAGAGTATTTCTGTACGAAAGGATACTTTTGACCAGATGAATTAACTTTGTGGAATTTTATTATCTAGAATAAAATATATTGCAGATTGCTAGTTTTGGGAAGGGCAAGAATGTTTTATTTTTTCATGCTGTACACTGGGTCTTCTAAGCAATGCTAGTGAAACTGGTGGTAGTATGTAGCAGCGCCCTGGGCACACCTTGGATGTCTGAGAGGAGTTTACACTGTTGAGCATCTTGCAACACTTGCGGAATGGTCAGAGACAACGCGTTTCACATCCACCGCAGGGTGAGCAGAGCACCAAAGAACGGCGTTAACGCTTGGTTGTAGTTTCTACAGCTCGTGACAGCTCTTCTCGATTAGTAAAAGACTTTACTAAGAGAGTCTACGTTGCATGGGGTATTCTCGCTGGCTAGCCTAGCCAGGGATTTTACATTCTGCTTCCTAAGCAAGGCAAAGCATAAGTGTTTTACTTCTTTAAGTTTTAAACTCTAGTTGCAGTTTAGTCAGTGTGATATTTATAAATCAAAAGCTACAAGAATAGACGTGTGGGTGAAGCCATAGAACATATTTGCTTGACATTTTTGAGCAGGGATCTTACCAAGGGCCAGAAATGAGATGTGTGGTTCACAGACAGTGAGCATAACATCCAGGTAGGAGACGAGTTTATAAAGGGCATTGGCAATAAACTTATTTGTTGCAGCTTTTTTCCAAGTATTGTAAATACTCTTTCCTGATATTATGTACAGCCTTGGAATGGCACCTTTTAACTAACCCCGGGTGTATTTTGTTTCCAATGTTTTTATATACAACTGTATATATGGTGCTCACTTTAGAACGGCAGTGTTGACCAGTTCTGCTGCATAGTTGTATCATAGCCTTAGAGTTGTGCGTGGTTGGTCGAACCTTTGGGTGTACAGATGTCAGTCTGAGTGCTGTCCCTTAGCCACGTGTTGGTAGGTGAATGACTGTGCATGTGGTGTATGTTGCATTATGTTGTCACGTAAACGGAAGGGCGAGAATAACCACATTAAGATAATATTGGACCAAACTATTTAGAGCAAGTAAACAGTTTCTTGTACCCCTTAATGTGTCTTTAAAAGTTGCATATAGTTACAGTAGTGTATAAATTAAATATTGTGGAAAAACAATTAGTCTTGTATTTTTCTGTATGTGTGTATATAAATATATATAAAAAAATAATGTACCTCTAGCAACTTAATCTGTATTTAAGATGTGACAATCTTGACACAGAATTTTAAGAGTAGCAGTATAAATAAGCAGAATTAATGAACAGAAATATAAAAATTTCTCACCAAGAAAGAGTCCACGTGTGTGTGTTAAGAGGGCACAGAAAGATCAGCAGATCTTACTGCTTCCAGCAATGTTTGGCTTTTTCATTGTATAAACATTCATGGTGTGCGACAGAAATGGAAAATCCAGTTAATAAAAGTGATACCTTGATTGATGCATAACCGACGATTTGCATGTCCATGCAGTTTGTTGCTCCTGGTGGTCGCTGTGCGAGGGCAGCCCAAGCTCCTGGCTGCAGCCCTGGGAGGCCGGCCCTCCCCCCGGGGAGAGCCCTGGGTGCTGCCCACACCGAGCAGCTCCCGCTGAACAGCACTGAGCAAGTTCGCAGGCAGTAATGAATGAAAAGAGAAAGCAGTTGGAAATGTCAGCTCGCTTGCCTCGAAAAAATACAACTCTCTGTGTGGATGCATGTTAGTTTGCAAATTTTCAGTTACTCTCTTGCATAGCTCAAACTTGTTAATTTGGGCTTAAAAGTTGTCACTGTTGGCATCTGCTAAAATAGCTTTTTGTTTCTTGCTGTTTCTTGGCCAGAACTTCAGAATGATTTAAATGGTTTAGTAAACTTTACAAGCTGCTGTTCAGCTAGAGGACATCAATGACAAACCTGTCCAACTTCCCGCCTTAGCAAACCTGGTGCTTTTCTGGCAGCGTGTGCCCGGGTCAGTCAGATGAGTCTCACCTCGGCCACCCTGTGTGTCTGTTACAGTCATGGGAGGGAAACCTCACCTGCCCTTGCTGTAACTTTTGGGAGAAGAAGGTGCTTGACTTGTCTCAGGCTTTTCTTGTTAGATGAAATGATTGGTTCTATAGGTGGTGTGTAAACTAGTATTTTTTTTCCTTGCAAAGATGTATGCGAGTTGAAGTTTCACCAGTATGGATTGAATGTTTTTAATCCAAACCTAACCCAGTACTATTCTTCTTTGCAATGTGAAATGGGTAATAGTAAAAGAAAAAACGTTAGCGTCAGCACTGATGCCCATCAGCGCTGAGTAGTGGTGCACGGTGACTACGCACCAAACGATGGGTGCCTTAAGACAAAGCTATTGTCAGCCGGAGCACCCAAGGTGTAAAGCCGCAGGGCAAGCCCAGCTCCCGCGGCAGGCGTGCACGGCGCTGTTCTGCTCTCAGCTGGGCCGGGACCCCAGGAGTTAGTCCCACTGACTCACTGCAGCTGCTTCACAGTGTAGGCTGTACAGCTGTGCCCCATGTTGCACTGCGGAGGCTGCCGTGTGCTGGAAAACATCTGTGCTGAACAGTCTTACCAAAATTAAGTATGTCGGTGCGAGAAGGGAGAGGACACTTGAAACGGCCAAGCGCTCTCACCGCGGTCACTTACCAAGGGCTGTGCCTGAACGCAGCAGGCGGAGAGCAGTGCTGCTTTCGGCCCCGCTTCCCTGAGCTGCTGCGGGCCGCAGGTTGGGGTGGGGGGGTGGCAGCGTGAGCCACTGCTGCTGGAACGTGTTCTGCCCGCTTTGCCCCACGGGCATGGGGCTGCCTGCGCCCCATGGGTGGCTTCTGCTACCGTACACGTCACCGCTGCGCCCGCGGAGCTGTCGCTGGTGACCCGTGGTTGGAGCAGCCCGGCACAACGCACTCTGCCGCAGCGAGTTAAGGCACAGCCTGCGATGTGACTGCTCGTGGCACACGCACTGCACCCAGCCAGAGACGGTACGGACACGGGGCGCTGGGCACACCTACTTACAGGGATTAACGGCACTTAACAGGTTATGTAATTATACGCAATTAATGTATGATTGCTTTATGATTGGCCAGTTGTGCAAAGCTGTACCCACAGGCTTTTGCAGCTGGGACCTTGCCGTTGCGCTTCCCAACACTCATCGCAAAATGGGGTGGAGGCTGTAGCAGGCAAGGAGCAGCCAAGAAAGTTGCAGGGCTGTGACCATGCCTCAGCAGGGAAAGGCCTAAGGAAGGCTGTACTGCCCCCTTAAACTGCCCACCTGTTGTCTTATACAAGGCCAAGCAATAAGAGCTCAGTAGTTATATACCCAGGTCGGATTTTTTTAAATGAATTTTTCATTAGCAAATAAATGTGCTAGCCAGTTACAGAGGAATCCCAGCGTGGATGGCTGGCAACAGAGAACAGGGGCAAACGGGAATGTCCCAAACACTAGAGACAACCCAGCCACCCCGACAGCCTTTCCCTTCGTTAAGTTTATGTGGATGAATCGGAACAGATCCGTCTGTCGCTAATACCAGATGATGACTTGCTTTCAATAAACGGTGTTTGAGTAGTAACACTTTGACATGACTGTACTTGGGGAAGCGTAACAGTGACTCACCTCTTCAGCTGCCCACTGACCAAAGCCAGCAGGGCTCCCTCCCCAAAGGCACGCAGGTGCAGTGTTTCGAGGGACAGCCGGATTGCCCTTCTCTGGAGCAACGGCTTCGTGCCTGTTTTAGCCTGCTCCCTTCCTGAAGCACGGGCTCCAGCTATTTTTTTTTTGAGCTTAAAATTGTAATTACTTGTAACAAGTTGACTCAGTTTGGCCTGTCTGTGTCTATTACAAATGACATCAATGTCTAGAAGTCAAGAACCCTGAATCAGTAGAGTAAAGTGTATTATACTAGGCAAAAAAAAAAAGATCTGTATTTACTTTTGCAGGTGGTAGAAGAATTATGTCATATGAAAAATGCAAGTAGACTTGATACTTTGGGGACTTGAAAAGCATGGGGCTTTTGTGAGGACTTCACGAGGCTCTCAGACATGTCATGTCAGAGCTCCTTAGCAATTAATTTCAGCAAACCCTTGTGTAACATCTTCCTCCCTCTCACTACTCTCTCTTGAGAAATACAGGGCTGGGGGAGGCAGGAGGGCAGGATCTATTTTTTTCTGGGCACCTGCGTGCCACACACACTCAGTTTGAGTGCCCAAGGCCTGGGAGAGGTTTGCCCAGCGCTGCAGACCTGGGAGCGAGCAGGGAGGGCTGTTGAGCGCTCTTACACCATGCCCAGGACCGCCCTTGTCACACCAGTGATGACAGATGCTGTCACCGCTGTGCCTCCTATCAAGCGGCAGGGTGCAGGGAGAGCCCTCCTCTCTCAGGGCATCATCCTCAGGGCTGACAGGTGAGTCAGCAGGCTCTGCGCTCAGCTCCAGCCTGGTGCTGGCACTCACCCCTCCACCTCCTGGGTGAGGCACGGGAGAGCTCTTCTGAAGAAAGCGCGTGGCGGTGGTAGGCATGGTTCCCGCTGGCTTTGCTTATTTGAATAAGGGAGTAAACTCTCCATTGGTGCAAGTCTTCCTGAATGAGATTCGAGATCAATTCCCTCAGATCCAAGTAGGCTAAAATACCCAGACTGCTTGCCTGCTTACAGGGGAACCTTTCCTCATGTAACAGTTCCAGTGTTTTCCTCTTCTACTGCCCTTAAGCTCATGGGAGGTGCTGCAGTCTGGCAAGTACAGAAGAGATCTTGAGTCAGCGGATCCCTCTGGGCCACACGATTAGACCTGTGGCTCACAGCGTACCTGGTGAGAGAACTTTTCTATCACGAGTAAATTATTTATGACTGCCCTTTTCCTTAAAAACAGCTTGCTTGGTTGTTATTGCTGCTGCTAAGGAGACGTGTAAAATTCAAGCCTTATGGGTAGGTACAGGCTACTCCCACACAGTCGTCCTCCCAAACAAGATGCCTCCAGACTCATCCTAGGTTTCTCCCTAGGAGAGAGACCATCTCTGAGACCAGAGATGAACTATTTTATTCCCTAGATTTATTCCCTAGGCATTGGAAGAACCGCCACGTACCCAAGTCTGTTTGCCCAAACTCTGAGAGGTCCGGAGCCAAGGCCCTCTCTGTGAGGCGTAAGGGTCTCTCTAGCTGGGTAAGGGACCGTGCCATGAACCTCCAGGGATGGACTCGCTGCCCACAACGGGGGCAGAGGCAGAGCGTAAGCTGGGCTGGGCCCAGGCCGAGGCAGCGGCTGAGAGCTCGTTCACGCTTTCCACAACCCCTGCATGAACCCACCACTATTTGCCTGAAGGGCCCGAGCTGCAGCTTCAGCTATCGCTGTACTGCTCGACGGCCCCAAGGGAGAAGGCAGAAGACGCTTACCGGGAACCAGACACCTCTGCTGGAGGTGGCTTTGTTTCCTGTCCCTTCAGGGCACTTTCCCCGGTAGCCCCTGTGCCCTTCTCTATTGCACCGTGAGAAAACCAGACCAATGGCCCCATCTGTCAGCTCTGCAGCAGAGGATGGCCTGAGCACAACGGGAAAATGAAGTCTCCACTCCTGTGTGCCTCGGGGACACAATTACGCAGATGAGGAAGAGACATACAGATTACACAGCTTGTGAATGGCAGTTACTGGTAATTATCTTATTTATTCTTTCTAATATTTTCATCTGACAACAGATTTTTGTCAGTAAGTTTCACCCCTAGCATCCCACAAGAAAAGAAAAAACAATACAAAGAAGGAAAGAAAACAATACAAAGACATTCAGAAGCACAGACAGAAACATTTTTTCTCTCAAATGAGAAATGAAAATAGATGACATCATGAATGTAAAAAAACAAAAAACAAACCAAAACCCAGTATCAAACAGTATGAAACACAGCAACCCCTCCAGTAAAAGGATGAAGAGCAACATAGAGAGGGATAGAAGCTAAATTTCAGTTCAGTAACAAAATATTGCTTGGCAATATACAGGTAATATTTCTCAGCCAGCTAAAGGGTGTGCTCTTTAGGACAGAAACACTTTCTGTCATGACTGTGTAGCATCTGTGATGCTAAAACAAGAGTTCTCCCCCCATCTAGAACAAACTCTAATCCCTATAAAACAAAGGATTCCCATACTTCTCACTCACTCACACTATGGAAGGCCGTAATTCCTCCATACCTACTAGCTTCAGGTGGAGAATCCACCTAAAGAACAGTATTATCCCCATTTATAGATAAGGAAACTAAGCAGAAGTGAAGGGATTTGCCCAAGGCAAGGGCAACAGCTCATGTTACTTATGTCACCGGGTACGTAAACTTTACTAGATTTTCCTGTTAGTCTACAGAAAGCAGGAGAATGAAAGGAGCGCAAGGACAACCACAAAGTCAGTTTTGCAGATGACTACTTATTTTTTTCACATGATCACAGTTGAGACACGACTCGATTCATTTTCTAACCCATCTCAGAAAATTATTCCAGACACCTGATACAGTTGCCATCAGCAAAACACGCCAACTTTACATAAACCAGCAGAAATTAGCAGACCAGCAGAATCCCTTCCAAATGGCTGTGACAAGCTCACAAGAACATATTCCACCAGGAACCCATCCCACAGATTTTTCTTCTCCTGAACGGTTCACTCAAAAACACTGACTAGGCAGCACGAGTAAAACTTGAACAAACGTGAGCTACTTCAGATCAAAGTGGGCAAGAAACTGCAAAGCTGGGGAGCTTTCACGGAGAACATGCTGGTCCCCTCCTCAGAAAAGCTTCGGTTTTGGGATCTCTACAGCGCTACAGGAAGGGAGACGTGCTCCCCTCGGAGATCCCTGCTGGTTGCTCAGGGCAGAGCTTGCGTGGCCACAACCCTGCGACAGCTTCAGGAACAGGCTGTGAAACAGCAGCAGCCCATGAGATACCCCCGAAATAGCAGCAGCGTGGGGGACGCGCAGTGGGAGAAGCAAGAAGAGAGAGAGCAGCTGTAGCACGGTTTTGCTCCTCTTCCCAAGGGAACAGAGTATTTTCTTACTGGGTCACGCTTGCAGAGTTTGAGAAATGCTAATTTTAAATTCCAGACAGAATACATTATTTTGGCTTAGTTATATTACTCTGCTGTGGGGGCCCAGTGGCAGAAATCTGAAATGTGCGAAGTAGGCAAATACCTTAATTATTGTAACAGCAGATTTTTCCAAACAGAATTCCAGCAAGTATCACATATAGGTAAAGTTACATCTACCAAAGATGAAGGTCACAGCAGGAGAAAATAAACTGTCTCAAGGTCACAGGAACAATCACTGTAGATTTTTGGTCCTATTACTCTATGAAAACAAAGAAACATTAGGAAAACTACCTTTTTGTGAAATGCAATTAAAAAAATCAGATTTCACTACATACACCAGTACTGGTATATCAAGTATCAGGTTTAATTGATCTGTTACTATCAGCTCATTTAACCAGAGATCCATTCATACAATACTGCAGTTCAAGATCCAGGGAAGTGATACCGAAATCTAATGTAAATTAAAAAATAAATACAGTTCACAAATTACTGATCAGCAATCTGTTTCCTACCAAATGCTTTTTACCCAACTTTTGAAAAGATTTTAGCCAGGGCTTATTTAGGTAACTAGCACACAGGAGCATATAATGCATACATGGTAGTATTTATGTTTAACTATTTCTCAGATCATATAGGGAACAATCACATATTTCATTATGCAATGTATAAAATATTTAAATTAATTTGCTATGTGCAAACAGTAGCTAATAAGCAAGTCTTTGAAATAATGCAGGATTGATTAGCCATTGTGATAAAAGAACAAAAGGGGCAATAACCCCAAAGGGCAGTACACTGTGAACTAAATACTAGTCTACCTTCTTTTTTTTTCTTTTTCAAAGTTGCAGTTGAAAACTCTAGTTAGCTTCGGGATGCCTACTCACAGGATCTGTTTTCAACCACTTGAAGCATGGCGAGTCTGGCAGATTTCAGCCGGACCTAGCATAAGCTGGAGCGCTTTATTTGGTGTTAACTTCACAAACGGTTGCATATAAGAAACAAAGAGAGCAGGAGAAAACATCTTTTTTTACAGTGTCAGGCAAAGAATATTTACCAAGTATCATATAAGCAGGTGCCACCTACTGAATAGATGGTAGAGTGCACACTCCGAGCGCTACCCATCATCACAAACAAACGCTCCAGAAGTGCCCACATTCACATGTGACTGCTTGAGTCATCCTCCTTCCCTCACGTTCACTCCTTCAGTGACTCAGCCGCAAGCTTCATTTGCTGCGAGAGAAGGGAAAAGAGAAAAGGCACACTAAGTGCGGTGGTAGCATGACGAATTACACAAAACAGCAGAATCTGAAAGCAGGACACTTCTGAATCCAACTGAATAATAAAGCTACACAAAAAAACCTTGAGCTTTGGTAGTTAAAAACGCAAGTCTGTAATGCCTGACTTTTACAAATGACACAGTTTTAACAGAGGTATTGCTTTTCCCACCAAAAGACTCAGCAAACGATGACGCAATTTGTGTGTTAGTTAATTATTTTTGTGATGAATAATGCCTTATGCTCAAATTACTGGGCCCCGGAGTTACAGGAAAAAGCCTTCTCCCTCAGACTCATGACCAGGGGCAACTGCTGCACGAACGGCGAAATGAAAAGCCGGGGGCAATTCCTGTTGTATTGAAACCGCCTTCCGCCATTCCGGGCGACGACGGCGCTCCCGTGTGCCAGGCGGCACTGCCAGCGCTGCTCCGGGGAACCCCCGGCCCCGGTGACGCCTGTGTGGGGGCACCCCGCAGCCCCCTCATCTCTTCCCAAGCACCGCCGGCTGCTACCCAAACCTGCGGCGGTAAGCACAGACAGGTACAGCTGATGGGCTTCACTGGAAATCCGCTCTTACATTTAGGAACGCATCGATACCAGGCTGCAATTAAGAATGCTTATCTCCGAATCGCATATTTATTTATTTATTCATGTATTAAAATACAGGATAGTTCTTTGAGATAACTTCAGATAAGCAAAATGCTCACCACAATGACGGACTGTGACACCAGAATATCAGACACAAAGGAGATTTTAAAAAAATTATTACTCCTTGTTATAGCAGGTATTCTGAACACATGAATGCAATTTGCTTAGTTAGTGGGAGAATCTACCTACTGGCCAAGTGATATGCACATTTTTAAGGTACATTCTTTACAGATGTAAAATTTTAGTTCACTGTGAAGTCTTCAATACTGTAGAGGGGGGTTTTATTTTTAGAAAAATCATAAAAGTCATTTAGCCTTAAATATTTACGTTTTTAAGGGATCTGAAAAGTTCAATGAACTACTGACACAATGCTGCCCCCAATTTCCCACTGCACAAATGTTAAGCTGTGACTGTTATTCAGTATTTCTGTATTGCCCAATTGTTTCTTTGCTGTTGAATTGAACAAAAACATCCTGTGATATAAGAAAGAGGTAGCAGACTGCTATGGTGATATGTGTTATTTCCAATCCTGTTGTTAACTGGTTTTGTTTTCATTATCTTAGGATGTCACCAGAAAGATCTCAATGTGAAACCAGAATAACAATTCCAGGCGTCGAAAATATCTGCTGTGTAAGAGAAACCAGAGCCACTCTTCGAAGCTTCTTGTTAAAGAGGATGTTTCATAGTACAGACTTTACAGAGGCAGTAAGAGCAGAGTTCAAACTGTGCCAAAGGCACCTCTCACACATCACCTGGGGTTATCAGCTAAGGGTCTTGCAACATCTGGAAGGCTGGAAACCACCCTGATATAGTAAGAAATAATTACAATGACTTAAGCCCCCAGAGAAAAAGACTGAGGGACAACAGTCAAAGGAAGGCGACTAGGTGGAGACCAGCCCAAAGCACAGGGTGAGGAGCGAAGGCAAGGAGATGCACCGCACTGCCTCCTTCGAGGCAATCTGGCAGACACGGAAAGAAAAAGGCTGGACATGAAAAAATGTGAGTGATCATATGAAGAAATAATTTATGCAGCTTCCAACTTCCAAGCAGCTGCGTAGTTTCCTTATCATCCACCCAGTGATGGATGGACATGTGCTTCTGAGTTAAAGTTCTTTCTTTTATGCTTGTACTTAATTATATAAAAATGGCCCAACACATATGAGCTATTAGAAAAACAAATACCTAATAATGCTATAAAAAAGATGGAAAAGAGGAAACTGCAAATATGGTGAACACTTTCATTCAGTGTCTATCCTGTAACATAAAGATGTCAGATTGCTTTAACACAGCACCTTCTAACTTTCCTTTGCTGCTAGTCTGTGCCCAAACCCATTCCAAAACATTATTCTGCATGATAAAACCCACCTACAATAACTCTTCTTTACCATTTTTATCTGTATTTCCATGCCATCTATAAGGGAAGTTAAATCAGTTTGTGATACAAATATTTATATGCTTCTCCATAGCAACAGTGCAGGAAAAAAAGCCATAGCTAAATGCTGGAATACAGATTCCTCTTCTGCATCCTGATTCACTTATTTAAATAAATGTCTGTATAAAACTACAGCATCTTAATTGAAGTGACTTCTATCCCTATTGTAAAAACATTAAAAAGACACAGAAGACAGCAACTTGATTCAGTTCATGATTCATCAAATTCAAACCTAATTCTCTTATTTTAGAATGATTTTCTTAAATTCTGAGCATTGTTGTAATTATACGGGGATTGATGAGGAATGTAGAAAACTGGAAAGGTATTTTTACTCTCCAATTTCTGCAGGGCTTGCCAAAGTCTGGAAAAAACCCAAGCACATGACTATTAATGATGACTAGATGGTAATCTGTCCAAAAATTCTGTACAGTGGGACTACTGTCATTTATTTTTGAAGGCCCTCCTAATTTTAACTGAGCTAATCTTATGCTAGTATTCTCTTATGCTGGCAATCTTATGCTAGTTTATTTAAAATACATGACGGACAAACAAATTTCCCAGCTTCTTCAGTGGACTAGTGAGTAGAAAAACCTCTTAAAATAGCTTCACATGCTGCCATGGCACACACAGCCTGGGCAAAACCAGTCCAAATGCAGTCACTCACATAGTTCAGGAAATGAATCATAAGCAATGTGAGAACCCCAAGAGCTGCACATTTCATTTCTTCTTTATAATTTCTAATACCAAAACATATTTTGCAGTACCTGGCAGCACCAGGCTCCCCTAAGAGCTATCACTTCGGCAAGCAATATGTGGTGGCACCATTAGACAGTGAAATTCTTTGCCAAGTTCAGGCTGAAGAATTTTAAATTTTTTTTCCTTTTACTGTGAAGGGAAATGTTCCTTTTTACTGGGAAAATATTTCTCTAGGACAACATATGGGAAAGGGAGTGTATTTTTTTTCTGATACTGAGAAAGGGAACTGACAAGGTACATTTTAAGATCCCCTTTCCCCTGATGGCCCCAACAGGTCACTGACAAACCTGTGGGACTGAGTTAACCACCCTTCCATCAAAAAGACATTTCTTTGTAAGTTTTAAGTAGTATTTTAAAAATACAGAAAAAGACGTATTAAAAACTTCTCAATTTACTTTTCAAACCTACTAGATACCTAATGTCAAAGAAAAACAATGCTCAATTGAGGGCTATTAAAAGCCTCTGTAAACTAACCAGAGGCATAGCTCAGAAATAAGTTGGCTCAAGAAACCATTCTTCATTTATTATCAGCTGAGAGTTACTAGTGGAAGGTTTATGCTTCTGTTTTGCAAAATAGGTGGCTGGTGCATGACAACTGACGGCACAGTCCTGCTCCCCAGCAAGCTGGGCCTGGCTCTGCGCACACTTAGGACCACGTCTCTCTCCCCCAACTTAATGGTCTGTTTTATGCAGCACACTCAGCAACAGCGGCCTAGGCATGCAATACCTAAGTGAAGCATATGTTTAAAATAATATTAGTTTATTGTAGTGGGGCTATAGTGTAGTTTATTCTAAAACTCTACTGTTGGGAATTGTTCTAAATATTTATCTGCTGTAATTCAATAGATTTGTTATTTCCATTTTATTAAGTTTATATTTCTTTGTAAAGCACACATAATATAATTAGACTACTTTCAGTAGAAATAGCAAAAATTCTTCGCTGTGGTTTACAAATAGGCTTTACCAATTAATTAGATTTCACTACATTTCAACATTAAATTTTCCGAAAGCACTTTAATAAAACATAACAGATACTTTCACACCACAGATACAGTTGCACACCGAGCCTGGAAGTCAGGCTACTTCCTCTGTGCGTTCACAACCAGGAACGCAAATCTTAGTACACAGGGTATGGACTGTAGCTATCAACAACTGGTAACTCTCCAGTCAGAGTTAGGTCTACGGAAGTCTGATCTCGTGATTTAGTGCTACAAACAATACTGCTTAATATATGCAAGTAAAAGAAATAGCTACAAACACGAACTAACAGAAATCCACAGGAACACCACAGACCTCGACCAAAGCAAAACCAGTTGAGTTGCCAAGGGTCTTACCCCTAGCAGCGGTAGGGCTTTGTTCGAGCCGCAGCCTCGCTGGAAACCCAGGTTGCTTCGGCACGGCGTGCGGAGAACCGCGGCCCACCTTCATTTTGAAGCCCTGCGCGCAGAGCCCGCGGACGACGAGCTGCGCCGCCTCCCGCCCCGCGCAGCAGGGCCGCGGCAGCACGGACGCCGGGCGCCGGGCGCGAGGCTTCACCCTGCCCCCGCGGCCGAGGGGCGGGCGCTGCCTCCACAGACCCCACCTCGCAAATCCGCCTCTGCGCCAGAGGGTGCCGGAGGTAACCCGGCATCTCTGCTGCCACCACCGCTCATTTCACACACAATCTAACCAAATACCCTCCACTTTCCTATATGGTTTCTATGGGACAGCCAACAATTTATCAGGTGGCTAACAGTCTTTGCCTTCCCCAGTTCTGGTTGTCTGTTTAATGCTGATTTCTTGCACTTGCGGAGCTCTTGCACTGTTATTTTCCAGTTATTTCCAAGTTATGCTTGGTCCTGGTAAGCCAGCCTCTAACTACTCTTTAATTTTACCGCTGTGCGTGTTAACACCAACTGACAATTCAACCACAACCTGAGGAAAACCATTTTAAAAAATAAAAAGCATTTAAAAGTGGGAATCAATGAAATCAGGAGTTAATGACTCACCCGTTTGGTGCTTTTCCATATACATACTCAACGTACGCATATGTTTATATATATGAAGAACAGACATGTAAATAGCCATATAGTTAAATATAAGAGGATATAAAGGCAGATGTTTCTAATCAGCAACTCCATCTTCTGCTTCTCCTGTATTCACCATGTAGAACGGCTCATAAGCAGTCTACTGCTTAAAGCAAGCGTAGTGTGACGTGGTATCTTTCTCACTTTCTCAAATTAATTATAATATGAAAACATGATGGATATATATTAAAATCATTCTTTCCTAACGGTGTACGAAGGTAGTTTCTTGGGCCTTGAGCTGTTTGCTGACAACTGCAAGAACTGTATCAACTTAATCTGTAAGCACCAGGCAAATTAACACCTACTTTAAAACTCAGTAAGCCTCTTCTGCATCTAATATTTTATTCCGTGTAAAAGTGTAAGAACTTATTTAATGGAAATTTGTTCTCGTTGATTAAAATGGTGGAAAGTTGTGGTAACTTTGTACCTAGAACCACAAACCTTCCCTCAAGGTTTCCCCATGTGGCATTTAACACTCTCTGCAGGGAATGGAGCTTAAGGACTTCAGGTTTGGGGTAACTTTTAAGCCTCATTTCTGACTGACCAGTTTTTCAGCAACCTCTTAGTTGCCATAGCGGGAGATAACTGATGCTTGTTTACAGTAGCAATAAACACCTTCTATACTAGTACACTCCTGTTTATAAATCCACACAGCCACAATATAACACTGAATGCTTATTTTCAGTAACTCATCCAGTACAACCCCTTAAGTCTTCTTGAAAGCTATTGACTTCCAGAACACAGTTTCCCCCCTACTTAAGTAATATGATAGAAGACTGGTTTGTCAAGACTTGTAGGAACAATTTTGCAATTTCCTTATTTAGCAGAGCCAAGACCAATGGCCCTGTGATGCTGCGAATCAGTGAAAACAACTCTCTATAAAGAAAAGACATACATAAGCATTAAACAGTCAAAATGCAGATTTTTGATGAGGAAGTGAGAAGAATTTTAAACTGAAGATGACAAAGAAAAAAATCTGAATTATGTAGCTCTCATGAGAAGGACTCTGTAAGTAATTACAATAATTTAACTTTCTGAGGAGTGAAAAGTTACCAAGCACTGCAACTGTTATTCTCCTTACCTCTAGGCTGCATTTGGAATATTGTGTCTAGTTTTGGGCTCTCCAGTATAAGAAGGATACTGATCACCTTCACCAAGGCTAGCCATGGGACACAAGATGGGCAGGGAGTTGATGCACATGCTCTGTGAGAAAAGGCTGAGACACCTGCCAATATCTACAAGGAGGTCAGCAAAAAGATGGAGCCGGGCTCTTTGCTGAGATGCACAGCAAGAGAACAAGAAACACAGTGGTCATAAAGAAATAAGCCCCCCAAAAAATAAAAATCCCTACAAGGATAAGTAAGGACTGCAGCAGGTGCCCAGGGAGGTTTTGCAGTCTCTGTCCTTGGAGGTTTTCAAGACCAGACTGGAAAAAGCCTCAAGCAACCCCATCTGAATTTGGTGTTGACCCTGCTCTGAGCAGGGGGTTGGACTAGAGACCTTCTGAGGTCGCTTCCAGGCTGAGAGATTTTTATTGTTGTTCCTACAGGAATTGCGGCAGAGAAGTTTGCCTGGACTCTACAGATCTAGAGCAGGAATCTGCTACAACAAACAGCAGGAACAGCAAAAAAATAATTCTCTTCTTTCCCTTCTTGTATGCCTAATTCATGACAGAATACCAAGTAAAAAAAGCTAGCGTTAATGAAACAGTAAGTTGGCAAAATTAGTAAGTGCAGAGTCAGGAAAACTTGCAGAATCACATAATACATGCCTTGGAGTATTGTGCCTGATTAATAGCTCTGTGAGGCATAGCAGACAAAGCAACTCCATTTGTAGTAGATTTTTTCCAAGATTTTTTTCCAATCTACTTCAGATTGTCTCTGATTTAAATTGCAAAGCATTAATTAATACTCATTACAATATTCTTACTGTATTAGTCACCCTTTGCTGAACCTTATTTTAGTTCACTAGATAGTACAAAAATGTGGAAATAACAGTAGAAGCCACATTAGATAATATAACAGTGTTTTCTTCAAAAGAATAGCTCATGTATTCTGACCCTCAGAACATTTATTTTTATCTTATTTTAGTTCATACTTTTAAAAATTCACTTCTCTCACCGTATCTGACCATATAGTTGCAAAGTGAAAGATAAATACACAAAGTTAAACAATATGTCTGAATGCCTAACGAAGAGCATGTGCTCTAACCGCACTCACAGGGTGACAGACCAGCCCAGCAAATGCTCTCCCTTTAGCTTATGCAATTACCTCTCATCCAATAAGCAGCCAGTCAATAGATTTTGGAGTCAGAAACTATTGACTAGCTATGAAAGCCATGATGCAAAAATATCCACAGTGACATGACCTTGATTGTGTCTCAGAGCAGAGGGATGGACTGTGCAGTTCTTCCAGATCTGTGCCTGTCAGTCATACATTTCTTTAATTTTGTGACCTGGGTCAAACAGACTTCACCACAGTTTAAGGGTGCAGTTCGTCCCTGGGTTAATAGCACATCAACAATGTTTTAATGATAAAATTTATTTTCTCAGGAGTTTTGGGTAATGTTAATTACCAGTTTGCAGTTACAGTTACAAGTTACAAGTTCAAGAGAAAATGGGTAAAGCAAACCATTCCTTCTCTCTGAAGTTTAACAAGTTTATGCACTAAGCAGGATGCCCCTGAGCACGCACTTACCCTTTGGAAGAGAAATACCCAGCGCTTTCAGAGTTTAACTAGGCCTCTGGACACAAACCCCTAATTTACAGGTAAGCCTGACACTGAAGTGTAACTGCAGACGTAGCTGAGTTAGCCTTACACCAACTCTAACAGCAGTAACAGCCTGGCTAAGAACCAGGTTGCTCAGTATACACCAATTTACTCCTTAAGCTCACATGCTTTGCACTCACGCTGCCTCGTGATTCGGGAGGCACAGCTGAGGAACAGCGAAACCAGCACCTGAGAGGGACTGAAGGCACCGCCGTGAGACCACCAACAGTCCCTCCTCCTCCCGCTTCCCCTTGAACGGCTGAGTGCTCAGGTGATGTCAGAAATACACAGCTCGCTACAGCTTCTGAGAGAATATACATTTCGGTCTAACACTTTTAAGACAAGCAAAGCTATGTGAGCTCTGTGCTTCCATTTTTTCCAGCTTAAGACTGAAAGGGACCTGTGGGTTACAGACAAAAGCCTCCCTCGAGTGCATGAACCCACGCAGTAGCAGAGGTTTAGCCCTGAGGAGACCACACATCTGTTCCAGTATTACACATGCCAAAACCCACACAGTTTTTGCCAACATACTTTAACAAATTCTATTGTACGAAAGGCAAAAGACTAGTTTAAACTATTTAATGCCACAAAAAGAACAGAAGAACCATCAAGAGCATGAACACTTCTCCTTGTAATCCGTGCCACAGCAGGGAATAGACTGTGTGAAAAGCTGAGATGGTCTCTCAAAATGAATTATGCCCAACCCTCTGAAGAAAACAAAAAGATACTCGGTAATGCCATCACTTTCTGGCCACAGATTTGGCCGTCACTGGAACCCAGGCACGCAAAGCCCAAGACCTAAGCACCCACGGCACTAGCACCCTGTCCACCCTCTGCTCTGCCAGCAGACACAAAGGCGCACCCAGCCCCAGCCCCAGCCCCAGCCCCAGCCCAGCTGCCTGAATAACCCGGGCCCACATTTCTTTCCAAATTTGTTAATTTGTGGATCCATACAGAGCCCTACTCAGTTTCCAAAAATTAGTAATAACAAAAAAGGTTACTCCTCTATACAGGAAATCAATTAAGTAATCTAGATTAGACTCCAGATAACAAAGAACCCAACTTCAGGCACTATTTTTGGTAATTTCTGTGATATAAACCTGATATAAAAAGCAGGTAAGCAGGGAGGGTGCATGGCTCTGTTCTGTCCTGCTACCACACACCAGCCAAAATGCCCCAAGTACAAAATTTCGGTCTGCCTTGTAGCAGGCAAGAAACTTCAGCCTAACAAATACGTCAGATGACACCAGAGAAATCAAACAACTGAAAGGTATAAGTGGAAAATATTAAAATATACTTGAAGTATAAACCACATGTTTAGAAATTAGGCTTCCACACCAAGTGCTGGGCAGATACACAGCAAAAGCAAACACACTCTTTAAGGAGTTTTTTTTTTAAGAAGGAATTTGCCTCTCAGTTTATCTGCCATATCAGCATGGAAAGTGAGTTCAATTCTAAAGTTATTGTTACCACAGTATTCACAAAAATAACACTTCACTGCAGTACAGCAGGAAACACTATTCAATGTTTAAATTATTTGGTGAAGAAGAACTATTCTCAATTCTGCCCAAGGGTTTAATAGGCAAGGAATCCAAGACCAGCAACAGAAGGGACCTGCCAGGTCACCCTATTTGTTTTCCTCCCCAGTAGAGGCTCTCCTGTCCCAAGTACTTGACCTTACAGTATCATTTACAGTAACACTTTCATCCTTGTATTTCTTTCCAAAGACAAGCTTTCTTCTACTTCCTGTGGGGGCTCTGCTATTACCTGCTATTGCCTATTCACAGCCCAGTGAAAAATAATCAACACAGAGCTGGTAACCAATTGCTAGTTGCAGTAATTTTATAAATATTCTGAAGAAATCGGTTCTACCAATTTTAAAGTGTATCGAAGGTCCCTTTGCAGATACTTCCAGAATGGCAATGGCACAATTGACAGAATTCCTTCTTGCACCAAAGACTCCTGTGACAAGGCAAATTCCCCTTCTGCCAAGCACCTTGCTCCTTGGGAAGACTAGGCACACATGCAAAAAGAGGCAACTTGTTTCCCCTTAATTAAACACTGGGCTAAGCATAAGTATTGATCAGTTACAGGTATTGATTTGCTTTTAAGAATATATTTAAGTTGATATCTATCTGACCAGATAAAGTCATACACCTATTCAGATAAAGTCAATTATTCATATTAGTTATGGTGGATTTATGGTTTGATCTGGCTCAGGAAGTTCTTGAGCTGCGCACAGGCAGAGGATGGGAAAATATTATGGGGAACTATATGTTAGCCCTGCTCTTCGCTCTATCCTAGGCATCTGCTTATTGCCACTTTGGAGCCTGGGCTAGAGAAACCCTTGATCTCACAACCCTTACGCAGATATACACACATACACAAAGGACACATACAGCTTATTAAACTTGTCATTTTCATTTAAGATGCACAACTGGATACAAAGCATTGCTCTTAGAGAACTACAAAAGATTGTCTAATAAGAATGTGGGAGAGTGAGAATAAACTTTGAATTAGCTTGCACAGATATTTTGAAATGAGGTGTTTTGGTAGTTTATAAGTCTGCATTTCTTCAAAATGAATAAAGTTGTAACAGCTGACATAGTCCTAAATTATATGTATAACAATATTCATAAATCACTCTGCTATGCCTGTAGTAATTTTAAACAACTTCGCAAAGGGTAAAGGTCTAGTTTCCTTGAAGGCAATGGCAAAGTTCCCGTTCACTTCAGTGAAGCCAGACTTTCCCTTTATGTGCTTCCTAGCTTATGAGTGAACAAAACCCTTTTCCTTTTTTCCAACAAATTAGTGGGAAGAAAATCTTTGCTACAGGTTGTTTACCACATTTGTTCAGAAGTGATGTAGCGCTCGATTGGTAAAACTCCTGTCCGTCCGCTTTTTCACTAGAAAAACAAAGTACTCCTGTGAGTTACATCAACGAGATGCTGCACTCATCAGTATGGCCATGCCCCAGGCGCTCTTCCTCCGTAGCCCCCTTTTCAGAGCTATCCGTATTGCTATCAGAGACCCTAACAAAATTTTGTGGTTTTCTGCCTTTAATACTATCAGCAATTTCTTTCCAAAGCTTTATGAAATTATTCTGCAATAAAGAGCAAGCTATGGAAAAGTAAAACTATATAATAGCTACTATTTTTAGGCTGAAGGGATTTGAATTTTTAAGCAGCTTTGTAACATGAAGACAAACAACAATCTGTAGATATGCTGAATATTAGCGCGTACTCTGTCTGAGATCTGCTTTAGTGCCTTGGAACGCCCTACACTATATAACTGAGCAACTACAGAAAAAGATTTTAGGATGAGGTTTAGATTGGAAAAAAGTAGGAATGATTTCTGACTACTTAATTTTATTATTTTCAAGCCTTGCCAACCCTATAATCCCAGTTTCTCCCTGGCAACTTAATTTTTGTGCAAAACAATACATAAAAAAGCATAAGCAGATTACTTGTATTATATAAAATACATATAAATTTGTAAGAATTGATTTTAAAAACATTGTAATTTCTAGGTTTAGAACTTCATATTAAAGCTATTACCTTCTAAACAAAACTTGAATAATTGCAAAACAGGGTAAGCATACTGCAATTATTCTTTCACTTTTTCAACATGAACCTTGTGGCCTTTCCATGCACAGAATAAAGTCAATTTTCATACATTTTGGTAACACTCCTCCTTATTTTTTCTGCTTTTTAATTTCTGTCAAGCATTTTTGCTTTCTTTATTAAAGCATTTTACTCCCTTTTCTTATTTATTCCTTGCTGATTCCCTGTCCTGTGTTCTGCTGTCCTAGTTGCACGCACTCCCTTAGATTTTTTCCTTCCAACTTCTTCAAATCGAGAAATTGCTCCCTTCTGCATCTAAATTCACTGGTCGGCAAGGGTCAAACTTGCCGGCAGCAAAGCTGCCAAGAGGACTGGCCCCGGCGGCTGGCAGCTCCCCGGTGGGAAGAGAGCTGCGCTCTTCCTCCCACTCCCACCACCCCGCTCCGCTTTTCGGGAGGGGTGGGAAGGGAAGGAAGAACAGAGCCCTGCTAGCACAGCCCCACGTCGCTGCTCTGCTCTGAGGGGCTGGATAAAGCCCGGCAACAAACCAAAGCCTAGAAACAAATGTGTTGAACAGATATATACTGCTTCAGTCCAGCCTCTGCTCTAGACTGACCTTCTTCTTTTGCTTCAATGGAAATTAGAGCTAATGGTGCCAGCTTCAGCATGCACTGAGGGAGTAACTATTGTGATTCATGTTAAATTGCCACACTAATTTAATTCTATCAGACCTCAAGGCTTTGCTTTGAAATGTTTCTTACACATTGCAAAGTGCTTTTACTGGGTACCCTGGGTTACCAGTACCATCACATTCCTATTTCTCCACGTTAATCTATCACAACAATAAATACATTATCTAGCATGCAACCACAAATATCTAAAATAATTTCTCTTCAACACATTAGCTGTAGTACATTAAAACTCTGTCCTATTGCTATAGAAACACTACCATTTGTCAGAATGTACAACATTACCATTTGTCAGAAAATATATGTTGTCTTATAAATTTTATAGTACGACCTTTATAAAATAGGTTGTTACATCTGTCAGACAAACCAGATTTTAAAAAACATGCCAGTAAGTGCTGTCAAAGGACTGTAAATAAATGTTTAAGACATCATATGATTTTGCATCAGTAAAGTGAGTTAATATTATCCAGTGAGTCACCTAGTTAATTCACTGTAAATTTATGTGATGGTATAAGATGGAAGGTGAACACACATTTCCACAGATCCTTCGGGGCAAATCAAATACACAAGCTGGGACAGGACAAATAATTACAAAATATTAACAAGCTGCAGAAATCCATTTTCTGCACTTTGAGCTTGATAATATGTCAGTGCTCATACACTCATATTTCCTTCTTGGCACTGGAAACAATCAGAAAGCAAAGTGTGAAAATTCCATATACCATTATAGGACCAACAAAACTGCAAAAGCCATGGCAGTCAGTTACATCCTTCTCTAAAATAATAATAATACTTCATAACCGTAGCGGAAGATTTCTTCAATAATCTAAAGCAAATACCTCTCACATACTAAAAAGAGCGCATCATTTTCCATATTAATAGGAAATAACGGTAATTATTAGTGGTGTAAGGAAATACCTCAAAGGAAAAGAGTACATCCAGTAAAAAGAAATGGAATCATAGGTTGTGGTTTACAATAAGCCAGTGTCAGAGCGCATCTACAAAAGGAACTCAACGGCATCCACAAAGACAGATTCTCATTCTCTCTCTCTGTACCTGTATACTCCATCTATACATACATAAAAAATATAAAGAAAATGCATACACACAGAAGAATAAATAAAGAAGACTTTTTAACAATGCCAGTTTCATAGGAATGAGCAGTGTCAGTATAATGCCTGCATTTAAAGGGGCATTATCAACAATATTAACCGGAGGCTGTTAGGTTTTGGTTTCCATGTGTTGTTTTTTCGGTTTTTGTTACCTTGAAAATTCTCCTCCTGATGCCTTCCTCATTTGTAGCCTGTGAAATCTGGAAATTGGCCAATATTGCTACCATAATGTTACGGGGAATTCACACTTCAGATCAGCAAAGGAGTTCTTCAGCAGACAGTATACCCTAAAGACTAATTAGCATTAAGCATTAATTTAAAATATATATTATATATGTTACTCTATATTACTAAGTATTAATCTCATATATAAATAACCTTCAAATAATTATATTTGAATTTTGCAATCTTATTAACTTTTGATCAAACAAACGTATCCCATTGAAACTGCCATCTGCTGAACTCACTTCTTGACTTTGATCTTTCTGACACATGGGAATAATCACAAATAATATTGGAAAAAAATATAAACAACACCTTAACAAAATTTTCTCTCTTACAGAATCTGCAGGGGTTCAACTAAAAAGAAAAAAAGAAGTCTTTGTGCTGTGTTAGTGAATGGGTGAATCTCTTTTCTTGATTTCTGCTGTTCAGTGAAAAAAACAGAAAAGAAAATACAACTCAGAATTACTAAGATCCATATAAATGCTCTTGCATTAGATGTTTATGCAATGAACTGGAACCTCCACAGTGGCATTAAAAATAATCTTGCTTTTGAGGTAGATATGAAAATTCTTCTGATTCATGAGATAAGCTTAATACTAATTGATACAGAAACTAAGCAACTGCTCCCATTAATAGTTATTCCAAAGTTGTAACTGTGTTCACTACACTTTTGTACACTTCTCATGGAAACAACAGGACTGATCGCTCCCAGAGACGTAGTAACTGGATGAACTAATTAATGGTTTGGGCTGATAATTTCAACATCACCAAGTTAAAAACAAGTAAGGGAAACTCTGGGTGTGTCCTACCTGCAGAAGAAAGGTGTCGTCTTACCACATGTGAGCCTAATTTAGTCACTCAACTTGGCAGACCAGCTAAATTCTGGGTTTGCTCAACAGTACTTCCATCAACCCAAACCCATCTGTCTTTCATTTCATTAAGATTTTGCCTCACCACTAGTTACCAAACATTAGCTCAAATGTGGTAAGAACAGGCCTTTCCATCTCCCCAAAGATGACCAAGCCTTTTTCAAGAGACAGACTGATGACTTTGATAGCATCTCAAGTCAGAAACACGAAGGATCAAGAGTCACAAGAAACTTACCTATTTAGCAATATATATATATTTATATATATATATATATATATATATACACATATATATATATATGAGTACTCTTACCTTTTGAAAAAATCCATCAGCTTAAGAAGATGCTGATAAGAGACCCCACCCTTTCAGGGAAATAGACTCCCTTAGTTTTTCAATTTATTTCAAACTATTCAAGCAAAGAGCGCACCAACACAGAGCTTCTCTTCAACAAATATCCAGCAATCCCTGTTTTGTTTCAGGCAGTTCTGCTCTTCCAATAGGAGGTAAAACTGCCCTTAAACATCTAAGGCTGTGTTGCTGCTCAAGCTTTTTCTTCCTAGGTAACCAAAAGCAGTTCACAGGCAGAATTGTACAAAGCTTTTGGAACCTGCATGGCCAAGCAGACGGTGACCTGTATATGTAGCACAGACATCCAAAAAAGACCTCTGGGGCAGGAACTTAACACTTGTACATTTTTATAGAGAGCTAAGGCAACAGAAGTCCTGATGTGTGTAAGCTCTCTAAGTGCTGCAACTATATAAACACTGCAATACAAATAGTTACCTACCACACACAGGTTTTTTTGTCTCAGTGTCTGACCTGAATCTTAAAAGCCTGCGTTTTGTGAGCCATTCTGGCAGATGTACCATCTCCTACATGAGAATTACCAAAATAGTTATGAAGACTTTTAAAATCTTGCAACTTTTTCCCATTTCTTTCCTATCAAAAGCTATGGAATCAGCATGCATGCACATGTCTGCTAAACCTTCAAAATATTTTCTTTGCACTGAAATTTAAACTCCTCCTAACACATCTTTGAAGGAACTATGATTGGTCACATCCCTGAAAGTTTGATCAACCAATTCGGACATCATTAGCGCAAGATCGCTCAAAATATCACCACATTTTTTGCCTAGCTTTTTTAGAAATGGTTTTAGTATTATCTCTGTTCACCCGGGGATCAAATGTAATCAGCCTCTGTCCTTACATAAAATCTCTAAAGAAAGCACTTACTCTAGTATCAAAAACTGGTTTTCATCTTTGAAAGGAAAAATCCTTGCTTTGTGATCTTGAATGTCTTTATTGCTTTTCCCTGGGGTTTTGTGGTTTTGAGGTTTTTTTCCCCCTCCTTTTTTTTCCCCTAAATGGAGATAATTACTCTCTGCACCTCTCCATCTTTCTGCTTGACTGCCCCAACGATACATTCCAGAGTTTTATCTGAGAGATGTTCCTTTCTGGCTTGTCCTCTTCTTCCAGAAAAGCCAATACTCTACCATAATTTCAGTGTCTGACAAGGTAAGAATTTCGACCCAAACAAGACATGTTTTGAGCGTTTCCTCCTCTGCTCTGAGGGACCAAGGAGAGGACAGAACTGCAGCAGACTCTTCAATTGAGATGTGCGCTGTTGCAGTATATATTGCTCTGGAGAGCCTTGCTCCAAGATAACAAGGTAGAAAGCCCAGCTGTGGCCGGGCCAAAGGCCAACGCCCCTGCAGAAATGACCTACCACGTACTGCTTGTTTCTCCACACACGTTCCAACTAGACCTTCCAGGTGAAACAAAAATTGAAGCAGTAGAAAAAAAAATGAGTATGCTAGAATATGAATGATATTATCATCGTCTGAGGAAGCAGATAAAAAGAAAAAAAGATCTTCCTAAGAAAAGAAAGGAATCAGACAAAAAATTCATAGATTGGCTATGCAGCTCTAACAAAGACTCAAGAACTAAAGCAATCTCAAGAAAAAAAAAGCAGCAAAGCCTGTAAATGAGAAAAAAACAACAAACAAAACAAGGCAACTAAACTTTAGATTCTCCAAATGCTTCTTAGGAAAGCAAATCTTTCTCTTTTCAATCCATTTCACAGGATATATAGCCATAAGCAGTGCACATTACACCTATTACTGGGTGAACAACCTAGCAAACTACAGAGGGGCATAATGCTCTGAAATGATTTCTGAAGTTTTATTTGCTCTCAATAGAAAAGAAAAAAAAAAGAAAGAGAGTACCTTAACTTATAAAATATTCTATTTGTTTCTAGTCCTGCTTTTCCATTTAATTTCCATTTATTTTACTAAAACTTTAAAATACAATAAAGCTTTAAAAAGTATCCGTCTGAATTTAGTTCCAGTACCAGATATTTTCCTCCTGGCTTCTCTAATCCGTTTTATAGAGCTGGCATCTTAAAAAGCATGCTTTGGTATGCAAAGCCTAACAGTACCATTGAAACCTCCTGACAGCCTGCTTCTCAGAAGCAAAAAGACATTATCTCACCAACAAACCTGCTCTAAACAGTGTTCTCTTTTGCATATGAGCTACCTATCACCACATGCCATATTACTTGTAATTCATATAACTGCACATCAGAGAAAACCAATGCTGAGAGTACACACAGGAAAACTTAGCTGTATGCTTCAACAAAAGAATATTTATATAATTGTATGATGCTTTCCATGTATATAAATGAATTTGGCTTTTATGAACATTCCCTCTCAATACCGGAGACTTCAGTTTCTTACTGAATAAAGTAAACACAGAGCAGCAACAGAATATTGCTGCCATAACACAGCAATACCAAGTCTGATACATATGCAATGATGTATATATGCCTGTCTATAGAAAGCTACAGTATGCCCCATGATTTCAAAAAGTTCCTAGCAGAATATTACATTGAGTTGACAAAAATATATGCCAGACACTTCAGTTTAATAGTTATTTCAGGAAGAGAAGGTTAAGGCAAATCCACTGATGTCTATTTTCTAAATTACCTCAGAATACATTTTAGTACTTTATAATCTGTTGAACGTACAACATCCTTTCCTCTGTACGAACAATAAAAAATGGTTACTTTCAGCTTGGCAAATACCCATTTCTTGCAGTTTTTACAGCATAGCATGTCATGAATTAACTACACACTAGGCAATAAGAATCTAAAAGATTCCCCATGCAAACTGAAAAGGATGCTGCATACTAATTAAAGCCTGTCATGCTCTTTGACCCTAACCGTCTTGCTTTGAATACAAAACCTCTTGCATTTCCCAAATGTCAAGTCTTGCTGCTTCTCCATAGAAGCGTATGAGACTTCAAATGCAGCAGAAATGCTGCATTTATGATGCACCACAGGAGAATGAGAGAAAGAACAGGCAATGCTCATACGTTGACTGTTACAGACATTCAGGTTAAAAAAAAACACCCTTCATGAACACGTCAGGCCTCATTTGCTCCACTTAATGTGCTCCCTATTTTGCTTACATATTGAAAAAAACATATTAGCGTGAGTAACCGTCTCATATTCATTTTTCTTTGTTTAATCACTTCGCAATTCAATCATTTCATAGTTCAGCTGCTGTTTCACTGAGATGGTCTATAACAGATTTGCTGGCAGTCTGAACTACATGTAGGTTCTGTCCAGAATGGCATTTTCCCCAGTCTTGTGCTAGAAACAAATCTGATTTAGAGGAAATGCAATGGTAATGAATGTATTTTATACATCCACTTCCAGTGCTTTATGATGTATCATTCTACTCTGAGTTTCTCAGTTCTCTAAATATCTGCCTTCCTCTCAGGTTTGTTCTTAATATTTTCACATTTTGTACATGCACCAAATGTCACCTTCCAGGAAGACTAACACATGCTATCCTTTCATGTTTCACATGTTTCACATCCACAGTTTCACACTGTGGATGCATATTCCTAACGAAGTAGAGCATGAATACTTCTTTGCTTATCCAGTGCCCAAAGAGTTTATATATGCCCTGTCCCCTCACGCTAGACTAAAAAGGACTTGGAAGTAGGTAAATGGTAAATTTGCATATCAACAAAACACTTCTGACAACTCCAATTATTAATGGGTAGCTTCCTTTTCTCCCTTCAATGCCTGTCCATACGATCATTCACATTGTCACTGATTCAAAGCGGTATCCTCCCACATATTCACAGTTGATTAGGAGTTAGATTTGAGAGTCGTTCAGCTGCACAGCTAACGCAGGACCGCCAAGAACAGCTTTGCTTCTGGACGTCTCTGAAAGGGAAGAGTTTGGTAATACGGTAGCAAACAAGGGAGTTACTTTTCAGATGTCAGGACCACAGAATTTTCTCTGAGGTCAACGCTGTAATTTGAACACTGATGCGTGCACCTGGGTAACTGCAGGCCAGTATCTCATTGCAAACTCTCATGACTTGTTATCCAGTTAGTCTCCCTAGCGATAGGTTTATATTGAGCAGGATTATCTTGAGTAACCAAAACATCAAAACAAAATAAAAATCTCAAGCTCAAGTGTTCAAAATACGTGTGCATCCACATTGTAATAAGCATCTGGACAAACAAACAACAAACATAACCCCACATCTTGAATTGACAGGATGTATTACTACAGAATAATTATTAAATAACTCTTCTTTAAAGCTCAAGCTAGTGTCTGAATTTCAGTGGTGGCCAACAACTGTCTCCTAAAATCTGCAACTTTCACAGTGACAGTATGTCTCTTCAAAATCACCCGAATCAGATGTCTAAAGGGCAGGGACCCTGGAGGAAGGGACCACAAAGTAACTTTCCAGCTGCCAGCCAATTTCAACAGATGTCATCAATTTGCAGAGGTCTCAAGGACACTAAGTGCCTCTTCATTTTATGAAAATTACTGGCTTGGTATGAAGGGAAATTCAAACCAATACCTTATCAATGGAAACACAATTGCAACTCAATTCCTTCTACCATCCAGCAAGTAGCTTCCAGTTGTTTAATCAGGATGTGCACACAGCTGTAAATACGTTCAGGAAAGACAGAACATAAATCCTGAGGAAATCAGGCTTCATTAGTTCAGCTACTCATAAGCATCGATTGTGTGTAACATGGGAACATGCAAATAGAAAAGTTTATTGCATAATAAATCAGTCCAATCTCCTTCACAGTATCTGCCCCCGAACAGACTTGAGAAAAGTATTTTCATTCTTTTCCCTGCTTACAACCTGCGCTTATTGGAGAGTTCTGCCATTTTCACTAGTCTCTCAGCGTACAGGTACTGAATTTTCTGATTTCTTTTTATTTTCATCTAAAAAAGACTGTAAGACTGTATGCAAATAGCTTTATCACCCTTTTTTGTCTCTAAAGGAAAGTTATTGTTCTATTTGAGAGAGCAAGCAGGTAAAGACATTTTAGAACATTTTTTTGAGGAATAAAATTAATGCCAGCATATCACAGAAGGAAACTGTCAACAACAACAAAAATCAGAGTAACTACAGCTTACTGCTTTGATAAACTTGAAAACACTCACAGTTTATAGAAATTTAGCTCTCCAAGGAGCCAGGAGAATAATATCTGCCATGGCAACCAAACAGAGCAGTCTTCTGGCACTTTCTGAATGAGCATTTAGGAGGAGATTAATTCAATACTCCGAATGATGAAAGGGCTCTTGAGATCCATAACTGTCTCCCACAAATTACCCTTATTGTACAACTGGATGTTTAGAACAGATTGCACATTATCTATATTGAACTAGAGCTTTCACAGCAAATTTATATGAAACAGATTAAGCCCACATGATGTGTCACACTATTTTCACCCACTCCTTTCAGGTCGTTTACAAAAATGGGTACTTTATTAAATGGATCATTGCAGTTTTGCAGGATTTATTTTTAAGCTTATTTATATTTGGAAGCTACTGTAAGCCTTTTTACTATAAAACTTTGAAATTTCTGAAACATGTAGAAGCATAAAAAGCTACCCCAAAAAATTACAATTTAGTATATAAACAGACAGCAGAAAGACTGCCACATAAGTGAGCATTATAGTCTTTTTTAATGCATTTCATGCTATCTTGAATTTACAGGAAATTCAAGTGATGGCATACCTCAATCAACAATTATGCGTCTTCCTACTTATATGTGTCAAACCACTTTTTTCATTAAATGCAGCATCTGATGAGCACCACACAGCTCAATGAAGACAAGTGTCTTATAGAAAACATTTTAGAAGAGTATTTTAAACATCTAGCTGCTTCATCACAATCTAAATTACTATGGAATCCCGCCTCTCAGGATAAAAGTAATTTAGTATTTTGTTTACTGATTTCCTTATATTGCAAACAATCATACTGTACAACATACAAAACAGAAGAAACTTGTAATAAAACAAGATTTATAATGAAAACACATTTACAAACAATTACAGCATAAAAGAGCTAGTCAGCTAGTTTTAGGAAAGCAGAAACACGTGTTGTCTCTTCTGAGACCACTGCAAGTTCTTCTCTGCAATCTAGCAATGTTCAAGACACAGTACTTCACTTGCTGTATTAAATGAATAGCTTTCCAGTTGTTTGCAGTTACGAGTAACACCTGGATTGCATAGATTGTTATGGAGGACATACACCTAAGAATTAGTCTTAGCCAGTCTGATAAAAGTTACTTGAGGTTAAAGATTATAAATAGCATTGAAAGGGGAACTTTTCAAAAATTTCTGAAGGCCACACATAATTTGTAGTGATAGACAGTGGAAATTAGACACTTAATCTACTACCATTTCTGAAAATCCCACTTTCAGCTTTTGATTACATTATCATACATTATTTCTGCAAAATCCCTACCTCCTTCACAACTCAGAATACATTAAGCAGGCAACAGAGAAACAAAAAGTAGTGAATGTAATTACAATTTTGCAGATCCAAGACTTATGTAGAACTACCATTTATTTGCAAATGAGACAATTATGAATTTACACTGCTTAAGTATAGATTGTGCTCTATACTGTATACGGAGGAACTGTGTATCCTGAATAATGAACTGCATGTGAATGGAGGAACAGCGGTTAGGTTCTAAGCAGACAAGAAAGTATTCACCTTGCCACTAAACAGTGAAAATAAAGATACATCTAGGTAAAGCAATCTCACTCACTGAACATCATCTAACTTATCACACACTGAGTTAGGAATATTGGGGGGGGAATAAAAATTGCAGTGAAACTCTGAATAATGATACAGGAGCAGAACCTTCAGTCCCCATTTTGGTATTGATAATAAATGCTGTTTAAGTTTTAGCAGGTCTTTCAAAACATTAGGCGTTTTAAGCATCAAACATCACCAAAAAAAACCTCTGGGCTAGATCTCTTGAGAGTAGGAGGCTCTCAAATCTAATGGAGTTGGGCTGATTATTCCAGTTGAAGACTTTTGTGCTTCTTCACTCTTGTAAAAAGTAATGAAGTGAAACAGATTTGCACATTTCACCATTTAGACTCAACAGGAAAGCTACACAGGTTTTAATACCTATATTTTAGGAAACAATTGAGGCTTTCAAAACCATTATAACAACAGCTCTCAGAGACATATATCTGTTGATTAATAAACCTCCAAAACAAACCAATCTTTTCCATATAAAGAGAATTAAATAGGTTACAATTTCAAGTTAATATATTTCCATGGAATAAGAAACTGTAATTTGAGAAGTCTGTCTCCAAGGATTTGCAGAAGTACTTACATTATTCAGTAAATCACTTCTCCCCAATAGCACTGCCTCAAGATCATTATTTTCCAAATCTACTCTTCACTTCACAAACAAGCTAGACAAATCTCCAAAATGTGTTAAGAATTTTAATCTGCACATTCATGAAATAAAACATGTAACTAGAAAGCAAAGAATCATTCGCAAATGTGAAACCTGTCCCAACACCAAATTCCTGTCTCCATGTCAGTTGAATCTCTTGTGTTTATTATGCCTGCATTCATCCCTCCCTCTCGTCCATTAAAAAAAACCAACAACCATAAATGTCACTGTTAAAATAATCTAATTTGTCCCTTTGACTTTATTCATTCTCTTTGGCTTACTGTTCCTTTGCATGAAACTAACTTCTTCTGACTTTCAGGAGTTTTATAATCTACTCCTCATCCACCTGCTCCACTCTGACATGAAGAGCTAACTCTTACCACTTTGCCAAAGAATTGCCATCATTGTTTTCTTGCTAGCATGCTTCTCCCTCAAAAATCATTGTTCTTTCACATTGCCACACAGGTATGGAAAAGCTCTCCAAGAGCATCTGTAAAAAGTATCCTGAAAAAAATCATTTTTGATGGCTAAAGAACATTTCATATAACCATGATCAGGCATTAGTGAGTCCTCATGATCATGTCTTCCTGGGGGGCTAAGAACTCTTCATTAGATCTATCTGTGATTAGATCTGCCAAAATACCTGATTTTTTTTTTTTACCACGTCCTCCAGAGCCTAATTTTTGCTATCATTCTAATACTGTAGTTTAATGTAACAGAAAGTATTAGATAATCTTAGCTATAGATATCACTACTTGTCTCCTATAATAGTCACAGTGAAAAACTGGAAATGCAGCATGAACTGTAACATATTTAGAATATGGTCTTGGGCAGGGAATATATTTTGTAGGAGTGAGTTCTTCTCATGACTGAATAAAGATGTATTGAGAGCTGTACTCCACATTATGGAAGTTTCGCAGTTCCAGATATTCTGAATGAATGTAAAATATAAATTTAGTAGGATGTTCTCTGAAGCCAACCTTGTCATTTAAACACCTTTTGTGTCCTTAGGAAGACGGCTGATTGTTGCCTTGGAAACAAAGACTGCTCTCTAGTGTGTTCATTTCAAGGGATTCAGTCAATTTGAAGTCAAATTTCCAATTGCTCATTTTATACCTGCCACAGGTGCAAAAGTTCTTAAGATTAGAACAGAAACTGTTTGTTTGCACGTTTGCAGTGCTGTTCTCTGACAACAGTGTACTTTTTTTTTTTTTTTTTTTTTGCACTACCCTTGGTGGACTACATCATTCTTGTGTAACACTCTGCAGGAAACTCAATTGTATACTTTCCCTCCGTGTAAGAGGATGATTATGATAGTGGAGGAAACAAACCTAAAAGTGAAAATGGAAAGACCTTCAGGCAAAAACAAACAAGTGGATACAAATAATTTTAGTCCTAGTGTTCTTTAAACTAATCTCAGATATTTATAAAAAAATAAACAGGATAACAAGCAAAAACACCCTATGCTCTGTTTTTATGCACAGATTTTTTTTATACGTACCTATGTTTAGATAAAGTATTTTTTGAAAATGAGGACTACCACTTAAAAAGACATTCCATTCATCCATTTCAGTCAAGCCATATTGTTTAAATAAAGCTTAATAAAAGACACAAATAGACACTACCACGCAGGATCTTTGATAGGGGTGATACTCACATTTTCTGAAGCTCAAATTCAGTCTTGTGTTAATGGGCCCCGTTACTGACCCTCAAGTAAATTATGACATATCTAATTTTGTCCCTTACTTGGTCAAAATATAAAGGCTTTCATTTTCAAGCGGGATTTATATTATGGACCAAGTTCTTAGCTGGTGTTTATCCGTGAAGATATTCATGCTTTACCCTAAGGGAGACTTGTCCCGAGATGCTCCATGTACAGCTAACAGAGAGGGGTAGGTTCCTTCATAGATTGCTCATAACTCAAAGTTAGGTTCCTTTTCTGAATTAGCTTCCAGAGGAATCTCTTTCTGCTTCGCTCAAGGAGCAGGGGAGACTAGCATATCTAAATTCTCCCAGTATGTCTATGTAATACTCAGTGCAGATATTTTACTTTTAATTGTATTAGCTATGATAGCAAAATGCTAGTACTATACAAATACTTCCAATTAGTTATAGGAGTTTTATGCTGTTAAATTTTTTTTTCTTCCTCACATGCACAGGGCTCCTTAGCTTCTATACCCATCCACTGACTTCAACGATTTAAGGTGTATGGCAAGTATCTGTACATGTGGATATACCTGGCATTAGGATTGTCCTTAGACGGTATGGAAATGTTGTCCTTTGTCCCATAGCCAAAGTAGCTAATATCTTGAGTGTATAAAAGTGCATGAAGTTTATCTAGCAGCGTGCATCTTCTCAAAGCAATATAAATGTCAAGCTCATCGTATCTGTGCAGTGATGCTTTTCTTATTTTCACTGAGCCACGTTTGGAAAATAACATTACATTATCTCACACTGCTTACGGATTCACAGTGTTATTGTAATCTTTTCTTTTTTCAGTTGAGTAGTTACAAAGCACAACCACAGCACATTCATTCATCAATCCAGCCTTCAGAAACTGTGGTTTCCACTCAGCTGTGAAAGAATCACTGGCTGGCCTTCTTAAATCTGCATTCTTTATTCCCAGCTGGTGAAATTAAACCAGACTCTACTCCAATATTCCAGGGCTTAATATATCTAAAAATTTCTCATGACCAGCCTAGCCTTTCTAACCAAACTGCAGAACTTCTATCTCAGAAAGACACATGAAAGTTAAAGTTATTTTACAAGAAGTGGAACAGCTCATACAGATAAAATTATATTTCCACATAAACATATGCAGTATCAGGGCCATAAGCTGCACATATACCCAGAGGGGAAAAAAAAATCAATACTTAAAAAAAAAAAAACCAGCAAACAAACCAAACTGAAATAATAAATAGAAGTTAAAAAAAAGCAACTACAGAATGATTCAGTATCACAATTACTATCAAAATTGTCACTGACAAGCTGATTCAGTATTACCAGAAAACAGTTATAAAGGACATATGGTTACGTACAGACCCATATGCACATGCAGGTGTATAAGGCCATGTATACATGCACAGGAGTTAGTGTATTAGGAAAATAAAGGTGTACTTCAAATAGAAACGAGAGAATTCACAGTTAACGTACATTTCAACATGAAGGAAGGAATGGCTCATTATTTTTTCTGCTGTGAAGACAATGAAATTGCTTGATTTTGATATCAATGCGAAATTAAAAATAAAATGAAGGAACATCTTATGAGTGTGCCATGTGCAACTACCTTTCCTGTCACTCCTCCACCTCCCTCAACTTTCAAGTTTCAGCATTCAATTTTATTTGCACCAGGCTTTCTTTCCAAACCAGCACATTCTGTTCTCATTGAAATGAAGGCCTTCAAGAACTGAATATTGTGAGTGCTATAACCAAAATGTGTGTATGAGGGTAAATTAAATGCAATTTCATCTAGTTGAGAGGCTGAGAGATTTTGTTCAAATACTGAATATTGTGATGACTGAACAGCACAATTCAGAATAGATTCTTTTCTTCCTTAGTTCTTTGTTTGTGTCCCAATAAAATCAATGTAAACAAACTGCCTAGCGGAGCAAAGCTGGCATGGGTACTTAAACGACTTTTTTCAACTCGTTTCTTTTCCTGGATAAATTCCATTGTCACTGTGTGTAGAGCTGTGGAACACTCACAGTGGCAAATAAATGGATGTTTTCAAAATACTCACTGTATAGGGACTTTAAAATGCCTAACAGCTGATGAGAGTTCAGGGTGAACTCCAGCAAGGCAAAGAGTACATTTATTAAATCAGGTTCAAGAAACTCACTGCTTTACAGCCTAACAATGTCTCTCCCATGGAGGTTATAAACATTAAGATAAGTGAAACAAAGAAATGCAAAACTGAAAATATCAGAAGAATCTACACACAAAAGCAAAGACAAAAACCCTTTCAGAACAAAGCACAATGGACAGAGTAAGATGAAAAGCAGGTACAAAATTTGAGAAAATAGAGCAGGAAGGAGAGGAGACCATTTTTATAACAAACAATCCCCACGAACCACATTTAATTCATAGTCAGGGACTCTTTTTGTCAGATAAAGGTAACAGTCTGGCTGCAGATTGATGTACAGAACTAGAACGCTGAGCTAACTCGTTTGCCCCTTGTTTACCTACAAACTAAATGCTAAACAAACATTATTTTACTTTAACAGGTTCTTTAAGTTATATTGTCATATGGATTTTGCTGGTGATACACTTGACACCCATGATTATTGTGATCTGACTGTCCTGAAGTCCCAACTGGAGGAACAACCAGCTCCCCTCCATTTCTTTATCAATAAGGAATCAGTAAGATATAAAACTCTGTTGAGGCAAAGAATTAGAGTGCAGGATAAGATGAACACAGGCTGTACATCTTGAAGAACAACCTATTACTTACTACAACACGTAAATAATTATTCTTCTTTAAATAACTGTCCACAGAGATCTCACACCCACTCACTAGCAATGAGTTACCATGTGGACAGGAGATGTGTGTGAAATGTTCTGTTCAAACAGAACAGGGACTGCAGGATGGCTCCATGGGGCAATCTTCCTAGACACGGGAAATCAGAACAGAGATTTTCCTCAGGGAAAAGACACAAAACTCAGTTTGCACTAACAAAGCAAAAAAGGAGTGGCTCACAAACTAGTCAATGAGATACTAGCAATTGTGAGGTGACAAAATATGTTTTATGGCACTGAAGTAGGAAAATGGGCTGCAGCAACTTCTGCCCAATGTTTCTTCATAGAGTTAATAAAAAGCTGTGATTGCTCTAGGACCAGCCAACAAACCAAAATAGGAGAAAGCTTTTCACAGGAGGTTAGTGATTAACATTAGACTGCCAATGAACAGAATTTCCTTCAATTTACTTAGCAAGTCAAGTCTACAGAAAATTTTGTTCTTTGTTTCCTGGATGAGAAGGTTCTGACCTACAGCTGAACTGCCCCACCACTGGCAATAAATCGTATTAACCCAACTGTAACACGCCAGAAGCAACCATGCTGGATACAAATGCAGATCCCGACTGCAATTCTGTGAAGCAGGAGGTAATGGGGCTACAGGCTGGACTTACATACTAGCGGGGTACTAGCAGAATCTGCATCATGGTAATGGAGCCTTAGGCATATCCTCTTTTCTTAGGATTTTCAAGACCAGTGTGATTACAGGATGCAACACCCAAGAGATATCTCTAATAAAACATGTGTTCAGTTTAGTTAGATGTCTGACAGGTAGAGGCTTCAGCTTAATGTGGTGACGAATACCCAAAGTCCAAAGCAAAGTGTTTCTGCTCCTGGTTTGTTTGGACAGTGACCATCATAGTGCTCTGTCAGCACTTGGCCTCTGGAGCCCACGGAGAGGACATGTCATTTGTGTTCCAGAACATCTGGATGAAAATAAGCTCCTTGCAAAGACCCCGTGCCATTTGTGTGAAGGCATTCTGCCATCTCCCCCACATCTGAGTGAGTTTTTGAGAGGAGGCTGAGGGATGAAAGAATACTCCTTTGCAAAGCTGAATTCGATCTTTTCAATAACTTACGAAGAGAACATCTTGTAGAGCTATCATCTGTTATCTGTTATAGTTACTAAACACAGGGATTTCAACCATTTAACCTATAATATAAATCAAATCTGGCACACTGTCAAGAAGGTGCTGCAGCTATCTGACTGAAGCATGAAGAGTCGAGCTCTTACAGCTACCCTTAAAATGTTTTTCAGAGGGTGGAAAAGGTTCATCATCATCAAACACCTTTCAGTCTTGATCTTAAACTGTGATGGATTAAAAAGGGCTCAGCAGATTTTCCCCCACCTTTCCTTTTTTCCCCTAGAGAACTATCCATGCTTGCTATTTGCAAGAGAACTGCAGTTAAATCCACAGAAGATTTTACTAGCAGCATCAAAAAAAGCTAGCAAAAGCTGAGCTGCAATTCTTTTTTTCCAAATGCAAAGAAATGCTTATTTGGACTGTATATAACCAGCAGGTCCTTCCTGCTGGGCCTAAGAAGTCCCCACCATACCAAACACAGTATTGAAACATATTCCACTGCAATACAAGCTTTTGTATATATCTGCTCTTTTAAACTCACTTAGTCAAAATAAAATTCAATTAATTTCTTGTGGGCATTTGATTTTGTTCTTCTTACAAATCATTCTATCACTTTCGAATATACTCATATACATAATCTTATGCAAACATGCTGCTGCTGCTGCAGAAATAACATAGATGCCCGTTTTCCAAGCGTGCTCCCTGTGTTTCTGGGCTGGTTCCAGGCGGGCGGTGGTTAGTTTTGGAAGAGCAGCCGGTGACCCGGAGCGCTGGGGAGCACTTAGGTAACGTGCTTATGCACCTTACGTAACTTCCATATACTGTGACAGCCAAACCATCTCCCGGGTATTTGACTATGCAACAGCTCTTCCTCTCCAGCTCTCTCATTATCCGGCTTTTAAGGAGGTATTTTTAAAAACTGCTAACAATCCTCCTCCCCTGCCCCCCCCGCAAGCTCCCCAGATTACAGACACTAACGGCATCATGCTAGCTACCGGGAGAAACAGATGAGATCTCTGGTTTTCGACATTTTCACCTATATCCCCTGCAAGTAAACTCAACTTTAGAAAAATCACATTGTGCATGCGCTACAGCCACTGTTTCACAGCAACAGAAACCCCTGGTTTTACAAATGTGTCTTCTCATTCCTCAATAATCCAGTCTTTTGCTGAGTGGATGGCAAATATTAGCCGAGGGCATTCATTGAGGAGGAAGGGAAAGGAAATTTGTTGTGCGGCACTCATCTACTTAACAAGAGAGCTACAACTTTTGAAGAAATCTTGTGAAAAAATAATTCTTATCAACTGAGTTATTTTTCTTGGTTGATATCAATGCAAAAAACCAAGGTATTTTGCTCTTAAGAAAATTAGTTCTATTTGCCTTTTCTAGGATAGTTATACAGTACATAATGTTTAATTTTTTCAACCACGTTTGCTTATAATTTTTTATAGCTTGCAGAAAACAGTATTTGTAAAATAAAGTCTTTCAGAAAACCAGAAGTGTAAATGACTTGAACATTCTGGTCAACAAAATTTTAACTCCTAGCACACTGTTGTAACAGAACATCCTCATTTTGCACCAGTATTATTATATTGACACTGGCAGAATACAAAAAGCACAGGTAATATCATAAGTATAATACAACTGCATTCTTCTTAAGGGCCAGCTGATAGAAAGTAGAACCACTATCTTGTTCTTGCCATTGAAGTTGGGACTTCAATTGTGAGATATCCTCTCTTTAACCTTGTCAACAAAAATACAACACAGAATTTGAGTTTAAAAAGTAGTATTTAGCAATAGCATGCCTAGAAACACAGTCAGAGGATACAAGATAATTTGACCTAAAAAAGCTAAGAGGCTTTGGGCATTAAAGCAGACTCTCAAATGTTTATCTTAGTGCAACAGTTTTGTCCTCAGAGCTACCCAATATGATTAATGTTTGCTAGAAAACATTAGGCACACAGTGCATCTACTTGAGGGAAAGCAGCTGCCTATATTAAGCTGAACTTTCAAAAAACTGCCTCTTGTGACTATAAAGACGCCTTTAAGAAGATACATAAAGGCATACAGCAGTTACAAAGGAGAGATGTACTCACCTGTTAGGCAGAAAGCACAGGCTGCAGAAATCTGGCTACGCATTATGGAGGTGCTGGCCAGAACTCCCCAAGCACAGTGCCCCCCCCTTGAAACACAGGAGATCCCAAACAGCAAAAAGATTCAACCTCTTAGTATTTCTGAGTGCTCCTGTCACGAAACAAATGCTTGACCCATACACATAAATGCCTCTGATAAGAAAGACAATATAGTTAATTACTAATGGAGTATAACTTTAAAGTTATAATTAAATTAAAATTTTAGATGCACAATACAATTTTAAATGAGTGTCACATGAAAATAACTAAATATATTAAGCAATATAAAACTATTCCTTATCAATGCAGTATTTTTTTCTTCTACGAAGTTAACAGAGTTTGGAAGATGGACTTTTAAGTGTCCCAGTCCCAAGTGATAGAAATGACCTTAGCTATTTTAAGAAACTAAACAATGTCACTTGCTATGTTGCAGTATAACTGCCTGGCATACTTCAAAGACACAACAGGCCATGAAATCAACCACCACCAACTCCTGCATATCTCATCTAATGACAACTACCAAACTGACAGTTCTCAGATTTCTCAGTTTTTGGCAGATTAAACAATTTTCCATGCAAAAAGGACAGGAAAGTACACTCAGCGCCTAGTATCCCCCCTATGGTGGCAAGGAACAGATTAGGTAAGTTGATTCACATACACTACCATAGTGGAAGACCAGAAACTACAAGAACCTTGCAACTTGAATTTTCCCGAATTTGGTAATCAGTCTGGCTTTCATTGTGTTAGCAAAATGTTAACCTGGCCTCCAAGAAAGAGGACTCTTTGCACCAGTTCACATTATTTGGCCATCTATACACACACAGAGGAAAAAAGGAGTTAGCTAAAGCCCTGAAGCACAATTTGATTATACTAATTGTCTTAAAGCAAATTTGCAAGCATCATTAACAAGCTAAAAGCAAATCAGGTCATGTTTTCCACAAAGCCCGTAAAATAAAATTATGGAAACTCAAATGCACAGATTCCAGAAGCCAAAAGGACCTCCATGATAATTCAGCCAAATACCTTCTCTCATATGTAAAAGCTAAAGAATTTTTCCACCAAACCTGATTAGAATATATTAAGACATCTGCAAATAATCAACCCATGTCTTTAGCACCGAGGATAACAAGTTGTAGCACTTCTTGCCGAAGGACACTGTGGACCCTAAAGCTAAAAAATGGTTCAAAGGGAGACAGAACATCACCATGGAATAGAAAATCACTGAAGATTACTAAATACGAAGAAACTGCATCTGGCTTAGAAAAGTCAGAGCTAAGAATGACTGGAAAGCAGGAGAGTTTTAGGAGGAAGCACAACACCTAGTTGCCATGCTTTCCTGCTCTTTCCTGGACATCTGTTTGTGGCTGCTGGTAGAGATGGCATACCATCTTTGATAGAAGTTTGGTTTGTCCCTGATACACTCCATTTCTAATCCAGTCCAACATTCACCTATTTTCACAGATACAGAACTGTGCCTACTTTATGTAACATCTAATTTCAGCCACTGGGCCACATTACGCTTTTATCAAGAAGGTTAAAAAGTCTCCCGCTATCCTTCCATGCACTAGTAAATACATACGTAACAAGGCATCTCTAAACCTTTTTCTTGACAAGCTAAATAAATTGAGTCTTGTAAGACTCACGTCACTAAATAATCTCCCCTATATTATGGCAGCAAAGGTTACAAACTGCTGGTTCAGACTGTCACATAACTCAAACGAATTGTTTGTATATGTATTAAAAAGAACTGCTGATATTGGGACAAAATGTTTATAAATGTACCTATGGTAGATACAGACTTCTTCCCATACACACATCTTAAATGTGCATTAGCCAGAAAAAACTATCAGAGCTTAATCCCTGCAGACTTCCCCATCTTCATCTCCTGTATTCTTGGTACGCCATCACAGCTCCTTTCTGATTTCCTAATCTTATATACCAGATTAAAAAAGGTCCAAAGCAAGTTCCTTTGGGAATACAAGTGCTACCAGTCCCCTCCTAAGGAAGCTAGCAGCTTGCTTTGGTGGGGCATACATATGAAATGGAGAGAAAAGCAAGTTAAAGCTTCTTTCTGACTGACACCCCATGCCTGTTTCCAGTTAAGTGACTCAACACAGGGAAATGGTCCTGTTGCCTGATGTGGCATGGGGTGAAAAGGGGACTCAATCTCCCTTCCCCGTCTCACACAGAGGCTCCTTCCTTAGGAACTGGACATTCTGCCATGCTCTATTAAGGGATCGAACTTTCTGCAGTCCTTCATCATTTACTAGTTTCATTTCAGTCAAGTAGTGCTCATCATTGAACAACGTATCTCCACCATGGTTACACAATAATTAGTGAAAATATTACTTTCCTCACTTATAATAGCTATGAAATACACAGACTAAATTTTGCTGGTGCTGTCCCGCCACACATGTATACTCAGTTTGGAGTTAGAGCACCTACATCTCTCCTAGTGACAGAGGTGGGGCTTTTTGTTTTTACCCATGCATGGCATGTTTTCACAAAGAAACGCTCACATACAATTCAATGTGTCCCAGAAAACAAATAAGAAATTTTGTTTATTTTAATCTTCCAAAGCAAGTAGGGAAAACCCCCTCAAAACGTCTCTGACAAAGACTCACTCTGGGGGAAGTATTTATCTAAAAATATGACCTTTCCTAGCCTACAAGGAGCTTCAGCTATACCACTAGCTCAACATGGGGATGTTGGACTGGATGATCTCTAGTGGTCACTTCCAACCTAAGGCCAGTCTATGACTCCATGAAATCACAAACTCTTAAAGGTCATGTTTAAACATAGCCTAGGTATCAGTCTAGATATTGGTAGAGAGCAAAATTATTTAAGACATCATAGCAAAGTTCTTTATATTATGGATACAGCAAGTCTTAGAAAATGGGTGTTGACACAGAACAAGTATTTGCTAATTATCTACGAACAAGTGTGTGGTTTCTGTGCTGATACAATAGAGATACCTATGTCAGACATGATTACTTTTCAACTAGCACAGATAAACTTATGCAGAATTTGCAGAAGCTTTCTGATGCACTGGAGTTAAAACAAATAAACACACCTTTGTTGGATCAAGCTGCTTCACATCCGTCTGCTCACTTGGAAGGTTTTCCTCAGCACAAATTTTGCTATGTTCAAATTTGTGAATTATCACAGATTTTGAGAAGCAGCAAAAGAGACCAAGTGGACAAAACTGAGCTGCCAAATAACATGCATAAATTACAAGAATGTAAATGAAATATGAATTGATAATTTGTTCTAGAAAATTATGAGTGGCAAAAAAAACCCAAGCCAAAACCCAAATGCTGCCATATGTTGTTCAGCTTGTGGGACCTCAGCAGCTCCTAGGGGACAGTAATTTGACTAAGAGTCAATCACTTACACCACCTGCCAGGCAACTGTCCCCCACAAGACACCACAAGAGCCAGAGGTGTTCAAAGCCTGAAACCTCCTGCAATGCAGTTGTCTTCTGTCTAGCTTTGAAGAAGAAAGAGCAACAATTCCACCCATCCTCAACTAGATTAGAGGATGAGGGAGAGGAAAGTTAATGCTTTAAGATAATTCATTGCTAACACTGAAAGGGTTCACAGTAAAAAAAAAAAGTCATCTAAATGGACATCACTAGTGCAGAGCAGTAGTTCGAGAGCTACCCGCACAAACTGTCACTGCTTGTGCAGGATAGGGTCCAGTCTGTGATGGTCAAGGGACTGGTCTCTCCAACAAAAGATCCCTTATCAGATTGAATCTCAAGCCACAGTTGCAGCAGAAAGTATCAGGAAAGATGGTGCAGGGAGTGAATTCAGTAGGGGACAGATCAAAATGTCTGTAGAGCACGTCTCCTCTCTTGCTCTGCAACACAGTCCTTGACTGTGTTGTACAAAATCCCTTGTACTGAGGGATTTTGCTGTTTCTTGTGAATTAAGCGAAAATGTTCTGTATCTACGTATACACTGTTGACACTTTATGCCTGGTTTATTTGGACATATCTGTGATTATAAAAAAAAGCTGTGGCCTACCCATTAAAATACTGCACCTCTTTAATGTATATGTTCAGGTCAACAACACAGACTGAGAAATAGGGAAAATAATACATTTTCAACTGTATCAACTCTTTAGATGCTGAGGGAAGGTAGAGTTAGATACTTGAAAGTGCAAGAAGCAATGGTCCATGAAACCACCTTTACAAAGTACTCCATGATGAAAGTTTGAAAAATATTTGCATAAGGACTACTCTAACATACAAAAAGCATGTGCTACTTAAGTTGTATATACAACATATTAAAGTATTCACGGACACTGTGCAATTTAAACAAATTCTATATGTGTAAAACACTTATTTTTCTTTTTATGTTATTCAGACAAGCAATTACATCTCATTTCAGAACAAAAATTATCAATCCATATATATAGCAAGGACTTGCCTATTTGGCATGCGTCTTACCCACCTCACTGAAATGGCAGATATATATATGAGAGTGCTATTTCTCATACAACAAAAAGTATGAGTATTCAAGGCAGCACCAGTAGGCATACAGATTTTTTCAAGTTCAAAATGAATAAAACCCCAGTGGCTGCGTAGGCAACATATCAGATTCGATACTTGTTCTTAGAACCACCACGACCAGGCTGTACAGCATATGCAAAGACTCGGTCATGGTGCAAGTGTCATCACTAGCAACACACAGGCATGAACCCACTTTTAAGTTTTTGTCTCTTTTTCACGAATTCTGTGGGTTCCTGCTTTTTGACGTCCAGCTAGTCTCAGAAAGAGTTCTTCCTGTAAGCAGGATGACAGAAAAGCCATATTAAAAAAAAAAAAAAAGAGTTGATTTTCTTTATAGTGTGTGTGGGGAGTAATCAGGTAATATTTAAACATCTAAAATTTGACTGAAATCATCACCTCTGAAAAGTTGAGATATGTCCTATTTGCTGTCTTCCTGCTCATACAGAAAACTTTCCAGAGTCAAGTTTAATTATTTCAATTAAACTAGCATTTCTTTTAAAGGCTTATTGTTCTCACTGGGATCTTTTAAGGTGGCATAGGGAAAAAGGTATTTAAAATGTGATAGGTGTGTAGGAGTCCACAGCTGCTTACAACAAATACTACTTTTTTATCACCAAGTTCTATTCAGTTCTATAAAGAAAGTTTCATTATCAAATCATAGTAAGTGTAATCTTTTGGGATTCTTTTCTTTTGAAGGAATTTTAACGAGACAAGAGATTTCATTTTTTCTCTCACTATAGTCCTTCACCTTCTCAGTAACAGATGCAAACATTATTTACAAGTCTGTAACTACAGACACATGAATGTCCTGTTGAAAGCTGGTTACCAGAGATCTTGAAATCAAATCTCACTGTGCATTTTACTCTCATTTGTATGGGAAGTTGAATAGCCACTTCCCTTGTATTCAAACCAGTTCACATATAATTGGGATCCCCTCTGGGTTCTGAAACTATGTAAGTCTGATGTAGCTGCAGTATCCTTACAGCAGGAACAATTTTAACCTAGTTTTTATCCTATCCCTTTACTCCAGATTTTCTTGTTGAGATCAATGATCTGGGATGTCAGGCAAAAAGAGAGGACTGAACTGATTGATGTTCATTCCACCACCAGGCTCTAGGTCAGGATTTGAGAAATGTAAAAAGGGTCATCTTTCCAGAGAGATTTAGCTGTTACAGAAACATAAGTCGATGGACAATTTTACCCCTGGCAATAGTCACAGAGAACAAACAGATTGTTGGAAAAGAAAATTACACCTGACGGGAAGTTGGTGCATTGTTTTTTTCTGTTCCCATTAAGAGCATGCAAAAGTATCACTTACCATCACATTACACTCATATTTATTTAAAATTTTATTTTATACTGTTAGCTCTCAAGGGTCCCATAGTTAAAAGTTTAACTTATATGCAAACCAGGCAGACTTGGTGTCATCTCACCTTCAGTTGAAAAGTCACAAATGGGGACCAAAAACTTCCTCCCAAATGAATGGGCTTTTGGGTTTACTTTTTTTCTTAAAGGATCATAATTTATTTTGGTTTTGCTAACACTTTTATATTGAAAGTTATTTTCAGAAACATACCCTCGAGAAGGGTCCAGCATTAAAAGAATTCATGTTTATAATACACTGGCAAAACTATGTTTGAACACAATCTGTTCTCCTATGACTGGGTGCAAGTCTTTCTATGCTTAAAAAACCGTGTTATGAAAATATAATGAATCTTACTTGCATTATATCCCTGATGCTACTAAACACATGCAAATGTTATATTGACATGTCTGAAAGCATTCTGACTATTCACTAGGGAAAAACTGCATTTGCAAAGTTGAACTAACAGGTTTGGACTCTTAAAAAAAACCTACAGCAAACAACAATGATTAGTAATGGTTCTATTCTAACATCACCTGTGAGTTACGTCTGATTACACAAACCAGTGGAGCCTATCAAAAAAAGTGCAGCCACAAATTTTTGCTGAAAAAATGAGGTTTTGTTAAAAATATTTTTTTCTTTAGACACAATACTATTTTTAAGGATTTTTTTTGGTCAAAACATAAAGCAAGTGTTTTATTTAATCTCATTCTGTTTTAACCTAAATTCGGTGTTTGAGCTCAAGTTTCACCAGTCTTTCCTACATACTGTTTTGCAAATCTTTGATTATTTGAATGAAATCTTTTCATTTCAGCTACTTGCCCCTTGTCCTGTCTGACTGCAGCCTTGCGTTTGCTCAGCATTGCCAGCAAGCACGCAACAAGCTTCTGCTTTTATTATCAGCGGTGTTTTGAGGGTAGTCCTGAAGCTACAGGTAGTCCTCCTCTGAGCCCTCTAATTCTTGTAATTACAGCACTGAATGAGGCAGTAATCCATTGAGTTTGTTTCAGCCTCACAAAAACTATCTTCAGTTCCTATCCTGCAAGATAAATAAGCAGGATGTTAAGCACTAATGACTCATGCTCTCCCAATGTTAAATGGTTAGAAAAAAAAAAAAAAAAAAGATCCTGTTCTCTTCCTTCCCCCGCCAAAAAAGAAGGGACATTTCTGAGGCTCAATGCCAGTTCAAGCAGCGATGTTGGCCAATCACAACCCTGGTCATATTCTGAGACTCATGACATGCAGGGACTTCCTATTTACTAACAACAACAACAGCTTTAAGTGGTGCAAGGAGCAAGCATAAATGTTGCCCAGTGCAGAAGACCTTTAAGTTATCAGTATCTCTCTGTTTTGCCCTAAGCTACAGTAAGCTGTTCTCAGAGAGGCTAAGCACTAACAGGACAGGGCCCAGATGGGCCAGCACACTCCAACTTAGCGTATTCCTTCTGCAAAGGACATCAGTGCTAGCGGGTACTATTCCTAGGGGAAATGGCAAGGTCCAGCCATTGCCATCAGCAACCAGAAAGCTTTGCAATTATCAGAGCTGCTGCAATGCAGTGAATTGTAATGTTAAAGCACTGAAATTACTTTAAGCAGAAGGTCTTTATTGGAGAGAACAGCAACTTTTACATGCCAGAATACCTGTAGGAGCAGGGATAAAGAGTTGAAACTTTCCATATGACTGCACCTAGGCAAACAGACACCTGCCTCTTTCTGTCATTGTCTCGCCATCCCTTTCAAAAAGAAGGTAATTAACACATTATCGTATTTTGAAGAAGCCTTTGGTCCACAAAGATGATGCAGAGATCAGTCACAGCATTCTCCAGTTCCTGCATTTCCCAGAGAGGGAACTGAGACACATCAGACTCATTTTCAGGAAATGGATGACATTGCTGGAAAAATCCTAGTGAATGTTGCACCTACTGTTGCTTTGGAAAACTTGTTATTCTGCTGGAAATCATTAAGAAGGAGCACTACTGACCTACAAACACCTAGATCTCACTCTAAAGCAACTGAAGCAATTTTTTATGGATATTCTGACTATACCACCGCCACTAAGCAGTTGTATGTAGATGGTACAACCACCATGGAAGATACTGTGTGAAAGAGCAAAAGGTCTTTCTCCACTTGGCTCAGGCTGAATGACTACATTGCTTTATCTCACTCTGAAAAGAAATACACCAGGGAGGATAAAGGAGGCATATTTCATGGCTGGTGTTCAATAAGCTTGACCCTTTTCATTACTGGCAGTTGAGGAAGGATGACAACCGTCAATCAGCTGACCAGGCCCTTTGCTCACGAGCATGTTATCTATTTGGCATCTCTTTCTGGTGGAGCATTTACAGCTGGACACCAGATATCCAACAGATGGACACGCTTCTTCAGAGGAAGCACTGAAAGGCTTCACCTATCAGAAGGAAAAGGCATTCCTGTTAAGAGATATTGGCCACCGATGGCTATAAGACCTTAAGAAAGGAAGCTAGAGCACAGGGATGACAGGATGTTTATAGATTGGGTCCCCTTGGAGGTAAGGGCTGGGGTGGGGAGGGAACTGGGAAGGGATGCACAGAACAAAAAACCTGCCATAGCTGCATTTCTGCTCCAGCTTAAAGACAGTTTTTTCCCCCTGTAGTTCCTCTGAAAAAACAAACTCTTGCACTAAAATTTATTTCTGTTGTTGCTATCAAGGCTATATTTATTCTGCTGAGATAGTGAAGGAGATGCTATAAGAAAAAACACCTTTATCCAATTTATATAATTCAGATTTTTTAAATGCAAAATACCATAAAAAACACAAACATTTTTACATCAATAAGCTTTTGTTTTCAGAGCTAATACTGATGCTGTCTAGGTTGTTGCACTTTGTGGAAAGATATGCCATTCCCCACCATTTAAAACTTCATTTTTCCTTGAAAAATGGTGACTAGTTATATACCATGTTAGAGTTGCTACCCTCTGTATTTCATGCTTAGAAAATAACTGCATGAATAATTATTTTCCCCCAATTTGTCTCTCGTTTGCTTTGCCTGGGTCTAGTTTCAGTGCAGAAAGAAGGTATTAATCTGATGTTTGCCTCAGTCGGGAGAAGGTAGTACTGGGAAGATCTCATAATACCTGAAAACATGACTGTAATCTAGTCCACAAAATGCAAGTTAAACTGTTTAACCTGTGGTTGTCTTGTGTTTCTGGAACTTAGACCTTTTATAAGGATAGATTGCTGACCCATCTCCAACCATGAGGGACTTTTGTCTATTCATTAAGCTTTGATCTGTCCAGAAGCTAAAACGCTTATCTGTGTAGCTTTCACTGTCACGGCCCTGAAAATACGAGATAGTGTCCTCACGCTAGTTTTACAGCATTGGTCCTTACCTACGCCTATGGTAATTCCTGGACCACTGAAGAATTAACTGACTGTTCCCTTGCTGCTTGCAGGCACACCCATACTTGGTCCCTCTTCCTTAAAATAGGAACTAGACGGAAGAGCATGGCATGCTCCTGTGCTTGCAAGAAACAGATCCAACAGAGCAAAGTACTGCAAAGAAGCAGGGGGAGTCTGGGGCACCTCACCCCACTTTACTAGCTAGCTACTTCCCTATGAAGGATCCTGATGTTCACCAGAAAAGGGTCCATCACCGCAGCAGCAGCAGACAGTACCCACTTCTAGTTGCCCAGCATCCAGGCTTCCTTCCAGGTGACAAAGAAACTGAGAACATTTTAGGGAGTGTGAATGCAATTGCTCCTGCTCCTCTTCCAAAAATCGTGATCCATATTCTCTTTAGTCCTCTATTAAAGGGTTCACATTAATTTACTCTCTGCCCCAGCCCCCGCAAAAATAGAGTCTAACTACCCTCCTCTACCATTCTTTACACTGAAGAAATCAGGGAAATTTGAAGCAAAGTCTACAGATGTAGCACATGCCCCAATTTGGGTTCAGAAAGGTTAAGTATTTTGTCTTGAATTATGTCAACAAACTGTTATGATACTTCAAGGGTATCCTAACAAAGTATTTTCAAAATAGATCAAATTATTACAACAGTCCACTCCCTTTCAACAGTCTTAACACAAACTATGTAAAGAAATGTTTAAAAGAAACATGTCAGAAGTTCCTAAAAACTTTTCTTAAAGTTTGAGAACTTCAAAACAAGACCGGCATTCCAATATAAAATGATTTTTTTAAAATTATGGCAGTTTTCACCGTATAGAAAGTTTTAACAAGCTCTAATGATGATCATTCATCTCTATTAGGGAGTTGAGACACTGTATTCCCTAAAATCCCTTTCAAATAGAGACTAACTCAGTCTTCAAATGGATTTGAACAAGTCCCACTGCACCAGGTTAAAAAGCAATTAGCTTAGCATTAATGAAAATGTAAACGTGCTCACACTGTCTAAAGTTAAGGATCCCAAGCATAATCAATACAACTGTTCAAAGCAGCTGTATTAGGAGATTTTCTCTCCATGCACTAGACACAGAGCCTAATAATCTATTTTGGCATCTTAGAGGTTTACAGTCTGATAGTGTTAATACCCTTCTAATAGCTACATCCCAAGACAGCAGTATTCCAAAAGCTCACATGGTAAAACACAAAGGCATGCATGTCTGGATAGCATCACGAGAGGAATGTGACGCATACTTGCACAAAAGGATGTAAACCAGTTTCTCTGTAACACGTGATCCCACAACACATTTGCCCCAGACTTTTCTGTCTGTTTTTTTAAACACTTGTTTTGCGGAGTTTTGTTGTTATTTTTTTGCTTGAAAGATATACAGCTTAAATTACCATGATGACTTTCAGTAACAAGAGGAAGAACTTGAAAACGTGCTTCTAAAATAAATGCTTCAGTATCTTTTTGCACTGCCACTGTATTACTTTTAAACGCAGATATTTTTCACTCAGAAAACTAAGGCACCAGAAAAAAAGCCCAAATCTCTGTATGTCTATGGGATACATAGCACAGTACCAATCAGAGGAAATCTAAAAGGGTGATGGCAGATATGTGTTTAAAGTACCTACCAAGGCACCTAAAAACCAGCCAATATTCTTCCTGAATCCTGCATGAAGACTCAAAAGTATTAGGCGAGAACTGCCAGGCTTCTGGTTCTTATTGAAATTCAGACTAACTTTTCACTAGTGAATTAATGGAACAATCCTGAAGAACTGGGGATCAAGCATGTATTATTGTAGGGAACGCACAGATGCAAGGATAGGAGATGAAGTCCTAACTGCTGACATGCACACTCATATTGAAAGAGACTCTGTGTATATTCCAGTTGGCACATTATAACCAAAGGTGACTGTATTCACTTGAGCTTAAGGTTCCAGTGGGTGGCCTAGTTTTGGCTGTCTATAAAATGAAAACAGATAAGGAACAATTAAAATAGAAATGTAGTCATATTCCTTTTAGTATTATCTAAAAAGTACGTGAGATCCATGACCAGCTCTTGGTAATTTCACATTGACATACTAGAGAAAGGCAAACCAAAACTATCACACGTTAGATTCAATTGTAATTTGGATTTTGTTTGTTATGGCTGATTACAGAAGACAGTGCTGACCTCAGTAGCGATGTTCTAGCATCACACAAAACTGTGGGATTTTAACTAGAAAAGGCAGTGTGTTGTTTACAGGCTCAGTTTGTCCAGAATTAAGAGATCATTTTGTCACATGCAGCTATGGTAGATGTTTTAAAAAGTAACCTGCAGTTCTACACAAAAAACACAGTATAGAGGAGGTTACACACGTGCATCTGTAGCGCACAGAGTATGTTCATGTAAAACCATGCACTGCAGTGTAAAAATATCTGAGCTAACAATAAATAAGTAAACCAGTCTCTGCAGCTCCATGCTGATTCTTTTTTTTTCCTGATATGTAAGCTAGCTTGGAAATCCTATCTAGCATAGTAGGGTCAGAAACTCCTAAAGTATGCTGCCGTTGCAAAACCAGCTCTATAGAATCCCTGTATCCTACTGAAGCTAACCTGATTCTTCACCTCTTGTGATCTCCACCACTCTCTCTATGGAATCATTTGTTAAAGCAGAAAGTTTCTAGAAGGAACTAGAAAAATCTAGTTCCTTATTTTCCTAAATTGCTTTGGAAGGAACTAGAAAAATCTAGTTCCTTGTTTTCCTAAATTGCTTTGGAATGCCTGTTTAAGTATATTGTAAAACATACCTTATTTATGCAAAAAAATGAGAATATTGTATGGACAGGAAAATAAGGCAACATTACCTTTCCCTCATACACACTAAGTTCTCAAACATTTTTTTAAAGTTCAGTCTGTTTACAATTTCTGTTTATATTAGAGCTAAGGTAACTGTTTATTTGTGATGGTATTTCAGCAATGGAAGAAATCCTAGTGTTGCAACAACAAATACCTCCAGGGGATGAAACGAGGTTTCATAGAGCCCAATGTCCTTTAAAAGTGACAACATAAATAAAGTATGTTTGCACACACAAGGACAACAGACATTGCAAGTTGCTACATTACTAGCCATACCAGAAATTTCAAGCTGTCTGAAAAGGAAGAATTTTTTCCTGGTGTTGACTCACAGACATTGGTGGGTTGAAAGGACAGATGACTCGGTTAAAACTTCCAGCTCTCTGCTCCACTTCTTAAGCAGTGATGGATTAACAGAAAATGAAGCAGTATCTGAAATGCTACAGTTTACAACCCAATGTGTAGAAGTAAACCAGTGCTGTTTTCTATTTATTTAATACCCTCTGCTGCACGCTGTACTACTAGTGACTGTTCCATGCTGCACTCAGCCACCACAACCTGCGGCGCAGAGGTGGAACAGCCTTAGCTAGCTAATCTTAGTATAATGTAAATAGGAATTTCAAAATCCCCAGATTTACCTATTTATCCACCTGAAACAAAAGCAGAATCTCCCTAGTTTATCTTTCCTTCAGGCCACCAACGCTTTTCACTGTTATACATGTCAGTTGCTCTTACCTGTTGTTTGAGAGCCTCTAGAGATTCAAATTCCAATTTGGCTAGTTTTATCTGGATATCTCTTGGTTTATCCGGAATTACAAATGCCATGATAAACTTTATTGCTAGCAGCAAGTGCTGGAAAAAAAGTAAAAAGAAAAATATTGTTCTATAGAGTTTGAAGCATGGAGAGAACAGCATAATACTATTTCCAAATTTTAGTAATAGAGGTATAAACAATTATTTCTTGTGACATGTACAACACGAATAGCATACTATAACCACATTGAACCTCAGCTACTCCATATTTTTTCCATTTACAGTCATTCATAATTTGAATATAAACACATACAGTTTGTCTGATTTCCATAAGAATCCTATTTTCACTACGTACTATAAATTTCTAATTCAATTTTGTATTTGTGATTCAAATACAAATAGCTTTTAAAACATATTATTGGTGCATAGAAATTAGATTATGACACCCAGCACATACAGTTTCATAGTGAAATATTTACAGATATATACACATATAAACATAATTACATATAAATAGATGCAATTATAACAACATACATACGTTCACGCATACATGTGCGCACATCATGATACAAATGAAACAAGCATATTGTAAAAAATATGAACAAACACAGAATTTCTGCATTAGAGAAGTTATTAAAACCTAAAAGCACTCCTGAGAAAGCATTAGAAGAGAACAAAACAAAAAATATGATCTTTAAAGAAGTGACACGCTCACGAACAGAAACTTTCCAGGGAAATGGAGAAGCGTTCCACATATAAGATGCCAAATTAGTCATAATTTATCACAAAAGATTATGATCTTATTTAAAAGAAAACAAGCATCAAGTTCTGTTGAACCTAGTCATTGACCAGTCTTTAAATTTCACTTAAACATGCACCATTCCCCTCATTCCACCAAAACCAACTGTCAAACTGTCAAGTCAGTGGTTTTGTTTCTTCATTTTTGTCAAACACAAATATAATCTAAACAAGAATCATTAAATCATACTTTATCAAGGGCTGAGCTAACAGTATGCTGCATCTTTGCATGCAGGAACTTGCTCCTAGCTGAGAAAATCTTGACCAATAAGGCAACACTTAAATATATGTGCTTAACTTTAAGCACATGCTTAGGTTCCACTGTCACGATGACACTCATAGACATGCTTAAATTTAGATTGCTTGTCATAGAATCATAGAATCATAGAATCATTAAGGTTGGAAAAGACCTCTAAGATCATCGAGTCCAACCATCAACCCAGTACCCATGCCCACACATGTCCAAGCTACTTATTAAATTTCCCTGCATTTTTATAAAACAGAACAGATCAGTGATCCTTTCTGAAATACATTTTGCTGAACTATATAACCTTGATGCACTTGGGCACATGAATAACAACATAACAGACCAAAAATCCCTGAGATCCTGGAATTACATGAGCAAGAGGCTAGCAAAACCACTACATAGCAAAACCACTCCAGACTTCACAGGAGTGGTAGTGAAACTGTAAATAAGCCAATTCCAATAAATAAGGAAGAGTTAGAGTAAGAAATCAAATAACAGTAACAAGTGAGAGAACAACAACAAAGAGCCATACATGAAATTATTTTTAAAAATATATTACAGAAAAATAGTTATTAGGACTAGGAAACAAACTGTTACTGCAAGGAATAATACTTTAAATAAAGAGATTAAAGGAAGGCTGAAAATTAATGTAATGCTAATACATCATCAGTGAAAACCTGAACACAAATTAAGAGATTAATGAAGCAATTAGCATGTCCGCTGTCTAATGCAATGGGTAATACCGCATTATTTAAAAAAAAAAAAAAAAAAAAAAATTGTATCAACAGTAAAATATTCTCCCAGTCATACAAATTTTGTTTTCCCACTCAACTTAATAGTGGCTGCTGCTAAGGAACTTTTCTTGCAAAACAAATGATAGCAAACAATGTTGGTTTATGCTAGAAATACATAACAATAAAAGATGTCTCAGAGCTAGCATTGGAGGAATCTCTTAAATGGAAAAAGGTAAAATGTTGAAGACAATAATAAAACAAACAATACTGCTACACAGAATAGAGTCATAAGGAATCACAGGCTGAAGGGGAATAATTAATCTACAGAAAAAATTTTGGTTTGGAAACAGGAAAATAAGGAGATCAAATTTGGAGTAACTCAAAACTAGGTAACAGGATTAGGGTCAGATCTTACACTTGAGGCAAATGACTGACAGAACTAGCAGAAACTGAGGGATTTGGACAGGGATATTTACTTGAAAAGTTACAATGGACATTTCAACTGAAAAAAAGACTCAGCATCACAAAATGTAGCTTCTAGCTGCCCAAAGTCCTTTGGACTGGGGATAATCTCACTTTGCTAAACCAAAGGAAAAAAAAACAACGTATTTTTTGATCATATTAAACAGCGAGAATCAAATTTTGGAACTGTAATTGTTCAGCCACTACCTCTTCAAGAGCCTTGAAAACATAAGCCAAGCTAGTAACTTTACAGAGAGACTTCAAAGTAGCTCCAAATCCAAACAATTTTTAAGAAAATAAATCTAAATCATTTCAGGGAAATGTACATAATATTATGGAGGACAGAAACTGACTGAGTTTTTCCCGTTTTTGATAGGGGTGAGGAAGGAATAGGAGAAGAGACATCTAGGGAAACCAGAAATAAAACCAGCAAAAATGCTGCACTTAATCCTGGAAAACACTGTATTTTTTAAAATAGACTTAGAAAGGCAATGTGTTTTAACTACTTCACCATGTGAAGAGTTTTATTGTTGTCTCAACTAACCAGAGCCCAGCAGTATTACAGAGATGGGTTTTTTTGGCAATAGGCTACCTGTTACCCACAGGTATTGAAAAATGCCTTTGACTCAAACTAACTGTTTGTCAGAAAAGTCGTCAGTTTTCATGCTAGCACAACTCACAGCCTGTAAACACAAGGATACAACCTTAAACATGAAGGCAGAACCTCTGATTCAGAAAGCCTTCAAGCCAGAGAGGGCTTGAAAGTTGGAGTACAGATGGAGAAAGTCACTATTTTGCTTGCCCTACTGTCATCATCTTTCCTAGGCATCCACTATGGGCCACTGTAAAAAAAAGATGACTGGGTTAGACAGACCTTTGGTTTACCCCTCAGAACAGCTTTTTTGTGTTCTTTTCCCTTCCACCAAAACAAAGCGTTACCAGTCATAAAGCGCTCAGAACTGCGTGGGATGTCTCTGCATGTAAGACTGATCTCAGAAAACACACTGGACTTAACAGACAGCAAATTCTGTCCAGTTCCACCTCGTAACTCCCTGTGAACCTGAAAAAAGACATCAGAGCAACAGCCTCCCGTGGATAACTTCTCCAGCTGTTCCTATTTGCAAATTAGGAGTAATTTTAATAACATTGGGAAGGTAACTGGCAGAAATTATGAATGTGGGTCATATGACTCATGCAACCTCTTTAAAAGAAAATGTATCTAATAACAGTTTAAATTGCATTTTGGAATTGCCATTTGACCAAGGAAATGTAAGTAGTTATTCAAGAGAAACCGAAGAAAGAGTTGGGAGATGAGTAGTTGTGTTCATTTTATCATTTATATTCTGTACAGATTTCTTAGTATTGTTTTAGTATAATTCCTGCAAGTCAGATGCATGAAAAGGAGCTGTTTGCTTTCAAAAATGAAATGCCTTAAGAGTACAGTATAAATCACCAGAATAGACAGCAAAACTCTCATTCGTAGTATAAAGTTACATTAATGCTAGTATCAATATATTATAAAAAGAAAATACTAAAGTTTATCCAAATTTGCTACACAACTAGTGCAAATGTATTTATCCACTACTAAAATTTCTTCATAGATTTGGGTTTGTTTTTTTTTTTTTACTTTGGGTTTTTTTTGTTAAATCAGGTTACAAACCCAACCATTATTTCTAACTGCAACCATTAAAAAGCAGTGTTGTTTCCAAGAACACGCCCTTCATAATGACTACAAGAGGACTATTTCACTGCAAGCAAAACCCAGGATAACATTCACACAAGCTGTAAGCTCTTTAATGCCAACAGCGAAGTCCCCTCCTATTTTGCAATCTGCCAAGTGGGCACACAGAGGAACAGCAATGAGTCTCTCCCCCTTGATAAATGCAGTGCCATCAAACTCATTGTGGTCTTGTGCCAGGTGCTTAGAGAGCCAGAAGAAGTATTCTGTTCTGCAAAGCCACTGACAAAAGTAGAAGCAGCAGCTGTGTTTTGCAGCAGTGGGTCCCCAACCTTGTCTCTTCTAAAACAGAAAATGCAAATTAGGGTTAAATTCCAGGAATTTTGAACAGCTAATTTGATTTCTATAGTGGTCTTACTGCAGCAATTCCTGTCAACATCTACTCAACTGAAAAAAAAAAAAAAGACAAGAAAAAAAAACAAAACAGAAGCAATAGCTGTGTTGCTGGTTGGCCGATAAAGTGAATGCCAAACATCATCTTGGAGAGACTTTAATAAAATTTTGTATCAAAAGCCTATTTCAGAATCTAATATTTATAAAAACTTCCAATTCAAATCAGAAGTCTGGACCTAGTCCAGCCTAGAACCAGTACGTACTATGAAACAAGATGGTTGCTGGTTACTAACTCTGCGTAGGTAAGGAACCCTACAAAAAAGCCAACACCTGAGAACAGCACATCGCTTTGAACCTCTACTCTCTACTGGTGTACGTGAAATGCCTTTGCAAATGTAAAGGGAAGTATCACTGCAAAATCACATTGCTGTCAGAGTAGAAGGCAGGGAGATCATTAGATTCTTTGCTAGGACTCCGGATCACAGTATTCTGACATTAAACTAAGCTAAGATCAAAGACTAAGAACAGACCAAAAAATAAATTTCTTTCTGTGGCAACAGTTTTTAGCTTTGAGGGTCTTGCATCTTTCCGAGAGTAGAAAAACGGCAGGAGGGAAGTGAAAAATAATTCTGTCAAGGGAGCAATACAGGCAAAGAAAAATTTCCATAAAGCTCAGGAAGTTCAATTAAATTAAATTGTCTTTAATAGACAGCAATAAAATAAATTTATGAGCAAATATTTCTGCAATATACATAAAAAGAAAGCACGACCAAACTTTCCTTCCCACTTCTAGACTGAACTGGCTTCATTACAGAGTCTTGCTAATGGAGCAGAATCATCACAACCGAGGGACTTCAAAAAAGGGCCTGCCTTCTGTTACACTGATAAATGCTGCTTTTAAAACCTCACATCCCATATATTATTATGGAATTTTTATAAAATGAGAATGGAATCTGCCTTAGTAAAAAAATTCTGATATTCCTTTCAAAATTTCCTTTTATCCAGAGATACGTCCAAAATCCCGCATGGGGGGAAGGGGAATGACAAAAAGGTTGTTTTTTCATGTTGGTCCTATTTCAAGGCTTCTTCACATCTCCTGTTCAGCTTGAGACTTGGTCTTCTCTTCCCACAGACATACGCATGCACACACTTCCAATCCAGATACCTGCCACAGTCTGCATGCTCCATCTATCCCATTTATCCCCAAACCAACATAACCCACGTCTTCCACATTTCAGCCAGCATAAGCTTTCTCCTCCTCCCTGCCAAAACTCCAGGGAAACACAAGGACCGAAGTGCAGCCTTCCTGCCTCAGATTCAATGCCTCTGGCCACTCCAGGACAGTCAAGTCTGGCTCAGCTCTCAACTGGAATACGCTCAGAACAGGTGAAATGTTCATGCACTCAAACCTGGCCGCTCCTTTAAGTCTCTACAAAGCACATAAAACAAAGGTGTTTCAGAAATGTCTATCTTTGCCAGGTTTGGGCAGTTTCTCATAGGAGCATCATAAAGCACATTTATGTCAAGCCTTCTGTCAACCTTTCCATTGCTGCTTCAGAGCACAGACACAATAGTAATCGTGCTTTTATATATTTAGAAATATTCTATATTTATATTTATATATTTTCTCCTTTCTTAAAAGGAGGAAGGCATTTAGGTAAAAATGCAAAACCGCAAAACTCCAAACTGAAAAAAGAATATCCAGCAGGGAGAGTTTCAGCCTGCCCCGTGAAACGTGGCTGAAAGATGTGATTAAGCAGAAGCTTATTACAAAATGTGTCAGAAAGCATAAGCAGAGATCATTTATAAGTTGTAACGGAACGTCCATTTCTTCCTCTTGAGATGACAAACGCACGCACACAAACCCACAAAGGCTGTCTAAAGAAAACTGGTAGCTACATTTCTGACAGAACATCTCACAGACCATCAGAAGGGTAAGAGCAGATAAGAAATCGCCTATTGACCATACCAGCATGTTTGTGAAATCTAGCCCCGCTCAACAGAGTATTTAAGCTTGTTTAGTTTTAAGCATATCTATAAATATGTTCAGAAAAACATTTAAGCCCAGATTTAAAAGTAGATTAAAAAATAATGCCCGGGTCATTTGCTGAATCTGGGTCTTAAAATTCAATGGCTGAATCACAATACATACTTTCTTTTCCTGGGGGTGGTAGGATGTACCACCATGTACTAAATTCACCTGGCTGAAGAGAACAACACCAGCTTGCATAGTGTCTCCTTACATTTACACTTCTGAAATGGTTTTAATTAATGCAAAAATTCTGGTCTGTATTTTTATTACCAACACACTATAAAACCTCACAAGTAGAAGTCTATACTGAAAGATACCAGATTTAACATGCAGTTTTGAGGCATATTTCAATCCTGAAAACAAGTATTAAGCTACAGCATGAGAAGCAGGGTTTGTTTTGCTACTGTTGCACATACATTAGCAGCACTGGCCTCTAGCAGCACTGATACACCCCTCTTCCCAGTTAATTCTTGGCCTTATGCCTCGAGACTATTGAATTAGTTTCTTTCAGAAGAAGTACATTTATTCTAAATACTACAATTGCTTCATATAACTATCACTATTGAAAAAAAGCCAATTCCAGACCAGCGCTCCTGAGCAAGACACTAACATATAAGACAACATGAAGATTAAAGATTAAAAAAAAAGTAAAGATAATCTCTAAGGAAGCAGATTCTCTGTTCATGTTTCCAGGAAGTAACTGCAAAAGTCATGGGTTAAGCAAAGCAAAAAGTAAAATATTGCAAACATCATCTCCTAGCGAGGGAGCTGGTCTCTTCTGCCCTTATATATTTTTGTACTCTCCTTCTGCTTTCAGAAAAGCTCTGCAAGACCGGTTGGAAAGCAAGCAAAGCAAGCCAGTACTACTTCTGAAACTTAGTCCTGCTCTTGGAAAGCCTTAGGAGGTATTTAAACCAGATACAACTTTAAACATAAGTAATCAGGGGCAATCTGTTAAATAAATAAATATTCTACCAATGCACATGCTAATGAAGTTGAAAGCACAAGTAATCTGACCAATTGCATAGTCATGACAATTTTTTCATCTTACAGCACCATTATACTTTCTAGTAATTCAATATTCTTTAAAAACAAATTTTCTAATTATTTATAGATTATTTCTTACTAATGTTTAAACCACAGTTGTTATACATCATATTCAGTCATTAATGAACTGAAGCAGTATCTGGTTTTATCAGTATTTCTGAAATGGTTTAGATGCCCACCTGTCCTCTGTAATTTTCTCCAACAATAGCAATTAAGATGTGAGGCAGCCTGGAAATCTATAGAAATTTTGTCACTGACTTATTTGATGCTGCAAAAAAGCCACTAGTTATTTATTTCTCAGCATTTACATATCTGTTCAAGTCTTTTTATACACCTTTTACACTGGTATGTTTAAGCCTACTTTCAGACTATTTTTTCAGGACTTTCTCTGAATTGTTTAAGTATTTTTTGAGATAATGAAGCATGAAAAAAAGAAGGGCAAAGGTTGGTGAGGTAGAATGTTTTATTTACATACCCAAGCAACACTCTCCCATCTCTCCAGGGAAATTGCCATTTTTAGGTCTATCACACAAAACTAAACATTCATCAGGTTCTAGAAATACATGCTGAACGAAAAAATTCTAAATAAAAGAACTTCTGATACCAACCTTGTAGACAGACTTCTGACTGATTGCAGCTTGGGAAAAAACAGTCACCCTAATAATCTTGTTTTATAAACACAGCGTATTCTATGACCCAAAATATTTTATGATACAGCACACTTGCAAAACTGTCTCTATAAAAGTCTCTATAAAAACACAACATACACAAATGAGTCTAAGACATGATTTTTCTCGCATTTGTTTCACCCTGTAGTCAATTCAAAAGACATGAAAAAGCGCACTGTAGGTGTAAATTTGTCTTGGAGCGTCTAAGTATTTGCTAATGGTTAATTTTGCAGTAACCCAACAGTCCTGAAAGCAGCATGATAATGCACCCATCTCTGTGTTACCTTTTGATAATCCTGAAATGTTTTGGCACAACCCTTATCACAATTTATGGCTAGCATTTAATAGGGACTGGGATAAGAGTTGCCAAAAGCCAAATTAGCTAATGCTGAATGTAATGAACAGCAGAGCTTTGATCACGCTCTGAAATAAATTCTAAGTGAAAAGTGGAAAGAAGGATGCCCATGGAATTAAAATTGACAGTATGATTAATACCAAGCCATATGAAGTGCCTCTTAGCTGATTGCTAACATTACATATTGGCTCCCATTCTGACAGGTATATTTTATTGGCAAAATGCCCTAATGTTCCACATCAAGGAAGGAAAAAAAAAAGTTTGCTATTTTCTATTAATCCTCAAAACCTGTACTTGTTTCTACCTTTAAGCTATACATTTTTCTCTATGAAAAAAGATGCAAGTAAATTATGGCACATGTCATTGTAATTATGCATTGTAAGGAATTCTGTTTGTCAGGACTCAGAAATTCATCCTTGGTTACATGACTGGATGACCTGGGAGTAGCAAGGAGATCTGAAGCATTATTTCTGCCAGGGGTTTGAAGCTACTGGAAGTCAGTTCAGTGATAAACAGAAATTGTCACCTACTGTAGGCATCACAGATTTTGAGAAATCTTTGCTCCAGCCTCAACCAAACCTCCTTTGTCCTAGTCCAAGCCAAAGTGGACCGGTATAAAACTCCCAAATGAGTTTTGGACAGACTCAGCAAAGATATCAAAATGTACACAAATGAAAGTAAAACCACTATAATAAGCCTTACAATGGTTTTCCCAAAACTGTATGTTAGTTCTAGAGATTGTGAGACAATTAACAAACTTGTCAATCTGACACTTTTCTTCAGTTCATGCTAGGAAAAGGTGATGTTGCAGCTACATTAGAATTTAAACTATTTTAAACATTGAAGTTGATGATTTTGTCTGTCGCCTTGACAGCAAGTAACACAAAAAGTAACTCGGGCTTAGTTTTAAGAGCGAAGTTTCAGCCAGTTATTCTTCAAAGATGATATACACCTAAGTTTTTACCTTTAACTGTGAATAACAAGTTATCCAACCAGATGCGTTGCATTGTACTTACAGATATTTGCTTATTTCTCCCACAGCTACCTGGCTTTACATACAACTCTCTTATGATGCTTTCAAAGCTGATTCACAAGAACATTATTCCTGCTGAAAAATTTGTTCAACTCACAACACCAAGAACAGTATCTGAATAGACACATTTAAAACAAAACAGATATTTCACCACACTGCAAATGCATCTTTATTGAATGATTCACAAATTTAGTGTAATGCGTAGCTTTATTCTGTGTATTCACCCTATAGTAAGTGGCATGCTTTACCCTACTTCTATTTGAAGCTGTAAGTAAATTCTGTAGACATGGCACATTTTTTAATCTGGACCAAAAGGTGAATCATGCAATGTTAAATAATGAACAACATGTCACAGCCATGACTCAGAGAAAAATAATGGTATTGCGATATATCACACAATAAGCTGCAGATTAATTGTTGTCTCTACTCCTGTGCAACTTTAATCAAAACAAATTAATTGAAATGGGTACAATAAAACTAGCTAATCTGAAACAATTCTGTAGGGAAAAATTGAATTAACAATTTTCATACTGGAAACTCATTGCCTGCATTTTTCCTGTAAAAACTAGAAGGTTTTTCTCATCAGAACAATGCAAAGTCAAATAATCGTTTGCTTTTCAATAAAGGTCAGAAGAAAAGCTTTCAATTCAGCGCGGTATTTTAATTAAACATTGCAGCAGGTGTTTGGATATGCTGCCAACTCCTGAAAAGCTAGCATAAAAACTGTATCTTTAAAAAAAAAATAAAGGCCTGTACATCCTCAAGCCCACTTCATCTGTCTTTTCTGTGAATGGGTATTCATAAAATTACATACGATTCTCTCTGTTTTGGAACCCCAGTACCTGCCCTTGTTATGGAAGAGCTCTTCATCAAAGCTGTTGGAAGCTAGCCATGCAATTCTCACGGCAACTTTTATGGCCATAGCAGATCTGTGCAACAGAGCACAGCCCAGAGTTTAGCCTTAGCTGCTGACCTGCTTCAACTTGTTGGGAACGTAACTGGTCTGTTCAAGCTGACAAAAGGAGAATCTTTAACTGTGAGCCAAATTCACTTTTGAGACAAAATACTGCAGTTAATGCAGATTCCTTTGTAGGTCATACGCATGCAATGAAGTTTTTCAGCAATAACACACCTCCCAGCTTTAGCTCTCCATGCACTCACATAAAAGCAGCCTATAAAATGCTTCCAGAACTGCTTACGTTCTTTAGAACACAAAGCCCATTGAAAGGTGCAGACTCCAGAAGAGAGGTGGGAGGAAACAGAGAATGGAAGAGAGGAAGAACAAGCTGTGTTCTCCACAGTGGCAGTAAGTGATTCTATCATGTCATTCTATCAGCTGAGAATGCGAGTCAGAATGTGAATCCCAACATAAAGACTAGAAAGCAGTAACTCTCCTGTACATTGGGATACACACAGCTGCCTCAGTGCAGTACTGTTCTTCAAAACTAGACTTATATTAGCATAATCCGATACTTACTGCTTGACAAATTCAGTGGGCATCTGGGACATCTCAAAAACCATCACCTTTGAATTAGGAAGAGGTTCCAAATTGAATTCTGATGTATGAGGAGAAAGGAATACCAGCAAAAATGATAATACAGTAACAAAGACCGTTACTCACTCACTCATTTTTTTTTCTGAGACTTGGTAGTTTGGCCTTTGGAACTACAGGCAGAACAGAAAACCAACAGTTTAATCTCAGTGGTGTAACAGCTTTGGCAACATGCAGTGAGCACAACTTCTCATCTCCCTACAAATAGCAAGGCTGAAAGCAAAAAAAAACCCACCACACTACTTACAGATTCAATTAGAATTTTAAGACCATTTGGGAGTCAACTTGCAGCAAGGGCTCAGCATCACTTTGTTGCTATGAAACATTATCACATACGAATAACCAGCAATAAAAACCTGCAGCTGACTCATTCTCTGGCAGAAATGATCTCAGCTGAGAAGGCCACTTTCAGTTTGAAATGAATTAAGTAGCAATTCTGAACATGGCTCTGAAAGATGCCTCAAGCATCTGAAATAGGCAATGCTGAGATGTCAGACAAGATCTTGGATCAGTGGCTAAATCTGAACAGGTTCTTGAATAACTACAATATAACATCCAAGCAGAGACAGGTGGGAAGCTGAGACTTTTCACACTTGAATCTCAACAGAGCTGACCAGTGCTATCAGGAGAATCTGAAAAGTCCAGGGACTAAAGGAAGAAATCATCTGTACCGGTGACTGGTCTGCTACACATAATTAAAAGGGGTAACATGGTCCCAAAAATGACTGTGTCTCAGCTTCAAAACTCATTCTGGGACTAACAGAAACCTGTGAAGAGACATTACCTTGCTACAGGAATAACTTCTAGCAGTAGTGATTTGGCCCTGCTGTGAACCAGGAGGATGGCATTACAGAACTATGTATCCTGCAGACCTTGAGTCTTGAACCAGTCCTGGGTCTGCACAGATAGACTGATGAAAGGCAGATATTTACTTCCTGAATCTGGGGACCATTTGTATTTATTCATTTTCCTTATGACCAGACTGAAAAGTGATTCTCTTTCTTCTTTGAGTTAAGGAAATGCTGGAAATCAAAGGATTCTACAGTGCCTTTCCTTCAGCCTCTAGATGAAGCAAAAATGCTGCTCCTTTTTGTGTTAAACATGGGTAAGGAGAGTTCTTCAGGAAAAATGAGAGAAGCATACGGAGAAAGACGAAAGGATGCAAATGTACAGGACGGAGCAAGCCTGGCGCCCAAGGGCAAGGCTGTTGCTGCAAACAGAGCGTGCCTTGGCATCGGCTGCGACACACCACCACTCCATCGGCTTCGCTGCCCCTGAACGGCAACACGAGCCAGCTTACCATCTCCAAGATCTGCTGTCTCCAAAAGCAACAAAATGACTCCTGGGGTGCAGAGACAGGTGATCACATCTAAAAATAGGCAGTCCTGATAAATTAATGCAATTTCTGTCTTAAAAAGATACACGTTTATAAGAGTGAGATCATTGAAGATCATAGCACCTCAAATCTTTTATCCAAACACAGACTCCCTCAACAGTCACATGAATCTGAACTAGAAACAAACTAATAGCACAGTGAACAGGCAAAACATGAACAAAATTTCCAGGGTTCAAAATGTTACTTTGCTGTGACCCTGCCTTTTTCCCTTAGAAGTCCTTTAAGAGCTGTTACTTGAGAGCAGAAATCCCTAAAACCTCTTGGCCTAGATTTTATCTTTTTTTTCTTTTTTATATCCTTAACCAAGTGTTCTTTGATAATCCAAACACACACATCCTTATGTATAAAAGAAATATTCCCCATATACTCAAAAATTTAAAAAAAAAATACAATGGGAGAACTTATCCTGGAATGTTTGAGGGATCTGGCAGTACTTGAAGTTGTGTGGGTTTTTGTAACATAACAATTAAAGAATTATCTTCTAACGTAGTAAATTGTCACACAAAAATCCTAAAAGGTGAAAGTCATATCAGATAACAGGCTCATAAATCAGTTTTGCTGCTTCACACTTTTCCTAACATCCCATCTAGCATTTTTACTGGGAGAAGAAATACCAGTATGTCTCAAATATAGGAAAAAAATTTCTCAGACAAACAGTATTCAAAAGTAAGACCTTCCAGCATGACGTATTATGAGAAAAAAAATTGAGTATATTTTTCTTTCAACCCAGAAGAACATTACCTTTCTTTGATAGTACTGAATGGTTCTGGGTTAGACAAGATGACTTTGCTGTATATAGCAATTTAAAATCCATTTCTATGATGAATCATTTTAGCATCACAGATACCTAGCTCTCTCAAGCCAGAAACAATGTCTTTACTAGTCAGCAGACATATACTATGAAATTATATTGTTTTGCTCACTTCCAATGAGAATAAGCATATTACCCTGTCACCTCAAACCTGAAAAGCATCTGGATCCTCTTCAGAATTTGCAGGGATGCCAAATGTAAACTAGAGAAGTATCAAACACGTTACTACTTATGGTTTTGTTTTACATGTTCATGCAGGCATCGATTTTCTTTTTTTACTACCTACCTGATCTTTTAAAGTCAGTTACCATGTTTCAAACACTGTATCATTAAACACACTACACATGTATATTACTGTATTTTATCCTGGCTCAGGTTTTTAGAAAATTGGAGGTTTTCCATTGTTGTTTTGCAGGGAACAGACGACTTTGTTTTAAGTAACTTTGCATCTTTCCGTATTACATTTACTTGTTTTTGCCTAACTTCTCTCACACAGACAAAAAGCATTAGGTAATACGGTTCAAAACAAAAACATTTGGGGACCACTGACACTCATGATTCCTCTGAAGATGTAAGCCAGTCTCTAGTGTCATTATTGTTCCAAGACTTTGAAACCAGGTAAATTGTGAGAGTTTCTTTGTCAACTTGGGTTGCCTGAAGCGAATACAAAACATGCTTTAGAAATCTAAAATATGATTTCTAAAGGAAAGAAAGTCATTACGGAACGGTTTACCTAATCTTACTGCTATGACACCAAAGGAGATACAACAGAGGTTAGTTTTGCAAAACAAACAAGATACAGTTGCATTGATCAGAGAGGTGCTTTGTTACCCTGTTCTGTCAGAGGTTTGATTCCTTGATCTCGTTAAGGACATGCTTGGTTGTTAGCAGGGGTAATCTTTCTGACAATGCTTTGCTTTTGAGGGACACAAATTTCATTTATCTATGGTTGAGTTAGTTCACCTCTCTTTCTTTCCCTTCTATTTATTCCCCACCATGCCAGCAATCTTACCTTCACATGGCCTATTCAACTTTTTTGTCCTTTGATTTCTTTTTTAAAGTTTAAATAAATTAAAATAAAGATCAGCTGTATATAAGTTCTCCTTCATATTTTTAGAATATTGTCAAACTTGTTATCTCTAGGTGAACTTGCTACTGCATAGTAAAACTAGTCTTTTGTGCACTATCAGCGACAGGATATGCTTAATAGGGTGAATTACTGGGCTTCTCTGATGAATCTGTAACTTGCACAGCCAGTTCTCAACATACTGCCTTTAAAAATGCACTCTAATGACTTTTGTTGTGGACCAGAGCTCCTAAGGTGCTACGCCTCCGGAGCCCTCAACCCTATTCTCTATACCTGATGTTACAGTGAGAATATAGCTATTCATGTAATTAATGTGCCACCCCTGTGTAATCCAAAAGGCTGATGCACAAGACCACTCATTTGCATCCAACACAGCAATCCTGGCCCATTCCAAACAGGAGATAGTAACGGTTTAGCATCTAGGATTTACAAGAATTATAAAGATTCAACCATTAAGGAATTTCTATAAATGGGAAACCTACGGTGATGGCTCATATTTTGTTTTCAAGTGTTGTGTGTCTCTTCTCTTTCTAGATATTTGCACAATAGCAGCATTTAAAAAAAGGTTCATTTAAAACCATACAACTTTCTGAACATATGCTACTTGTAACATTACACATGGATCTGTATATCAGAACACATACTTGTCTCTCTTAAATGAAGAGAAAGGAATAAAGGAAAGACAACCATTATTTGCTTCAAATCAATACATATTTTCTTTACACACAACATTTATATATGCTTTCTGAAAGTAAGTCTGGTTAGACTGTGTCACTGGGAGAAAACTTGTATTAAGATCAGGGATCACTTGCTTTTTTCCATAAGACAATAAGGAGTTGTAAAATCTGATTTTGCCAATAAAAACTTCCAACTAAATATGAATGATTAAAAATCATGATGCTGATCAAACCTTTGGGCTTGTTTTAGTGTTTTTTCTTTTCCTGCGCTATGAGACTATGTTCAATAGCTTCAGAGCTAACAGGTTAGAAATGCCAGTCAGGTCTGCTATCTGAAATGCACATGTTGTTACCCTCAGTCAGTAATAGGTCTAGGAAAGACGACTGCACAAACTGCATTACTTCTGTAGTGCATCATATTTCTTCCTTTTATGCAATTAGATGCTTCCCAGTGGACAATCTGTTCTTCAATGACCTCCTCTTTACACAAAGTTACTTTACGAATTCTGCTTTTAAATACTCACCTGCAAAGAAACCCCTTGTACCTGAAAGTGCTTACAACTGAGCAATACTCCTTTATAAAAACAAGCTTTTTAAATAGACTAAAAGCATTTTCAAGAATACTAGCTTCGTTTTTATCTTGAATGATTACCAACAGTTTCCAATCATGAGGAGATAGACTTGCATTCCCTTGCTCACTAACTCTACTTAAGCTTAAATAGTGCAAATAGCCTTTGCTGCTTATAGTCCATCAGCAGAGCATTCCCTCTGTGCAGAAGAAAGCCAGCTGAGAGCAGCAGCCTTCCCACTAAGTGTACGAAAGCGTGCAGGGGTGGGTCATGTGCTGCATGAAGATGGGTAGGAGCATAAGGCAGCACAACTGACATAAAATTCCTAATCCGGTTCTGGGCAAGGCCATTTTAAACCAGTCCAGCTAGACACCTGCGTATTCCTCGGTCCCACACATGCCACATACAGGGATGACTCAGACCAAGAGCTGGTGCTTCAAACACCGCAGTTTTGATCAATCACAAAGCCATTAACTGTCAACTCCAAACAAGCAAGAAGGCATAGATTTACCATTAGAAAAGAAGGATTAGTGCTGAACGGTGAAACAAGTTCATCTGGATGGTTCCTTTTTAAAATTTTAACACTAATAGCAATCTTTCTTTTTTCCTGCAAAACTCATTTAATTATGAAGTTCACAAGACAAAAAAACCCAACTGTACACCACCTCTCTATTCTTGCTCTGAGCATAGAGGCAGAACATGATTAAAAGTGGAACACGTCTTCCTCCATATAATAGAATACCAAATATTATCAAGGTGGGACAATAACTTTGGAAATTAAAAATGAAAAGCAGTCCCCTATCACCACACACCTCAGTGCATGAGTTCGGAGATCATCTGCTGAAAACCAGTTTCTGAGAAAGTGTCACTGTTGTATTTTTGTTGGCACAACCAGCAGTGCTCTAGTTCTGAAAATCAGGTCAATGCTACTTTCGTACCTACATGCAGCTGCTTGAAATCAGACACCTGTATTTTAAAAGTTATGTCTTACTCTACAATATTTTACAGTTTGTCCAAGTATTTGGGTCACTGAAACAGAGAAGCATTATTACTGATTATCCTGAAATTAAAAGCAGGCAAAGTTGGATCAAGACTTTTTGTTGTTGTTGTTGAGCAAAAATAAATAGAAATCATGTACGAGATTTTTCTTACATCTAACTTTAGTTATCTAAAAAAATCGAGCGTAGCCAAAGCTAGCAGACTACACATCCCCAGATGGCAAATCGTTCCATTCCAAATGAAGGCAGGAGTGACTCTCTGCAGGTGCCTATACATCCCCCTTGCCCATACAGTAGCCCAGGCAACTAGCTTCAGACAGATACTAGCTTTCATGTAGTTAGAGGTTAGGGGAGACTTATGTTTTCCAATTTATATAAATTTAAGAGTAAATGCCATAAAAATCTCACCAGTTGAATTCAGTAGGAAATAAGCGCAACAGTGCTTAAGTAGAAGAAATATTCCAAAACCTTTTTATGATACTATGTTTCTGTAGGAAAGTCACATTAAAAGATGTCCAAGTGTAACTTACACAATATGTAATATGAGGTACAGTTTCTAGTTTGTTGTGATTACAGAAGCTAACTACTAAAATAGTTAGATTGTTTAGGCTGCAAAGTGTTGTACTTAACAGGTTTATTCATGTGCAATGGTTGCAAACAAAGGTCTCATATTTTACAACAGAGATCTCTCTGGGACTTCCATATAGCGTTAATAATAATGTGTTCAATATTTTAATAAGTAAGACTTCAGAAAACCTTTAACCTGTATATGAAATGGAGAATATTAGAGAAAATTTTATGAACTATTTTTATATAAAGAATGTTGAGACTACAATACTGGACAATATTTTAGGAAAGGTCTTCATATGTGTTTTGATGTGTTCAGGCTCAATCATTTTAAAATTACTGTATTCTGATTAAAGATCACTGGATTATTAGGAGATAAACCTTCTTCTTAATTTCTGACTTCTGCTGGGGACAAAAAAAAAAAAATCACACAAAGCTGCGTCTTCACTAACTCAGACACCGTTCTCAATAATACTAAATACACAAAGAAAAAAATTAACTTAAAATTTAAAGATACAAACAGCTTTTTGTTGTTGTTGTTTTTGCAGAAAATGCTAATTCCAGTCTTTACAGCTGATGAAGTCTCCAGATGAGAGAGAAAAAAAAGTGTGGTATATCAGTCACTGAACAGAGGCAGTCCAACAGAATGTACTGAATATTCCAGTGAAGAGTTACTTAAATCTGAATAAGTACTAGGTCATAGGATATAGGATGCTATTCCATGGCAGGTAGATGGTGAAGTCTAGTAAACTACCCTCTCTTAGCAGTGGAAGGCTCGTTAACAGCAACAGAAGGCTATATAGATTAATCAGAAGCACTGTAAACTCAGTAACCTCACGGCTCCATTTGGCTAAATGCAGTAAAATTCCGCCTTTCTGCTCCTGACACTATCATAGTGCTGTGAACTGGACGCCAGTGGTTAACTGCGAAGTCTTTATATGAATTTGTATGTTATTTTGACAATTTCAGTCATGGCTCTGTAAGCTAAGATCCTAGCTCACCATCCGGTACATCCCAAACATTCGCACATGCACCTCAAAAGAAAATCAGGAAGGACACATCATTTTCAAGCTTCTGGGATGAAAGTATGAGACACTTCATGTACAGTAAAATTACTGATTTCATTCACTTTCCCAAAATACAAAGACCCCTTGGCTTGCTGGCTCTCCCTCGTCATCGCCCACCTATGAAGGCTACTCTATCACTGAGGAAATAACTGTCTTTTCTTGCTGAAAAGTGAACTTTCATCACACCAGTGGGAGTCCCCCATCAACAAACATTTAATCTTGGTTTTACTGGTTCAGCAGCCCCTCAATTACATGGCTAAAGAAAACTCACTCAAATTACAGAAAAGCAAACACACAAAAGTCCACCTTTGCAGGACCAAGGCCCAGGTAACAAGAAATTCATTCTAATTAAAAACAATGACGAGACAAAGGAATTTGGTGTAAAAGCACTATTCTGAAATTGCTGAGTAGGTTTTCAGAGATAATTTTCTTGTCAGATGTGGTCCAGGAATTTCAGATCAAACTAGGTAACTTGCGGTACCCCCACACACTTCCACCTATCCTCCCTTTAGACTACCTACTCTATGAACTCCCAGTGCAGACTAGTGCAGTCAAATGTGCTTTTAAGTGACACATTAAATTAGGAGTCTCATACCTTTTCAGAAAATTTAGGTCAATTTACTGGTAAAGCCCCCTGACCATTAGTATTTCCATTTTAGTATTTCCCATCAACAAGTCAAATGTGAACGTTTTAAGCTCCGTTAGCCTTTGGCAATCTCAAATGCCAGTTTCTTGATTACCTACTAGGTTGTTGTGTACTACTCCATCTCTTAAGCTGGAAGAGGGATTACAGTACTACGAAATCACTTGGAACTTGCATCATAAAATAAACTATTCATACCATCTGTTATAAAAGAGCAAAATTGTTCTCCCTGCTATGTTGCTGAAGAAAAGATTGAGGTTAATCCACTTTCCAATACTAGGCAGCAAATCGAAAGAGCAGGCTACATTAAAATGCTGAAATCTAAGGTTCCCCATTTCACGACAACTCTATATTATCTTTTCAAGAACCTGGATGCACAACTACCCCAGCACATCAGTCTTGTGTCCTAAGAATTCCAGGACTATTCTACTTCGTGAGACTGCAAATCACTTTTTTTTTTTAAACATTTGTATATTATTAGCTATAACATTATTACTTCAGCGCCCAGGTAGATCAGCTGGAGAATCCAGCCTCTGTGTGAGATGTTTAAGACAGTTATTTCAAGTGCTTCAGGTCAATAAGCCAATACTACTTCACTCTTGTAAACGAGGCCAGGAGTTCTCATGAGGTTTTACCAATAACTTCAGAAATATTAAATTATTCCTTTCATGCTCTTTGTCTTACCTAACACCACAGATCCCGATAAAAAAAAAAATTCATTGTGTTCTAGGAGACTCCATGCAACTAAAACTCTGAACACACATCCAGCTGGAAAATGAAACTCCTTCTACACTGTCATCTTATTTATTGTTTGCAGAATGCAACCATGAGAATTTAGAAATAAATTAATTTTCATATCAGAATTAAAAACAGCAGGCTCACTACACACACAGCAAAATAGTTTTAAATGGGTGTATTTTTCTTCATTCCATTATTTTCTTACGCAAATATTCTGACAGTGTGTTTAGGCCAAACTCCCTCTCTCCCCCATCACAGCTCAATTTCTGATAATGAGCACTGAGGTCATGAACACTGGATTAGAAAGCAACAGTAGGACCCTTCTTACAAGAATGTGTTGTATTTGAGCTCAAACAGAAATATCTAAAAATATGAAAAGAACTATAGAAGAACAAAATGAAGAGAACATGTAAAAATGTTGCCTACATTCTCAATAGAGTGGAAATCCCTTTTTGAGCAGTTCCAGTCAGGTGCTCTGGTGGACAGATACTGTGATGAAGGAGGAAAAGAAGGATCTTAGAGTCAAAGCAAAGACTTATTCTGGGCTCAGGCTCGCTCATCCATTTCCACAAAATTTGGAAATACTACACATACTTTGCTTCTGTAAATGGAGCTCTTAGCTAGTTTATATGATATTCCAAAGTTATTTACCATTTACAACATAAGGTTCATGGATGAAGAAAATTTGCAAGTAAGAGAAAAAAAATGAAAGATTTCATGGGCCAGAAAAGTTCAAAGGAAAAAAATCTACAATTCTGCATTAAATTATCAGAGGAAAAAAAGCATTACAGCTTTTCTTTTAACAAGTGATTGAAGAATTAAATTCTAGTTAAGTTACTTTAAGATTTCAGCATGCATTTTTCAGTATGATGAAAAACACTAAGAGCTAATAAAAATATTTAAGTTTTCGATTATGGGCACAGAAAAAAAAAAAGTAAGGTAAAGCTTAGAGAAGTAAACATCTCATTTTTTCACCCAACAGATTTTTTTTTTTTTTTTTTTTTTTTTAAAGATCTACCTACCCCACCGTAAGAAAACCACATGTAACCAGAGCCTTACCACAGCCTTACCCATGTCACAGATGTATACAAGTGTCACAGATATATCGGAGCAATTCTATATGACTTCAGTGCAAGCTTCAAGGATATAACATCCAGAAGGCATCTCCCCTTAAAAAGTACAAAGCCACTTTAAAATCTTGCTCTCTACTACGGCTGCATATTCCGTTTGTCTACACACAGGTAGCTCTCAGAGGAATACGAGCACACCATCAGGTGATGATAAAATCCAGAGCTATAATGGCTGTTTACGCTGACTATACATGAATCAAACCACGGCTCTATCCAAGTGTGACAGAATTCCTCTGAGATAGGAGCTCAGTGAACCAGCACACTGTTCTAATGAGTAAACACCCTTCTGACAGTCCTAATCTCTACAATAAACACCAATCAATAATTCTAGGCTCTCCTCTTCACACAGTATGACACGTAATTCCGAAAAGATAACTATGATTCTTTTGACAGAAAAAAAGATGTTGCAAAACAAATAGCTAATATTAGCCTTCCTGTAGGATCAAGCCAGAATGTTCCCATATTGTAAATGAAAGCTTTTTTCCAGTCTAAACTCACAACTGGCTACATACCAAGCCTCTAACATATAAACTCTTATCTTGAAAAATATTTTTGTTTTTATCCACCACACTTACCTAGGGTTGAACAAAGACCACTCAAGGCTAAAAAAGTAAATAAATTATGCAGGTATATACAGATTGAAACTATGCAGATTTAACACACATGGACCTCCTGGTTTATCACTACTATAGCAATGTGCAGCATTCTGTCTTATTCACTATGCTGCTTATAAAGTGTTTTAATAAGGGGGTTTAATGAAGTTTAAAAAAAAAAACAGAACAGAATATTTTTACTTTAAAATTTACTGATGCTCCCAAGATTTCAGTACTGTACTGCTTGCTTTAACATCTTCAAATGGTCCCTTACTTGTTAAATTTCTAAGACAATGTTGATGAGTGTATGAAGTATGTGTCTGTAATGAAATTTATCAGGTAAGAAATCAGTAATAATGCACCAATCACATTATCACTGTTAACAAGAAACAATTCAACGACAGTCAGTTTTTCCAGATCAAAGTTACTGTAAAATCTGGTACAAATCAACTATCTCCTATGCCAGTAGTCTAGTAAGAGCTTTCAAAAAAATCATATGTGCACAGCATATAGAACTATCTTGCTCTAGCCTTTTATTTCTTTGATAAACATAATTTAAGCTCTCACTTGCAAGATTTTTGAAGCGTTAACTTGTCATTTGAATACAGCTATAAGACTTAATTATTTCCAAGGTAGTTGTTCAGACTTAGTCAGTGTTTAATGGTAAACAAGCAACTCAAAAATTTTGTTATGCGGTACATCCCCTTTAATGATAAAGCTAAACATGTTCCCTCAGTAGTGACAAATCTTAACAAAAGAAACCATCTTAGGACAGCGAAGCAACTTCTGAACCCGGCTGTAAATAAGTTACTGTAACCTGGATACCACAGCACTAACACATGCACAACCTAAACGTTTTTTCCCTCCTTCAAAAAAAAGGGAGGGGGGGGAGTGGAGGAAGAGTATATGTTGCTCAGGTTATTTGACTGTGTATTACAGAATGAATCATTTTGTCTATTGCTCATTTTAATGTTGTGTTATTCCTCCAGTTTGAAACAGTAAAATGAATGCTTTTAGGTTAAAGGATTTTTCCTTTCCATTTAAATTCTGCCAACCTGTGGGGAATTCAGCAAAGTTTTTCCATCTTCTTCCAGAGGACCTGAGAATAGAGGCATCTTTTTTTCCTACTTATTTAAATAATTGCAGATATTTATGAGCTGATTTATCACAAAAAAACACCAAAGCAAACACCTTAAAAGAATATCACACAAGTCAGAACTACATACCCTAGCTAGAACCTACTTCAATCCCTTTGACCTTGTATTCACTGGGGGGGGAGAAAAGAACCCCCTCTGTGCTCAAGCAAATCAGTCTAAGGTAACATCCTACTGAAAACACAGTAGCTTTTGGTCATTTAGGATAAAACGAATGAGTTCATCTGAATTAAGCAAAGACCAGACCTTCATCTTAAAACCTTCTCAGGAAAGGGTTAAGAAATCATTCTCATAATCATGATCATAATCACAAGCTCACAACACACCGACATGGTACATCCCATCCACACGTACACACTATTGATTCAGGCATTTTGCAACCATTATCTGCACCTTTCAGTTCAAGAAACCGGGGCAGTGAGCTAGTTCATGCAACTGACACTTTCCAAGAAGAGGATAACCAACAAGAAAGATGGGAGTCCTGGGCTCCTAAGGTTGCCTAGTATAGCAAATCAACATTGATAGGTGTGAAGACCAAGAATTTAATTATTTAAAGTAGCTCTAAAATTTTTAGTAGTTTTAAAATACTATGTAAGAGCTTCTGAACAATGCTGAAATGCCTGTTGCGTTTCTAGGAATTTGGTTATGTTGGCACATTTTTTTGTACTTCACTTTCTGTCTCATCGCATATGCTTCTGTAACAGGATGAATTAAGCCTAGGTGCCAGCACCTAGGACACTGCTTCTCTTGAAGCAATGGTATCAACTTTTTCCTTGTGTTAGATAACATGCCTTAGCAACTTTGCCTCCCGTTCCTCTCACGAAGTTGTCATCTTCCTCTCTCTGGAAGCACACAAATAAATCACTGCTCCTCTCAGGCTAGTTAAATTGTCAATATTCCACTTCAGCAGAAACTGAAAGACTAATCTCTACCAGACATGATATATATTATCACCATTTATTAGGTCTATTTTACAAAATTACAGGTTAGCAAAGCCAAACAAAAATTAATACCCCACTAATGGGGGTAATGAGGATTTTTTAATTTATTTGTTTTCTTAACAACACTCCCATTTTAAGTTTTGGTTTTTTTAATCTTTATTTTAAAGAAGAGAAGCACTGACCAATTTGAATACAAGTCAGCTGGCCAGGCACTCATGGCCAGCACTCAGGAGATCAGGTGTTCTGGTTAAGCACTCACTAGATAGGAAGAGCTTAATTCATAGTCCAAACACCACCTACGACTCCTCAGCCCTCTCAGGTAAAAAATTACCCTGCAGGAGACATCCACTTTACAGTCATTAACTAAAAAGTTCTGTATTTCAAGGATAGGAAAAGAAAAAAAAGAGAAAGAAAAAAAAAAAAAAAAAGTCCTTCCAAGACATATTTCCTAACTATAAAAATACCCTATGTTAATATACATATACTCATCCTTCCATTGTATTGTGTTTGATGTCCTACTGCAACCCCAAACTACATCAGAAGGTTTCATGTTACACCTGATCCTTGAAATTAGTAACATCTGTATGGTATGCAGCAGTCCACTGATGTTTCTTTGTAGCAGAATCAAAACCTTTACCTTTGATGAAATCAACCTAGAATTCACAGATTTTCATGAAAGTGAAACCATACAAAAGAATTATCAGAGCCATAGAAGTATGACCCTCTCTTCATAACAGATTTTTTTTTTAAAACCAGTTCAAAAGCTAATGACACAATCTCCTGGAATAGTCTTGGTTGAAAAGAGGGGCTGGGCTTTGTTCAGGGAAGATGCAGGGAGAGGAGCTTTTAATCCAGTGAAGAACTTCATTACAATCATTATCATGTGTTTACCAGCAAACCAAAATATTCCTCGTAAGAATTAGCATCTGTCACCTCCTTTTACTTCATTCTTTTGTAACGTAAACGAGGGCTTTCTGAAAATAAATCCTCAACATGCTATTAACAGAGAACAGTCTTTATGAACTATTACATCGTGTTATGTATTAAGTGTTTCAGACACAACGCTTATAACATTAAAGAGAGGGGAACAAACAACTACAGAAATGCATGTATGGGATATAATCTACTGAGTTCTTTTGGAATTTATTTGTGCATACAGGTGTCAGTCACACGAAAATATTTTAGAAGTTCACATTTCAAAATACTGTTTCAGTTTTACTTCCCCTCACCATGAATGGTATTAATGCTATTGGGACATTTGTTGTTTTTGTTTGTTTGTTTGTTTTTAAAAGAGTTTCAGGCTGGCGTCAGAACGTACTTAAAATTTGTAAGAGTGCCTCCTGTGCATCCACATTTAACTTGTCTAAGAGGAAACACTGTCAAGCAAGTCTGACTAGCAGCCATACAGGTCATGAACGGAGCTGCATAACAAACAGTGTGGACAGAGTTACTATCTTTAGAAAATGATACAGTGCAGCAGGTTGTAAAACAACAAAGCAAGTGAGGTGTGTGTAAAATGGTAAGTGAAAACATAGCAGACTGAAGGAGAACAGAAACATCTACATACTTTAATCTTGGAAAAATATTTAAGAAGCTGAAGGTCCTTTTCTTCCTTCAGAAAGACAAAAGAAACACAGTACAATAGGGAATGACTGCTCTGGTAGTTATAAATACCATGTCTAAGGCACTGCTGCTGCCGCTTTGCTGCCATGAAGTGACAGCTGAGAAAAATGATGATGCTAGAGATATGTGTTATGAATATACAAATAGGTGAGAGCCAATTCATTCCTGCAGACAAGAGTCTAGACATTTCATTTAACAAGTGCTTCCCCCCCTCCCCTTTCCTTAATTTCAGCAACCCACCAAACGTATAAAGTCTTACCAAATAATACCTCATACAACATGCTCCTGGAATTCTTTTGGTAGATAATGGTGCAGACATTATTACAGCCTAAACACACTCAGCAGCTTTAACAGCAGCATTGATCTCACTGTCGTAAAAGAGACTAGTCCAAGGTTTCCGAGCCTACTGGGACACTGAATAGTCACCTCCAGACAGTCCTGCTTTGTGTGCACAGAATAAACTGAACTATTGACAAAGTCATAGTTGTTATCTTTTTAACAAGAAATTGTAGTGAAGAAATGTAGTGAAAGAAGGTGATAGCAAACATAGCTACCATACAATATAAAGAGTAACTTTCTTGGGAAGTTGCCCATTAAAGTAGTTCTAAAATTTTTAGTAGTTTTAAAATACTATATAAGAGCTTCTGAACAATGCTGAAATGCCTGTTGCATTTCTAGGAGTTTGGTTATGTTGGCACATATACCTGCTACTGCAAAAAAACCCATCATGCAACAAAGGAAAAGGGCTTAAGCTATTTCTTTTAAGAGACAGAAAAAAATTCCTTTTTTTCCTTCTTCTAAACATTCGGTAACTACATCGGTAATTTTTAATAAGAGTCCTACAGTCACTGTAGAGCACAGTTATATTATACTTGTAAAGGTAAACTTGGTGTGGCCATCACAATAGTTAAGTACCTACAGATAATAAAGAATCCCGCTTTATGTGCCACACCCAATCTCAGAGCCCCCTTGTATGCAAATTCCTTCCCAAAAAGAAGAATGAGAAGACTGTCTCTATCGTGGTGGTCTCTATTATTAGGCCAGGTCTTGTTTCTGCAACAGAGCCATTTTGGTTTTTACATATTTACAATCACAACAGTTTCCCGAATGTCTTCATTCCCGAGTAACACGTTTGTTTTTATGACACATCATGCTAACTAAAGAAGATCAGAAAGAATGAGCATACAAATAAAACTACCTCAAGAAGGGTTTGATATACAGACACAGAGCATGACACAGGTTTACATCGTCACCACCTGTTTTATGCCTGAGTCATAAGTTCTTGTCATCACTAACAATCAACAATTACTGCCACTCAACTTGCATTAGCATAAAATGTATCACATTAAATGGATATTGATTCTTGAGGACATTATGAAACTTGGTTGATAAAAAGCAACAGTTTTGATGTAGTGTATTTACAGCTTCTGAAAACATCTGACTTGATTTTACACAATATTTTGATTAAATACACACACCAGCATGATATAAATTAAACAGGCTTAAAAATGAGACACATGATAGAGCTCAATACCATCCTAGTATGGTTGTGCCTCTTCTGCAGCAACACATGAACCATCTCATAACCACTCAGTACTGATCAGAATATTCAGCTGTTGATGATTTGGAAGAAAAGTGAAATAATTTCTGGAAAAAAACTATGGTGCCTAAGCAGAGATAAATTCTGAAGAAACCAAGGTGCTGATGCAAAGGTACTACATCTCTTCATTGACTGCATACAACCAAGAAATAAACTTTTCAGAGCAACTAAGTGAAATGCTGTTTCTACAAATGTTCACACAGATCAGGTACAGAATGGAGGATCACTGTCCCCAGAAGCAGTAACTCAAAAAAGAGATTTGGGTATTGATGAATCATCATTTGAATATTATTCCTTGGACAGTGTGGCAATATTGCACTTGACCTGGTAAGCAAAAGAATCTGGAGAAGATATGAAGCGAAATTACTTTGCCTCTGGTACTGATGAGTAGTACTGGAAAAGCATAGGAAATCCAGTGTTCCCCACTTCAAGAACAATGCTGGAAAAATGGGAAAAGCTCACAGAAAAAAAAACATATGACTGATTAAAGAATGACAGTGACAGAGTAAAGAGGCCTTTATTTACCAAGAAGAAAATTAAAGGGTAATTTGATTAAAGTATGCAAATGAGACATCAAAGAGAACAGAAGGGTTCTAAACTTAAGGAGGCAAAGAAGAAGAATGAATGACAAGAAACTGAAGGTAGCCACATGCAAAATAGGTGATTTTTCTTTTCTTAAATGGCAAGGATGATTTATGAAACAAAGTACCAAGTGTCACAATTTTTGCAACTTGTGTACAAGTATGCATAATTTGCAGCAATTGGTTTGGTTTTTTTTAAAGAAAATACACTACAAGCTCAAATTTTTAAAAAGCAAGAACTGAAAACATATGATGGAAGTCATGCCAGTGGTAAGACAACTTGAGTGGTTTTCTGGCTTTAAAACCTTGGATCTTTAGAAATATTCAATACAAATAAACTACAGCTACCTGAACAATAATTTCTTATGCGTATAAAGCATTCTATGTAAAATACCCATTTTCAAGGTACACCTATACCCTCATGCATAGTACTTTCACAAGTGCAACTGTCATTTGGCAATCTTGTAGCTTATAAAGGAAACCTGATATAATGTAAGATGTTCTTATTACCGCTAGTCTTATAGCCTACCCTGTTTATAATGTGATAAACAGTTCAAACCATTAAGTTTTGGACTGCTTTATAAACAATGCTTGCAAAAAATGTTCTACAGAAGCTGGCCAACACAAGGCAAAGAACTAATCTTAAACAAGACTAACTCAAAAAGTAACATCATCTTTAGCAGAACTTGAACTGACATTTTGAAAAACATCCAATAAAGTGTTCATCTGTGGATCACATACGCACTGAATTTCTGTTTAGCTGAAAGTCAGATTTAAGAGGTTGTGTTACACATGAAACTGAGTCCGAAAGGACTAAACCAAGAAAAATGCTGATTATTCAATTTCCTTTCCAGTAATCTTGTTTTACTTCTAACTTACTTGAAATCTACTGTAACTCCATTATGTCAACATACCAAATACTGCATACTCATTCACTACATATACTCTACAAACAGCAGCAACAGAAAATAAAAACTGCAAAGCTGCATAATTTTTTTTTCAGGCAAGTTTTTTCCATAATAGTGAAAAAATGTTTGTAATTTTACTGTAGTAGCAAAGGAACTTTCCGTCATTTTATAAGCTGAAAGTGTCTCGACAGATCAGCATGTCAGTACTAACTAAAGAATTAGCCAAATGTATAAAGCCTATGTTTTCTTTACTTCAAAGAATAAAAAAAAAAAAGCAACAGTT
>JASVER010000053.1:3138446-3263596 GCA_030449065.1 Oceanodroma leucorhoa
CTAGAATGCTTACATTTCAGAAGACACATAAATCATCTAATTAACACTGAAATAAACTGTCTTTTCTCTGACACGGGAAGCAGTGAGAACAGACAGAAAATGACGGCAGTTGAAAAGAACCACTGGGATAGTAGCAGAATGAACAAACAGGCCAAGAATTCAGAGGTTTTCCTAGTAAATGACTCCTAAACAAGTTTAGTATTTCACTTACATTTTATAATCAATTTTTCAATAAGATACAGGACCTAGCAATCCTGTTATCACAAATGAAGTCTGATGATGCAGAATTTTGTTTGCTGTCTGAAGAAGAAAAGCAGCTGACCCTGTGCTGCACCAATCTGGGAAAAGCCAGTTCTTCAGATGAAGTATATTTTCAGTCAAACTTCAAGAATATTGAAGTTTGAATGAACAGCAACATTTTGAAATAGCCAGCTGTAGAGTAATGGAAGTGGTGGGATTATTTTATTGTCCAGTTTTGTTTCTGCTTATCACCCCCTGAAAGGAACAAAGCTTCACAATGCATTTGAAAAGAAGAACTTCAAAGAAAGGACATCAAATCTGCAGAGAGCACTCATATGGAAGATAAAACACTTCATATAATGAACTGTGAACTTGAGCATAGGTAGCCACCTTTCACTGAGGGGCTGAATACTAAGGAAAAGTAACAAAGGAAGACAAATTTATGAAACCATTCAAGAAGATGTCAACCTCCAGCAGATATCATATAGCCCTTGTAAGACGAAGTTACCTTGGAGGGGCTTAGAAAATGATCTAAACTCAAATTCAACCTGTTCATATAACATTAACATACACACACACACCCCCCCCAAAAAAAAAATAATGAAAGATTGCATACGTGGGGTTTAAGGGGGCTAACATAAGACAATTAACATATATAGCTTAATGCAGTTAATATGCTGCTGTATAATAAATATTTAGGTGTACCCTAAAGTCATTTTAACAAGCAAAGGGCTCTGACATCTCCCAATATTCTTCTGAACTTCCATTAGTAAAATGTGCAATAAAGGATGTTTTCAAGGAGGAGGAAAACGTGAGTGGAATAAGCACCTAGGATGCTTTAAAAAGACATGAGATTAACAAGACATCCTTTCTTTTGCCAGTTCCCAAATTAAGAGAAGTGATATACTCCCATTCTAGGATTAACTGGCAAGCAGGTCAAGCTAGCTGCTTACGAGACCTGAAAACTAAAATAATGGAAATGTAACCAGCTAGAAGAAAAGGATGCTGACATCTCCCTACTCTGGAATGAGAGCAACTTGTGAGACACACAGAAGTGTGTCTCAGTATGCAATCAGAGAGGAAAAAAGAAAGTGAAAAGACTGGAACTCCCTACCAGAATTCAGGTGGTATTGCATGCAGCTATAATTGGTGAAGGTATTTTATTTTTAACTTGAGAAATGTGACTCTTGTCACAGATGAATTGAAGATCCTGACAGCAGTCAAGAATAGGAAATAAAGCATCTGTGAATGAAAATTGTAATTTGCAAATGCTGCTTCCATGAACAGCTTATTCTGTAGATAGAAGCTTTTTCTGAAAGACTTGGAATTTGCATAAAGCCATCAAGGACCTTCCTTAAAATGCCTATGGGAATCTGAGCTATCTTTTCCTTTCAGAACTGGGTGATAAGTTTGAGTCATCCATTCTGTTCTATATTAAAAGTGGCATTACACAACCGTAACTAGCAACAACCTTCATGGGAGTAAATAATTAACACAAGAATAGCTTTAGCCTTTCTCTTCCATTCTTCTTAGTTTAGTGGAAGGAGGATCATTCAAACACATTAAAAGTATTTGATATATGAAGTGTCACAGTATCCCTATAAGGTGAGTAAAGATAACTGCCCAGTAAGAAAATGAAGCCATAGGGGTAAGTCTCTCACCCTGGGCACTCTAGGGTGCTCCACTTTCAGGTTCACGCCATTCTGTCTATACTTCTATTCTCGGGTCTATTCCTCGTCTATACTTCTGTCAGAAATCAAGAACAGGTTTATGGAATAAAACAGTCACAGAAGTAACAGTGTAAAAGGAGACATGCACAAAATGGTTTAACATCTGGAACTGTTCAATCCTTTGGAGATACTTTTATTGCAAATTTCCAGAGGTTAGCCCATGTAATCATTATGCACTATTTAAACAGACTAGTATTACTACTTTTCCATCTGGATTAGAACTCAGACTCATTTTCTTATACAGCTATAAAAAGTTGTAAGATATCCGTTCAGTTTTTTCTTGCAAGTATTTTCTGTATGTTCATTAATTCTATCCTTCAACCATTTTATGTTGTTTTATTACCATTTCATAAAATGTAACTACTAGCAATGCAAGAAATCAATCTAACACATGCATAAATTACTTGTACCATAGCCCAAACATTTTACACTGGACTATCTGGATCAGCAGTGCATTGTAAAGATGCACTGAAGTCACAGAACATAAAACTCTTTGGTATTTTCTGTACCAAGAAATCACCAGCCTGCAGATTCGGATGTGGAACTGCACTTATTGTGATAAACAGTATCTTTTTATTAATTGCCTTCTCTTGACCAGTTTAACTACTGTCTACACTCTAGTGCATCTTCGGTTTCTGTAGGCAGTATAAAAGTCTTGGTCCAGATCTAGATTTTCTAGTAACCATCTCTTCTAGTAATCCTCTCTTCTAAGCCATGAACTTACGTATGGGGTTCCTGAGATCTGGCATAAGCATTACCAGTGTCACAAAAAAATGTAGTTTAACAGTCAGACAAAACAGGGAGTTGTTGCTTCTACCAACATTAATTTCAAATAAAATTTGGGACTTCCTACAGCAGCACCTTTTTTTCAGCATTCTCTACAACCAATATCCTTTATTACATTTTATTAGCTACCAAAGCCTAGGAAAATAAAAGCAAGGGCATTTAATTTAGCTGCTCAACTATACTTTACATGTCATATAGCACTGCAGAGTTGTACAGAAATAAAAATGCGTATGTCTCAAAAGTCTCACAGCTATATATTGATTCAAACTAGTTTGTTTTCTGTTGAAGGACCCTATTTTCATATAGGGCAATCCATACATATGTCTACACTCCCCATTCCTTCTTTAAAACTTACCACAAAACCTTAGCTGAACTTTCCCATGGAAAACTTCCTTAAGTTCATAAGTAAAAATAAATAAATAGTAACAAAAATGGATGCATGACACAGATTATTCCAGTAAATACATAACTTTGATTTACATATTTTCCTTTTCCAAACTTCTTACCTATTATTTATCTTTATACATCCTGTTTAACTCCAATGCAAACTTTTTTGAGATCGAAATATGTATGAACTCACTAAAAGCAGCACTGTGCAGAAATGCTGAATATATGCAATTCTTACTGCCTTGCTGGGTGATACAGTGGCTACCACCTCTCAGACAGAGCCTCCCAACACCACACATGAATGAGGCTATCCAAGCATGTTCACCCAGCGTGCTCATTTTAACCCCCGGCATTTGGTACATTTAGAATGGGTAAAACTATTTAATAGTTCCTTTACCAACTGCTAAGGGTAAACATTCAGATTTTAAATCGCAGTAACTGTATTTGTGTGTGCGTGTGATAGAGGTGCTCAGACCTTTACAAAGATTGACAGGCTCAATGCTGGTCTGCTTTTGAAAGCAGAGCACAATCCGTTAAAAAAAAAAAATCCATGAAGTTCTTGTCACTTCCATTAGTCCCTTCTTCCTATTGAAATAAGATCCATCTCTAAATTATCAGTATGGTAAAGGAGTAACATTAAAGTGGGTAAATGCACTTGATTCTATTGACTTTTAACTAAAATCAACTAAATTTCTATTAAGCTCCCAAACAGCCCTTACACTATCTCATCCGAAGTTTAAATTGTCCTCCTTCTATCTTTAGCCAGGAGAGGTGATACAGTTTTAAAAACAGAAAGAAGATAATCTTCTTAAACAGGACAAAGCAATCATACTTAGCTGTAAAATAGTCATGCAGCTCTTAATAAAGCGTAGATTAGCTCTTATGCCAAATTACTTCATATTTTAAAAAGCACTGTAGCATATTTACATAAGAATGTTAGATCAATTGACCTCATGCTTGAGATACACATCTTGCAATGAATTGTTTTCTTAATTTTTCTTGAGTGAATGCATAGACAGTTAAAGCAAAAAATAATCGTCATCTGCACAGACAAAACTCATGTGAATCCCAGCAAAGCATCATTCCAACAGACAGAATAAAGTTTAAATTGCATTTGTAATTACTGAAACTCAAGTTTTATTGCTGTTTTGGTAAAATAAGTTAAACTAAAAAATCCACATCTGTCAATTCAGCAGCTTCATAGTAGTTGCAATGGTCCAAATACATCTTTAAGGTAGAAAAGTTCCAGGCTGACAGTGCAGGCTGTGTTATGTAAGAAGCATATAAACAGTTCCACAATTTAAAATAATCAAATGTCTTTAATTTCGTTCAACTTTCTGCCTGGCTAGTTCCTTTTTCAAAACAAAACCCGAAATACTGCATGTCAGGACACAGAACATCAAGTAGACACGGAAATTAAAATGCTATTTTTCTATTTAAAAAAGAAAGAAACAACGAAATAACAAATTCACCGTTTTTCATTTCTGAAAACTATTACTTAACTATTTCACTGGTAGCTTGGAGAGTGAGCAATTTTGAGAGATTGTCCCCGGCATTGTTCAGAAAACACAGACAGCAAACAATTCATTTTGTTCTCTGTTCCTCCAAGTATCGCACAAGAGTCTCCGCCTGATATCCTGTGCCTGTTTACTTGAGCAACAGATGCCATAAATACATCATTCAGATATTAATTTTTAGCTTCCAAAGAAAAAAGGCAATACAGTTCTGAAGCAAAAATCATCCACTGAAAAGTCACACATATACAAAGAGCTTTTCAGAAGTACATACAAATACTCTGAATTATGTCATACTTTTAAATATGTAATGTGGAAAGTCTGCCCAATAGTAGTATATTTGCCCCAAAAAGTAATTAATGCACTCTAAAGCAGTAAGTTACGCTACTCTGCAAGGCCTTGCTCCTTTTTTGTATTCACCATGGACAGCATAAGCTACCACTCCAAAAGCTCATTCTCCACAATTTTTCACTAGACACTCAGCCAGTTCTGTGGCAATATTACAGGAATTTTAGGCAAGATATGGCAATAGCCAGCACTGCTGTTGCAAAGCCCTGGTAACTACCAGATCCCTCGTTGTAACACTCTTTATGTAGAGCAAGTGTTAACCAGAATAATCTAATACTAAGAAAGCAGTATATAAAATCACCCTCTGTGGACTTAAGGAAAGCAAGCTTGTGTTTCAGATAAGATAAGGCATGAAGGCTAAGATATATAAGCACTGTATACAGAAATAGCCACAAAAACAAAGGCAGCTGTCACTTGGGGAACAGAGGGAGGAAGGAAAGTAGAGAGGGGTTTGAAGTCCAACTCCATCATGAAAGAAGAAGGGAACTCAGAAGTTCAACAAAAATCATGAAGCAAAATTAGAGGGAGTTATTACCGTAAACAGAGCTTCGATAAGAATAGACCAGCATGAAATTAATTTTAGGGCTGTCCGCAAGGAAGGCAGCAACTCTAAAGTTAGAAATTTTCAGTTTATATATGAAAGCACCATAAATTTCTATTTAACATTTGTACCTGTCCTAAAAGAAAATGTATTTTAGGTAGCTGAATAAGAGGTTAAAGATATCTTTTTGGAATTAATTTCAATGTATTTATCTGAGTGTAAGTTTTAGCAGTATCAGTCTCGCTTCCCAGACCTTGCAGAAGGTCACCGTGTTTCCGGCTAAAGAATATTTCATAGCACTCTTCAAAGCCCTAGCCGTACTACTTGATACAGATCCACTCCTTTCTCTTCACTGCATTCCCAAGAAAGCCACATGTATTTTCTTGCCTTAGTTTCACTACATGCTACAGAGACTACAGGAGCAGGTACAGGAGGAATGACCAAGCATTCTAAAAGTCAGTTTATTGTTTCTAACACTATTACATGTGGATTTTTCCTTTCAAAACAAAACCAAGGTTGCCAATACACATAAAGACTCCTCATTAACTGGTATGTTTATGTTGTTGTTAGCAACAAGAGAAAAACACAGGAACATCATTTATTACAGAGGAATAGCTGAAGTGGAATAACTGCACTATAATTATTTATCATCTCCTTTCATATCCTTTCAGACACAAGTTACCAAACAGGTTCACAGTAAGGACTTGCCCACTCTGTTTAAGACAGGTTTTCTCAATAACTATGTAATATTTTTTGGAAGTTTCCCCTTCTCTAAGGTCATTGTCAAACTATAGGAAAAAAGCAAACTGTAAGGTAGACATCTGACAGTATCTAGTACAATTTAATGTTTCAAAATATTTACATCAAGCGGCTTTTTTTTTTTTAACTTTGAGATGTGGGAAAGAATTATGTTATCACATGTAACCATGAATTGATTTTTCTATTATTGAACATTCCGGCAGACAGACAAGTGGGAGAGACCACCAGAGGTCTTCCAAACAGTAATTTGTAACTGTTCAAACCACTGTTTGCATGTCCTTTTCAATTTTTTAGCATCCATTCCCTTACACACATAAATATATCCAAAAAAGCAGCCAATGCATACACCTAATCACATACTGATAGAAAAAAGAATAGTCTTTTTGAGCAATTCCTCTAGGCACTTTGTGTAGCTTTTGTTACAAGCTATTCTTGAATTACTCCCTTTGACTGCATGGACAGGGTGGATAACACAGTTTGTCACTACCTGACAAGAAACAGCAGCAGAGCCATTCCAACAGAGTTCAAAAATCAAGAAGAAGATGCCAGAGACCAAGAAAATGGCTTGAAAGCCTGTTTTCTGAGATCTTCGAAGAAACTCATGCATTTTGAGGAATTCAGTGTTAAATGTACAAAATGCAAGCAAACTCCACACCTTTTCAGAAAGGTCTCCTACCCAACACTTCTGTATGCCATCCTGCTCAGATCCTACAATCTCCAAGCACCTCCAGCCCTCCCCCAGAGAGCCCAAATTCTCTTTTGCCCTCAGATGCATCTCACTGTGTACACTACCCTTCTCCACTTGCCATCATGCACTTTGCACCAGTGCTCAGGCCTTCTCAAACCCGTAGTGCTCAGTCTCTGCTCAATGGCACTGCTTGGGGAAAGGCAGTCACTCCTGCAGAAGCACAGCAGCCTTTCCCCTGGCTTCTTGTCCCTCACTCCAAGCTCCTTCTTCTTTTGACTGTGCTTCTGCTCACTGAAACAGGTGTAACTTTTCGGTTCTGCCGGCACAGCTCTCCATGAAAAAAACCCACCTGCCCTGTCTAAAACAATACGCTCTGAAGTTAGTGCTGACAGCAGCGTCAGACAGCAGATTACCCAGAAAGCGCGTGGTAAAGCTGTATCTTTGCCCTCACCTTCCGAGTCTCCTCAAACTAGCCCTTCTTCCTTTGCCTTACCCATTTGACAGTGGTTTTAAAATTAAAGAACGTGAAAGCCACTTTTAGAAGGTTATGAAAATAAATGCTATTGTGTTACTTCAGAACAGAACATACAAACATCCAACATCCTGTCCCTGGAAGAAAGTGTAGAAGAAAAGACAAGTGGATAATGATAGCTTCCCACAGTGTACCTCTAAGTAAACCGCTGCTTCAGGACTCCTTATGCCAGAGGTTGTATCTGTATCGTCAGGTTAATCTTTTCGTTCATAAAACATTTTGAAAAATGTAACTGAAAACACATCAATTATTCCTTGCAGCCTGATCACTGTGCAGCACTGCTAGAGGGAAACAGACCAAATAAGCTCTTTTCATCAAAAGGCTTTTTTAACCCTAAAATTTACTCTATACATGGATGAAGTACATCCCTGACCGTGGGATCCATCCTAATAGTATCTTAAAAAAAATATATATTACCTTTAAGCAACTATTGCAAAACAACTTTGACAGCACTGATCAAAGCTAGCATTTCTGTTTCATCATTAGCTTCCTTTAAAAAGAGATGGACTTGCACAACAATGATTTTGTTCTCAAAGTATCTTCTAGATGTTAAGGTAAGAAGACCAATCTGTGCTTTAATAAATAAATACATTAAATCTGAACTGCAGAGGAAGAGAGCAGCTAAATTAACCCCACTGGGGTTCCCGGCTCTGTTGTTTTGCCTGTTTTGTTTGGTTTTGTTTGTTTGTGTGTGATATAAATATTGAAACATTTGGCTCAAAATACTCCTGAGTATACACAGGAGACTTGCAGAGCCAGTTCAGTGTCAAGCAGAGGAAAACGAGAGCAAATGAGATCCCGTCTGCTTATGTAATATTTTTTCCAAAGTTTACTTCCCACAGTTGGGATTTAAAATAGCATCTTAGTTGCATTATAAAAGCAGAGTTATAAATTCACAAAAACCTCAACATTTACCACAAAATGAGTATCTATCAGATAATGAGAAGGAATAAATTAATTCCCCTGTACCAAATTCTTAAGCCATCATTACACATTTTTCCACATACTTCCAATCAATAGGAGAAAACATGCCTGCAAATGGAAAATGAAACAGAACGCTGGTCTTTGTCAGACCATTTATTTGTGCTTAGGTAATTTTCCCAACTGCTGAGATAATATGGCCAGGTACGCGGGATCACCACCTACTTTGACACAGGATTAAAACATTTTTCTTCACTTAAAATGCGTTATTTGTTCAAAGGATAAGCAGCCTAGTTTTACTGTATTGCACACCAGTGTGTCTATATAACAATGAAACAGATCTTACTCTGTGTACACTATTCAAAAAGCTTTCAATATTGAGTGAAAAACTGATTAAGTACTCAGATGATTCTCCTTTCAAGCCATTACAGACTCAATCTTCTCTATCAAGCAAAATCATTATTTTGCTTATTCTGGCATCACACCTATGTTATTGCTGATCATAAACAGATACCTGCTAAAACTATTTTAAGTGAACTTTCATTGAGTTTATTTTCCGCAGCCCAAACATCCTGTCACTAGGGAAACATCTGTAGGCAGGAATGCAAATTATCAATTATGTCTGGGGAGACATAAAAGAAAAAAGTGTAAGAATTTGCCTTTGGTTTTTGCCTGACTCATTTTTTCATGTGGTAACATGTAAGAAGTTATCAACGTGAAATGGCAGACCAGAGCTTCAAAAACTTGTTAAAAAACTTCTTTTGAATTATCCCTGCCTAGTACCCCCCAAAAGAACATGCTGCTATTGAGAACGCATAAACTTTTTTTTTCTTTTAACCCCATTGCTGAGAAGATGTCCTGTGTTTGTGCAGGCAATCACCACTCAGCACAACAGTGTTAAATGCAGTAATGGATGTGCATTATTCACCTAGAAAATTTTAAGTACAAAAAAAAAAAAAAAAAAAAAAAAAAATCTACTGAGTCAACACATTCAGAAAATAAAAGATGAAGGAACAGTTAAAAAAAATACTGCCAATTTATATTTTAGGCAGATAACTCACGTATGGAATATAAAATCATCTTTCCCATTATAAACTCCATTTTCATAATTAGCCCTGTCCCATAAAGTGGCTCTTCAATCCCACTTGCTATATTTTCACTTTGCTAACAGGTTGTAAGCATACTACCTCTCCTTTTTATTAACCTTGGATAATTAACCACCAGCTTGAAAATATATACAACTGTCTTACAGATGGTTTTTTGCAGTTTAAACAAACTAACATTAGTATGGAATAACACCATTGTTATGCAACTGGGTTAGACAGAGTTTTAACATAATGCTCACAATTTTGCATGGGAAATATATAAGCTTATAACTTATGGAAAAATAGCTTGAAATACCATTAATATACAAAACTGTATGAACTTTTTTTTCTATTTTGTTCACCACAAACACGATCCTGTTCTATCTGTGTAGAACTTTTCACAAACAGATTTTTATGAATGTCAGTATCATCACAATACTGAAAGTGGAACTACAGAATGTTTTAGTGGTTGAATATTAATTTGACCCAATATTTGAAATAACTGGTTTTGTAGTGAATGTATGGAGGTTTCAATTCAACATACATGATCAAACTGCATCTCTAATTAAATACATTGTCAAAGTGTTGCATATGAAGATCTGATGCAAAGTTACAAAATAATGTTACGTATGAAAGGGTATTGTAATAAATTATTTCCATGCGACAACAAACTTCAGCTCTCGGGATTAATTTAAAAGATATACCAGCTAGCTAAATTCACTGCTTCTGTTCAGCAACTCCTGCAGTTATTAACGCCATGCAAATTACCTCGATCATGCACAGCATAGTGCCTCATCTGATGATAACTATACATTTTCCATGTATTTCAGCATTCTAGCCTTCTCCAGCTTTTTCTTATAGCAATTTCCTAAGAGTACTGGGATATTTTTAAGCTAGTTATTCCAAGATTACTTTTACAGAATTAGAAGGTCATGGGCCCCTGATCCATTTCAAGTTAGATAAGCAAACATACATGATTTACAATGATTCCTTTTGACTGGTATCGATATATCAGTCTCACAACAGTGAGACTCTCTAGTACTCTCACCACAGATTAGCAGGGATGTTGCCTCTGACAAATGAGTGGAAAACATGAGTGGAAACATGCAGCTAGATCCAGAAAAAGAAATATGCCTATAGACTTATTGCTAGGGGAAGTGAGCCTGAGCTACGAGTCAGTAACGTCGATCACCTTGGGCAGGGATTCCGTTCCGTGGGAAGAAGATAGCATTAGCTGCAGTGAATTGACCAAATCCCAAATCAAATATTTATACTTATTCCATTATGTAAGTTAGATAAATGAGGAATTTCAATTCCTCATTTTCCTCCCACCAATACATGGACTAATGCTTAGCTCTGGTAAAAACAACCCCATCCCTCAACTCCAGTTTCCTAACTCACAAATACTGAAATTTAATTTTGGCTTAAACCAATTTTAAGAACACATATCATATATCAATTGATTATTTTTGTATAAAAAATAGAGACGTCCTTATATTGAACATTCTCCTCTGTATGCACACAAGAGACCATATTGCAATTAATTACCAAACTTTGTGGTTATCAAATTCAAAAAGTGTTCACATTAATTTTTTTCCTTCAGTTACATTTTAGTTGATTCAAGGTATCTGTAGCTAATATTCTAAAATAAACCAGTTTTACCAAGCAACATGGCAATCCACCAGGAAACAAAAACATCACGCAGGGACAAGGCATCTCAGTACCTTCATTTACCATGTGTGAAACCCTCAAGCAGGAAAACCAATTATCAGATAAAAATAGATCAGCACACAGCCAGGATGGCTTCAAGCTCTCTGAGGGCTTGAAAGAGCACTGACCAAAAAACCTCCAAAACACACACATACAGTGGCAGAAGGTTACATAAAGTTAGGAAAGCATACATTTGGAAGTGGTTGCCCTCTGGTAGGCAGCAGGAGGCAGTAACACTGGGATGAAAAAGCACAAATATAAGAAAACCCTTTAAGCAAAGTTAACGTTCCCCTCATATCTCACATACAAGAGAAGTCTTCAAAGAATGCCCAGCATTCACGGCATCCAGCATTAAAAGGGCCCCTCTTGTGCAAAACAAAGGCAGGGTTCTGCTACGTGTCTTCATAGACAGAGCGGAAACCCAGATTCAAATATGCACCAACACAGAGATTCAAACCCTGGAACCACATTAAAAGATTTCCAGAAGTCAGAGGATGAAGGTTTAGGCTATTAAGGGAATGTCTGGAACCTCGGATCTGGAGGTGGGTCTGGACAGGATTTTTATTTGGGAACCTATATTTACAACTGGCTAATAATAAGAAAATTATTAATGCGTTAGAAATTAACACTCAAGGTCTCGCAAAACTATATATTCATTAAGAGACACAAATCAGTAACATGAAATCAGTTCTGGATTTACTTTGCACTTAGAGTAAAATCTTGGCATTAACATTTACAATATTAAATTTATTCTTATTTTTGTTACTAACGTTTAAACTGTTAAGTGATAAAAATTAAAAAGTGGCTACAGTATGGAATTAATTTACTTGTGTAAATTACAGTATATGTTTCTTGAGAGATTTAGAAAGTTAATATATGCCTTAAAAATTATGGCAAATTATTAACTGATATGCAAATATATTTTAAAAATTCCAACCAGAAGGGCTTTGATCTAGTCCTTTCTTTCTCCTACCCTTTGTACAGTTATGCACCTGATGTTCTGTATCTACAAAAAGCTCCCAAGTATTGAAATGACTCATACACACATTTCATTTTGAACTACTTTTTTTTTTAATTCTCCCTCTCTCTCTCCAAACAGGCTGAGAGCATGACAAGCTCTGTCTCTCTCCAGTTCATGGAAGCAAGGAATATTAACTCAGTACATAGTAGTGTCAGAAACTGTTGTGAGAATGAAAACCCCAACTAAACAGATCCTGGTTCTTCCTGAGCTAGTATTTCTGCAGACTGGAGCTGGTTTGGATTCTTACAATTCCTACAGTTCTACATTTTCTCCTGCAAGCCACTATGGCACTGTTCTGCTACTCTTCTTCTCCTGGACAAATAGATAAGCTTTCAGATGGGGCAACTCTCCTCAGGAATCAGATCAGGTTTGGAAACAACGGTGACCAAACCCGTGGGATGCAAGGTGGCAATAAGACAGAAGGATATGGCATTTTACATCTTTTGGTGGATGCTATCAATCCCTGACTACCTCAAAATGCTGAGTCCCTAAAATACACAACCATATGGAATTACCCTAATCCAGCCTGTAGTCGGTACCCAAACTGTCATTTATACGGATGATCCTTGATATAAGGAATATATGTTCTTTCAGTTTCCTCCAGCAGGATGGGATATTGGCCGTTCTGAATCTCTTTCTCTGTTTATTTCACAGCTATTTGGGAGTGGTTTGAGGAAGAATGTTTATGTTATACTGTGAGTAGTTACGGTCAAACCTGTTCCCCCCCCCCCCCTCATCTTTTTTATTGAAATGCTCAGAAACAGTTTACATTCCTCTACTCGGTATTTATAACTGTCTCTTCTGCTCTGAAATACAGCCACAGGCATTGCGATAAACATACCAAATGGTTATCTAGTTACAGCAGCTTTTCTTAAAACCCTGCACATCCTCTGTCAATGCGCAACCATGCAATCCTCATCGAAGGGCTGATTTTGGTCCTGCTTTATAGTTTTGCTAAAGACATGGATAGTGCTTCACCTCTAACATCATTAGACATTTATTTGTATTTTCTCACTGTAAGTCTGACTTTAATGATACTGTACTTCAATAGACAGTTTTGTTGGGCATCAAAACTTCACTTTTTGCTGAGATAAAAGAGGGAGGATATTGTACTTCTTGTTTCCTTTTCAAAAATTCCAGTTGTCTAAAACAAGGTTTAGACACCGGACCCAGCCCTGCACCCTGTATTCACATGTTTGCTTCTCCCCTTCCCTTTAATAAATCTACTGAACCTCTTTCAAACCACATCAGACTCTCTTCATGCATAGCTACTGATACTGAATGCATGAATAGGTAACACACATTCAATACGTGCTGGTCTTCAAATTATAAACACAACCCTTTTAAGCCTTTTTAACCATGTCTCAGACATAGTTGCTCTTTACAAAGTTGCTGAAATATTTCATACAATGAAAGTACTGTCATTCTTTTTATCCAGACAGCTGGTGCCAAATAAAACATCAGGGATGGAGGATTACTGTTCTTTGTGCCATGTATTTATATTCAGACTGTTTTTACTTCCAAGCAAAGTAGAACCAAACACTTTCTATTTACAGTAAGAAAATTAAAAATCAGTATTTGTATCACAGCAATTTGAGAATTTTAAGAATTCTCGCTCTTAGAATATATTAAAAACATATGGATAATTCTCACTGAGCTACGTCTAAGAGAAGTGGCATCACCAACAATAAAGCAGAATCTGAATGAGTTAGCTTTGCATCGATCAGCTCCAGAGATGATTCCACAGCTGCCAGAGCAACAAGCAGAGGAGCCAGCCAAGAGACCAGAAAAGAAGCCAAACAAGAGGTCAAGGCTTGGGAGCCAGAACTTGGCATCCGGGTCTTACAGCTGTCAGGGACACTCATGAGAGAAGTCACTGTTGTCTGCAGTTTTGGGAAACAGTTGGGAAACAGGAAGAGAAAAAAAAAAATATCTTTATCTATAACTATTAAAAGCCAAGTTAGTGCTGAAAGGCAATACATGCCACCACTTGTTTCATCACAGCATTGTGATACCCAGCCACTACACCAAATGAGAAAAGTATTATCTGCACAAAAATACAGTTTTGTAGTGGTGTGGTACATTAGACTTCCAGAGAGATGGTTTCTTTTGGAAAAGAAATGTCAGTGAACAAACAAGATGGAAATAAAAACTAGACAACTACTCTTTCTTTGTGTTTCAAAATACAAAATTTTGCCTTAATTTTTTTTTTTTTTTTAAAGGCGGATATTCTGTCAAACTTTCCTTTAAACTCCCCATTGTGTAATTACTACCAGCACCAGTAAGAACTCTGGTACATAAGCAACAGTTTTGTTGCCAAGTTGTATGTACTTTTTATATAAAAAAAAAAAAAAACAACACAAACAAAACAATTTATCTAGAGATTATTGAGAAAATATGAAGTTGCACTGTCTACATTAGGGATTCCATACTTGCTAATGACAGACACAAAACTCAGAAAGACAACTGCATGTTTTAAGACTCATTAAACAGAATGTGCAGGATCTCTAAACAAAAGAATAGAATCAGACCAACAACTCCAGTCTTGCAAAAATTAATTTTAAGTGCATATGCATGCAAAAACCCAAAGCTAGTAGCAGTTTTCAGGAAAGCTGTCTCCACAGATTCTGTACTGACAAGCCAAGCAACTGCCAAACAATATTTAAAAACAAAAGAGAGGCTCTTGGAAAGTGCCAAAAGAGATGTTGTATTCTGCCATTATAACTCAGGCTTTATGAACAGGAAAAAGAGGATACTTGCACCGGGATTCTCACTGGCACTGTCAATGAGGCACATACCGTACTAAGCAGATTCCCAAGGAAATATCTTGCATGTTACTGTGGACTGTAAAAATGAAGAAATCTTCATCTGTGATGAAAAGCAAAAGAAGAGTAGAAACCAAGATAATGCAACTGATGTCAAAAAATGCATGGCTCTGTCAAAGAGGTGCTTTAAGCGTAGCTCAAATAAACAGCAAAACTCTTTAAAAACATAATTTGATGGGATATTTTCAATTACTTTTCTCCAATCTTTTCTTACTCGTAATCAGCCTCTATGCCTAGTTGTAGATTGAGATACAATCTCTCATTTCATTTTCGGAGTTTAGAAGAACTAGGAATATCAAATTGCTAGTTCATAATATTCTTAACTTTGTAGTCTGATATCCATCTCTTCAATGTCACACTTCCATATGTGGTGCTTTCTCTGTTTTTCTTGGACCATGTAAAGCATCAGAAAGCTGTCTCAAGGCAACCTTCTCAAGCACACTTTTCACTGTTATACAAATAAGCCCTCTAGTGGTAAAATAATTGTGACACCTACCATATTCGGAATTTCTATGCACCTCCTCTCCAGGATAAAAATCTTACTCTCATAGTATCTCCTAACTAAAGTTTAGCCACTAATGGCCTATCTATAACCTCTTCTGAAAGCTATTCATTGAAGATGACAAGCTTACTTTATCTTAAGCCTGAGTGCTTAAATCCAGGGATAAAAACATAATAATCAACAAAGACTAGAACTGTCAACAAAGATACAAAACTCATTTAGCATAAAGTCACAGAATTCTCCAGATTTTAAATTTTTTTAAAAAGTGTACTAATACATAGATAAACTCCACCACACACTAGCACTTAATCAAACCCTTTGATTACCAGAATCATAAGTAAATGCTTGTTATTCTGTCCAAGCCACTGCATTTCCTTTCCCTTCCTTAAGTATATTTATTCTCCACTTTTAAATACTAGTCAGTGAACTGAAAACACAAACACCACCAACTGTGACCTATGTTTGTGGCAGTGATTTGCATTATGATTGGCAAAATGTTGCCAATGCATCAGATATTTTATCTCAAATAGCAACTCAGCTTCAAACACTGCCAGACTTAACACTGTCAGATATTCCTAAATATTATGTTACCATTTCTTAACAGAAGACTAGCACGCTATCTAGTTTTAAAATAAAATAGCTATATTTTAGATTAGCAAGTATTAGCATCCACATACTTGTCCTCTTTCTTTAACGCAGTAATCCAACAAATTGTTATTACATGAGCAATGGTCCAAAGGGACTGTACACACTAAAAGAAATTTGTTTCATAGTTCAGTCGTTCTGAATTGGTACATATTTGCACATATTCAGCAGTTCTAATGAAACAGAATTATCTGGTGTTAGGCCAGATCAGAGTTTTCACTATATTTTCAATGATTCAAGAGCTCACTGACAGTACCTTGGTGTATTTGCAATCATATGCTGTTATAATGAAGGAGACTATGCTAGGAGAGGTCACTTATCACCTTCCACAAAACACTGCTTACCTAAGAACGCCTCAGACTTACTTTCTGCTCTGAGTAGAGGCGAGCGTAGGAAACCACGGCACACCATCAGCTCACAGCATAGACCCCTACCTTTTCTCACTGGGATAAACCTGCAGCCTACCAGGTAGAATTTAAAATGAAGACTTCTTCGGAAATGCAAGTGCCAACAAAACTCCATCAACACAAAAACCAATTAACTTTTTGGCCTATGCAAACCTTTTTTGGTGTGATTTTTGTCCGTCATGCACGTTTTAACACAGACATGCCCATGCCTTGATATAACACTGATTGGTTACAATTCAGAGAACAGCGGCGGAGGATGAATAACACATTTTGTTATAATTTGTTTGATAGCTAGAAACCAATTTCTAAAAACCGATGTATATTTTTGAAATTCCTTGCAAAATCATTCACAAATGAAACCATAATGCAGAAATGCATATAACCTTAAACATGGTTTGAGAAGCAACAACAAAAGTAAGTGTAACTACTCTGACAAGACTGATAGTAGCTGTGTGTCACTCTCACAACACTCTAAATCAAGTTACTGAATAGGGAAGCACACAACTGACTGGAAAAGAAAATCCCTCCAACAGTAATCGTTAGCAACTGTCGAAGCTGGAAGGACTATCCTGTAGGGGCTTACAAATATCTGTGCCGGATCAGATCCTAGTTCAATAATTTCATTACCAATTTTGGTGACTGAACCAAACGAAAATCTGCTTAAGAACTGCTCATATGGTATCAAGCAAGGAGAAATCCAAGTGCTCTAAAGAGCAGGATTAGAACCCAGCAATCCTGAAAAACTGAAGAAATAGTCTTCATGAACAAGATGAGATTCAGTAAAAACAAACACAAACAGCTACACATTGAAAAATGTATACCACCAATTCAGAAAAAAAGAAAGATTCAGTACAAGGTCATTGTGGAAAAGACAACAAAAATTTTGACATGCTAAAAAGAGCATCACATACAACATAGGATGTACTTCAACTTTTCTATACTCAGAAGTGGTAAAGCTTATGCACTTGTATCTGGTTTCAGGTATCATAATTAGAAAAAAAAATAGACAACCCAGGTAAGAATAAAAACAAGTATTTTGAAATAAAATGACCTGTAAGGAAGAGCTGAAAGATTTTTTGAGTTCATGCAGTTTAGGAAACAGAAGACAAGGAAATCATAGCAGCCTGAAGGTCTCATAAAGGAATAAGTGACCAACCATTTTTCTGTACTACAAGTAGCAGTCAACTTAACTCATACCTGGGAGATTTTGGTTAAAAGCTTTCTAAATACAAGAAGAGAAAGGTCATGCATAGGTTACTTTGGAAGGCTGAAAACCCCCATGCCAGGAACCTCACATCTCCTAGGATTGGTCAAGATACACATGATCCCGGCTCAGAGCAGGGAAAGAAAAGTTAGATAAGCTAAATGTAAGGGCAGGGTCTACAAAACACGAAGTTTTGACTTTTTGCCAAAAAAATCTAAGCTATCATTGTATGTTAAAAATTGTATACACATGCATAAGAACATGTTTGCACCAGCGGAAATGCATCAATATTATTGTACCAAGGCAGAATCTCTAGACAACGTACTAATGGAAAATGACAAGATAGAAGGCTTCTTTTGTTTGAAGTAAGAGTCAAAGTTGTAATTCTCCCAAACTTTAAAAAGAAGCCGCGACACAACTTTCTACATATTAGCCACAATTGCTTTGTGGGATCAAAACAAGCATCTGTCTCTTTTATGGCTTGTACGATTATGCTCCTATTGCTCGCTATATCTCTGCAGCTCAGATGTCTTCAGAGGGAAGCTGAGCAAAGCAAAATACAGCTGCAATTATTAATACAATGTGACATTGCAAAGGAAGCTGGATTCCCTCCCCCTTTTTGTTCAGTGTTTCTATTAGAAAGGCAATTCCTGCATATAGCTTCCCTAGTTAAAATTTGAGAAATATATCATACAGCTCTATGTACTCTTACACTTCAGCTTTAGAAGACGTTTTACAACGTACGGCTTTTGATCCATTGCTATACAAATTATTTTGTATTTAAACTGTAAGTACAGATCTCAGAGTTTAATCTACATTGGCAGGGGAGGGAGGGGCAGGAGGGGAGAGCAAGCTGCCATGACTGCTACTCACTCCACCTTCAGAAACAGTTAGGGAGGAGACATGGAAAACAGACTAAAAACTCAGTGGATTTTGAACCTCTCATTTTAAAGATTTATACCAGAATAAAATTATCATAATACTAGAACAGAGCATGCATACGGGGAGGTGCACCCCTAACATTTCTTCTTCAGTAACTGTTATTGTTAACTTCTCTGGGTAGTTAAGGCCTTAGTGTAAGCATCACAGCGCCTGAGGTTCCTTGGAGAGCCTGAGCAACTTGAAAGATTCATGAAAACAGAAAAACAAAATGGTAGAAGGCTCTACCTATACTCAGCAAATTCAGAACTTGCAATTTCAATCACACCGATACAAAGACCGTGCAGTTATCAAAGAACTGCAGTCTCAGTGCTACCTAGGAAATCAGCAGTTACATTTTGTGCTACATGTGGCTTTCAAGATACACACCAAAATAATCCAAACTAGAAGTCCTAAAAAGGCAGGTTCACTCACTCCTTCTGACATATCCAAAGTCAGTTTTATTTGGCTGTGACAGGACCATCCCAAGTTTAGGGAAGACCGATTCACCAACCTATTAACATAATGGTACCAGTGTCACTTTTCAAACTGCTATCTCCATGGGGAGAATGTGGCCACATCCCATTCCCACTACCGGCTGTGCTTTTGGCTCTTAAAGGACAGTTTGTAGTCAGAATTTAAAAGTAATTTTGTAGTCTCCTGTAATTACAGGGAGTGAAACTGAAACAGGAGCACTTACAGGGACACACTACAGTCTGGGTTGTGGACTCCTTATTCACAGGTAAGGATTTAACCCTCAAATCCTCCCTATATACACATTTTATGCTTTAAAAAAAAAGGTAATACACTTCCCCCAGGATTATTTTGTTAAACTTGCATGAAAACCACTGGAAAGATGTCACACTAATACTCACTATATTTCTCCTGCTTGCTCCTGCAGCTCCTATAATTACACAGGAAATAACGCAGGACTACAAAATGCAACCAGTGTTAGAATAAACTAATACTTCAATTTTTTTCCAACGTACTATTCTTCAAAATGCATTAATAATTTATCTGTTACAAACTACTCCCAGTATTGCCATCTTTCTTTAAAAATGAAGCCCTTTAGAAGCTAGAAGAACAAGAAAGTACTTGAATTCAATAACTTTGTTTGCTAAGCTATAACAGTAAAAATTTAAACATTTCCTTTAATGAACTGTTTATTCCCATTTCACTGGATTTTAAAACAAGTTTCACTCAGAATTTGCAGTGGTTATGAACTTCGGAAAAAATACACTGAGATGCCAATAAACTCAAGTATCGCAAACTCTGTATTTCAAGTTTAATAAAAGACACCCTTATATTTGATATTGGCTTATCTGTAATCCCTATACCACACACACACACTTACTTTTTATCTTACGACAAATCCTCTGACTAAAACTAACCTTCATCAAACATATTACAGTTTATGAATTCTCAGCAGCTTCTAACTGTCTCTCCTTTGTATTATTCATTGTAGAGATTTAGGCATGCATTAGAAATCTCTCATGACTTCAAAAGGACTGTTCAAGGTATTAGAATAGAAAGCAGCAGCATACCAGGCAGCTTGCACACTGCCACAGTTAATGAAAAATCCCTTTGAAAATTACACATCATTCCACTAATTTCTTCTGATCAGAAGAATGAAATTCTGGATTGACGCTTCCTTCCAGTGTAAGAAAAATTCAGTACAAAAATGAAGTAATTAAGTCCCATTTCTTCTGACATTTACTTTACAGCATGACTCATGACCATCTTCAGCCTGTGTTTAAGAAAATGTTTTCACAGAGACTATTAAAAAAAATTTACTCTATACTACAGCCTTTCAGTCCAATACTGCATTTTCTTGCACAATTTGAGTTCCAAAATCAGTTTTCAGTTAAGTGTGCCAGGTGGTTCTCGGTACTTAAAAAACAAAACAAAGCAAGCAAACAAAAAACAAAGGGATTTTTTTTTTTTTTTTTTTTATAAACCCAGATTTTAAAAAGCAAATGATGCTTTGGAACTTTTGATAAAGAGGGCCAGGAGGGGAAGAACTATAGCAACAAATTTAGCTCATTTTTAAATAAGAGACTGTAGAACTCATGCTACAAGTTTCCAATAAATGACTACGAATTACATTTACAATACTGAGTAGGTGTGTAACAAAGTCAACAACATGAATACAAAAGTCAATCCAGAAGGCTTAACATTCCAAACCAGAGTGTTAGAAGTTATTGCAAAAAAAAAATGTACCAAAAGAAAAGCAAATTCTTCTGCAATTTTATAACTGGAAAACATGCAAGCAACAATATTACATCATTAAGACTCTTTCTGAAAAGAGGTGTTTATATCTAATTGACAATGCAGAGGCTCCAACACACGTTTGACTGGCTTTCTCCTGCTATCTGGAGACAGTTTTACTGACCTCCTGTTCTCCATCTCTCTTCCAACTGCAGCTGCAGACCCCACATTTTCTACCTTTGGATTCCCTTACGTGCTCAGAGCCACTCATTTTCACTCTCCATCATCTGAGGATATAAATGATGAATTGGATTTATCCTCCAATGCTACACACAGTTTAAAAACCAACCAACCAACCCATACCACCTTAGACAAAGTAGTTACATAAAACTTTGGAGACAGGAAGAACATCACAGTCCCTGAGACGAAAGGCTTCTACCAAGAACGATACAAAGAAACACTGCTGCAAACTGCATCACACATGTATGGAAATATGGTATCTGAATCCTATAGCTCTACTTATTCTCTAGGAAATGCCATTATTCAGGCTTGTGCTGGCAGCTATGGATATCACATTTGCAGAAAATTATTTAAATAATTTAACTGAATAAATGAATGCATTATTTACAAAACAAAACAATTCAGTTCCATGAAATGCTAAGCCAACCTTGGAATGGTTGTGAAGCCAGGAGGCTTTGAATGTTCACACTCTATCTTGTCATTAAACAATTACTAATCTTAATCAAGTAGAAGGTAAACAATGAATATTAATAGGTATTAACTCGGCTTTTGTCTGGCTGTTCGACTTCCAACTGCCAGCAAGGAAGCTGTACAACCCGATCAGGCTTGAGCTGGAAATACCATAGTTAAACATTAAAGGAAACTTCTTTGTAGGAAATATTAAGCTAAGTAGGTTTTAAAGAGATCTGAAAGTCTGATACTTATCAAGTTTTTAGAATGTCTTGTAATTGTCTCCAAAGATCTGTTCTCTAATCATCTTCCCTTTTGAAGTTTTGTCATTTCAGCAACCTTGCACAATCCCAGAAGGAACAGAAAAATATTCCTACAAAGTCTTCTCCTGCTGTTTTTCCACATTGACACTTCTGAAGCACTTATTAGCATAGTTAAGGAATATGCTGTCTTCCAGGAAGAATTCTTAAGGTATCTCCCCCATCCAACTTTCCTAGTATATGCATGGTTTAAAAATACAGTAGTATCTACCAGATAATGTTAAATTCATGAGGAATGGCACAATCCCAGAAGAGACACCCATTTCTGCTTGTTACTGAGGGGACCTCAACATGAGTTAAAGCATTGCTGTGATCCTTCTTGAAAGTTAAGATCTTTCAGCTAGCTAGCCCCAGATGCCTTTATAGCACCCCGCTGCTACACCACCTGGCTGACAGCAAGAAGAGAGTATTCCCTTTTTGCTACCACTGTTTCTACTAAGAGACCTCCCGGGTTTTCTTTCCCAGTGCCAATGGCTTCCTGTGCCACCGACTTCTTAACCTCCACTATAATGTCACACCCACACTGGCAGTATCCAATTTAGAATTAAAAGTCCTTATTACACAGAAAAGACAACTGAAAAAAGAGCGGAGAAAAGCTAGAAAAATCCAGGGTAGAACCAATACACACGATGATTACTTATTAAGCTAAGAATGTATTAACATTAGTTGCTTAACTAGCTTTTTACTATAAAACAATTAAAGTTCTTTTGAAAAAGTGGATATACCATTGTATAAAAGCATTGCACACTTTCATATGCAGCTCTGGCCAGCTCATTTTCAGTAACGAGACAGGTCCTAAGAAAGGTTTACACTGCAAATCACCAGATCCTGGAAATTAATTTTGAGGAAGCATGACTACATTAGTTGGCTATATTAATATACTCCTCCCTTGGCCTCTGCTGCAGAAAGGATTCTGGTGTAGATAGACCCATGATCTGACCTAGCTCAGCCATTCCTTTGTACATACTAGTTCAATTGAATCAAAAAATTCTGTTTAAAAAAAAAAAAAAAGTAAAGCTGTATTTCATACACCAAGTCTGACCTTTACAACCAAGACATGTATTTATTTAAAGATAAAAATCACATTCTGAATTGTGTCACCCTCAAGTGAGGAATGAAAATTACTGTCAAAGTACAATGCTCCAGTTGGGGTAGACACAGTAGTAAAATATATCAAAACATTTCAGTTATCAGCATTGAAAAACCTGATGCAATACAGTGGTTTCTTGCTGTCCTACACATTACTACACATACCCGCATATTTAACACATTTCAGTGTTTGTACATGGTTTGAACAGCACAATTCATTCATCTGTGTGATTATTTTTCAACTTCCAACATAGCAAATTGAGAATCTGAAAAAGGAAGGGTTTGAGAAAAGAACAGAAAATAAGGAGGAACAAATTAAAATGACTCACAAATAGGAAAATGCACAAATACTGTTTTTAATTCTGAGACTTTCAAAAAGTCTTGAGACTGAGACTTTCTATACTAGCAGAAAGCTATGGAATACAACCAGCAACCACAAACTTACTTAGAACTTTGAATTTTTTCATGTTTGTTTTCATTCTGACAAGCTTTTGCCATTAACCTTCACTATTCAAAGTGACCAAAAATCTACACTAAATCAGAACAAATATCTCAAAAGAACCAGTAGATGGCAAGAAAAAGATCTGTGATAAATTTTGATTTTGGAAATAAACATAATCCATACTAATGTACAACTAGCAAAATTATAATTTCTTTTAACTTCATTGATATGGTCCCAGGAGTCTGGTTCAGCGGCAAGCATTTATAAAATTTTATACAGACAAATTCATAAATCCTTCCACCATCTAAAAGGTTAAAACACTCACTGAGGTGAGCAAAAAACCTGCGAACAATCTCTTCCCCTGTTACTCAGAAGAATAACTTGTCTAAAATATTTCATAACTTTATATGCAAACTAAACCTACAATTTCAAGAATCTTTTGCAAAGTACAATGTGTATGCACAGAAACTGGAGTTCATTTTTATTCTTAAAAATGTTGTCAAACAGTAAACTAAAGAATCAGTAAACTTTGTTAAGTCTTTATACTACAGTAACCTTTAGAAACTTCCACTAAGTGTTATACCAACACTATTCAGCATCATCTTGTAATTTTTGCCAAGGTTTCAGCTTGAAATTAAAATATCAAACTACTTTTATGGCTCATAATTGCAAATTAGGAATAAATAAAATTTCAGTGGCTTACCTGCCTAGCATAGAATATAAAAATCAAATTTCTATTTTGTACAACATTAAAAATGAAAACATACATGTCAGATTTTTAAAGGACAACTTTTAGATATGATTTCTTATGTATATGTGTACCTATTACGTATATGTTCACAGGTGAGGTAGAGAAACAGTTGAATAGAAACAATATGTTAATTGAAATCACCAGTGGCTTGGATTAACCTTTTTTAACATTCAGAATTAGTAATGCTGCAGAATTATTTTATGTATGTATACATCAATGAACCAAATAATGGCACAATTTACATAAAGTGCATTTTTCCATTTATTTTTCTGTATTTTCCTATTTTCGTCACAAGTGCAAGCATAGATAGGTCTTGGCTAGGATATCTGCTTCATTAAAATAAAATACCTGATGAATAAGCTTGCCAAGTATTTTCTCAAAAAGAAACTATAAAGCTGTAAGGTTTGTACCTTACCATGAAACATTTCAGAAAAAGAGCCTTATGTAGAGCTTCCTAATCAATACTTATTCATTATAGCTAAATAATAATTTTTTTTTTTCCTAGACATTTAATTATTAGACAGAAATTTAAACCACACATCAAATATTTACCAGTAAATACTATTTCTTACATTTACACCTAAAAACTGACAAACTACTCAGGTAATAAACGAAACACCCTCATGTAGTATATATGCATGCATAGAAGTATGCATATCGGTATGGAAGAAACACTGCCACAGAAAAGAATTAGGACATGGAAAGAAAGACACCTGGAGACTGTTGCCAAAAAAAAATTCAGCAGTAAGAAAGTTAAGAGTTGTACAACTGCTCCCAGAAATTATTTTCTCTGATTAAAGAGCAAATAGATTGAGGACAAAGAAAGAATACACACACAACTAGCAGAAAGATATAAGGGGATAAGCCCACATGAAAAACACTCCTTGTTTCTTTAAAAGTGGCACTGGCAACATGGAAAACAGACCAGGTTGAAAACCTGGAGGGGGCTTGTTGGAGGGCCATCAAGACTACAGCGTTGAAGAACCCGACATATGAAGAAAGGTTGAAGGAACTGGGTTTGCTCCACTTAGAAAAGAGAAGGCTCAGGAAGGTGGGGAGGATTTAATCACGGTCTTCCAATGCCTACCGGGTAGTCTTAGAGAAGACAGAGGTGCTCTCTTCACAAGGATGCACAGTGAAAGGACAAGAGGCCATGAGCCACAAGTTGCTTCAGTGAAATTTTTTCTTGCCATAAGGAAAAAAACAATTCTTTGCCATGAGAACAATTAAACAATGGAATAGTTTGCCCAGAGAAGTGGTGAACTTTCCCTCACTGGAAGTATCCAAGTCTTAGCTTAGCCATTACATTAAAAGCGCTCAGCAGAAGCTCAAAGAGCTTTGATTGTAGACACGTGCCTTTGATGAAGAAATACACTTAATAAAATGGAACTCTAGAGAACAGTAGATGTACCAGGCAACTCTCAACAACTTTGATTTTGGATCAGCTAACACTTCTCAACGTAACACCACTAACTTTTCAGCTTTATTAACAGTCTATGATTCCTGCTTTCCAGCCTTTGATAAATGGGACTGTCAGCTCCCCCTCTCCCAGAAAAAACAAAGCTTAAGAAAGGGTTACTTCCCTATTCCACTCCATACCTCTTACAGAACTGACTTTTAAATATATATGTTTTTTTATGAAGCTCATGAAGAACTATTTCAAATCCTTATGAGTACTCCATGAAATCAAATCCACATGGCCCAATTATTTATTAAGCCATGTTCACTACAAATATGCTAGTCCTGTCCTTACACTAAAGTCCTCATTTTCATCTATACCAGAGCCGATTATACTCTTCCCAAAATCGTATTTGTAGACTGTAAGGCCAGATTTTACACTACAGCTATCAAGAGGGACCTCCCTTATTACTTAGTATTTCCAAGCTAATCCCCAAATGCCCCGATGTGATGTAAAACATCCAGGCTAAATGCAGCTCTGCATAAAAGCTTTCCATTTACTACATTTGAGTGCTGGATACACAATGAGTTACTTTTGGAGATTAGGATACATTCATGTTAAGCTGTACTTTACAGCTATTGCTTCAAAACACCCCCACTGATGTATTGTTTAAAAAAAAAAAAAAAATCACTGACAGTTGTACATACAACTGATTTCTTGGACTCAACTTTTAGAGTAGTCCTGAAACTGATTCAATTAGCACGCTTTGAATTTATGAGAGTCTACATTAAAAAGAAACAGTCTTCGGGAACAAAACACTTTGTCAACAATTTTCAAAGAAAAATAAAAAAGCACTGTAGAATTAAGGTTACACCTTGTTTTAACCCACTCCCCCAACTATTCCCCAAAATTTCTTCAGAGTAATTTCCTCTTTTTTTTCAAATCAGTGTAAGAAGTCAGAGGTGATTGCTTCACACAAGCACAGACACTTGCTTGAAATGTCCTACTTTGCTCCTGTGGTTCATACCAGAAGTATGTGTTTATGGTAAAGCCTGAAGAAATAAACACTATGGGATGTAACTATTTAAAATTATGTTAATAAGGGCTTATTGTTTCCTGCTTTAAGGACATTCACCTACTTCTTTTTGTTTGAAAACTGCACTTGCTGCACTCAGTTAGCATCCATCCATAAGTAAAAGAGGGGAGTTTCATGATTCTGCTCCTGGTTCAAATCATGTTGCCATGGAAGCAGATGTCAGATTGATGAAAACAGGTCAACTGTTCAAAAAAAGTCACTGTTTTAATACTTTAAAATTATTATTAAAAGTTATTATTTTAATGCTTACCATTATTTATTATGAAATGCTTAATATTTTATTCTATTTAATTACCATTCACTTTGCTGATACAATACATATTCCCACCAAAAGTGTAGGCAGCAGTAGAGTTAGTGTTGTTAATGAAAAAAAAAATACTTTCCATAAATCTGTAGCGACTGGACACAGAACACTTACAAGAACATCACACAGTTCTTCATTACGTTTGTACTGAGTGATGTCAAACGTTGCCATATAAACATGCTTCCATTTGAAGAGTATTGGTATTATTATTAAAAAGCACTAATATTTTTTTGGAAAAAAAAAAATCAGGACATTGCTAATACCTATGCTTGGCTTTGGTAAGAACAGCGCTTTTTCTGTTTAGCTTTGCATCAGATACATAAATATTCAACTGGAGTCTCAATTACTTAAACCTGATAAAAATCTTCAATGACAGATAAGATTTAAGTAGGTTACCCAATCAATTGAACATGTGAAAGCATACGTAGCCTACTAAAAGAAATTTCTTCTACTCCTTAGCATTTTCACACTGCTGTCAAAATAGCATAAACACACCGTGTAATTCTCATCTTCACCTGGAGCAAACACCAGAAAGTAAAATAACTCACCTGTATCATGTGTTTCTGAATCTCTATTAGGTGATCTAAAATGCTTTTCTATCAACACCCTGACACATCCAACAGAATTTTTTCCTACCTTGACAGTGATGTACTTTAAACCTCTAGGACAAAGCTGGTGCATCTAATGTGATATATTCTATTCATGAATTTTTCTTTACAACGGAAATGCACAGTTTTCATCCTTAGTAAATATAGTAAAGGTGCATGGGCATATTGCCAATACATAAGATTTGTGGTCCTCTCATAGTTTAGGGATCTTCCTGTAGATGAAGTAATACTTAGAGGAGAAAGATTCAGTAGTGCAAAGTCCCACAAATTTAATCCAGCACAAACCTACAGCACTACTGTGTGTCTTCCACACACAGTTGCTTCTGCCCTGCTCCCTTTCACCAGTGAACTGGGTCAGACAGCTTCTCCCAGATCAATTCCCTAATCTGATTCATCATGCACCAGATAAAAGAAAGTGCGAGTGTAACAGATAAGATGGGAATGAATACACAGGAAGCACAGGCAAAAATAGCCCCATCTCTTTAAGCTACCATAAATCCATACTGCTGCTGTTCATAGTCCCACAGCATCCAGTAATCCTCCCTTCTTTCTACCTTTTGTAATCAATGTTTTAACCTGAAATATGTACAACATACCTACTGATAAAAAAAATCATTTTTGTAACTGAGAACATGTTTAACTGTCAACATAATGGAAACTGTCTTCAACAGAAGTGAAAATCATTTTTGTTGGGTTCACTTTCATATCTTTTTTTAAATAAAATTTATATATAAAATGTGTTCACTTTGGGGAACTCTTTTGGACTCCAGAAACTTCATAACTTGCATTACAAAACTTCTTGCAAGATTGTATAACCTGAGCTATTCTCTGACTTTGTTAAAAACAAAAAAAAACTAAACCAAAACAAACCCTGAAAAAAAAGCACACCTATGAAGTTGTTAAATATTGTTTAAAATGTACTGAAAGACTGTCCCTCAGGAGACTGCAAAAGTTTTAAATTTCACATTGAACAGTTTTCAATTGTTCATAACCAACAACATTCCAAAAAATCACACAGCTTGTTATGCTGCAGAAAAGTACTATAAGACTCATATGTTGGTTTTGTGTCTTTGCATTTTCTCAGACAATAAATAGTTTGTAATAAACAGCCAAAAAAAATTCAGACCAGCATACTTAAAAGTACCAAGCATACTGGATACTTACGATTAAAACTATTTTTTAAATATACCTTTTCTGACAAGTGCAGTTTGGGTTGTTTTGGTTATTTTTTACTAAGAAGAACAATTAAGAAAAAACTTGACTTTTCTTTAACCAAATGGTTGCCTTTCCTCTCCTCTGGCTTATCCAGCATTAGCCTCCATCAGTCCCTTCATACAATCCAGTTAATTAAAGACCGGTCTACTTGCTTCTCTGTATAAGACAACATTTTTGCCTTTTCTCCCCTCAGGACTAATTTACCTTTTCTCTTCAAACTTTCTTCCCTTTGTTTGCTTAATCTCCCTTTCCACAGCATTTACAGATAATTTGAGATACACTGTTAAAAAGGAATTCCAAGAGCTACGTAATTACCATGCTGCAATTCTTGTCATCTAAAGGACTGCATATAAGGCAGAATTTAAATTTAGCAAGAAAAATATTGGTATTCTCCTATGGTCTACCAAGACGCAGAGGTCTGCCTAGAGACCACGCAGCCAGCTTCACATCAAAACAGGTAAGATGGGAATAAATACCCAGGAAGCAAAGGCAAAAATAGCCCCATCTCTTTAAGCTGCCATAAATCCGTACTGCTTACATTTAGTCATACAGTTTTCATAATATGATCTCTCTGGATATGTTGTCCAGTAATGAACTATAGCATTACATCTAAATTGCCAAATTAGTTTTATATTAAAACACCTCACTGAGGTTAATGCAAATGTTCACACACACGTAATAGAAGAATACATCAGGCTGTCTGTAGACTCGAAAGTCAGTAAACCAGTTGACACGATTCATATTTAGAGTTAATTCTGCAAACCTTAAGGCTTGGAAAATAAAACTCAAAGCAAGCTCATAATTCATTGCATAACACTTAACACCTGTAAAAACAACAACAAAGAAGTATGTGCTCCTGCTGCACCTCTGTAAGGCGATGCAGTTTAACAACTACACATAGACAACCCAGACTTTTTGCCACAAGAAAAGTAATCCAGTTCCTGAAAGCTAAATTAGCATAATGATGAAAGTCAAGGCAATGCAATACAAGCAAGCTCCGAAAGAAAGATACATAAGGGCAAAGCCCTATAATCTCATTTATTATATAAAATGCCCATAGTCATCCCTCCTTGTCTGAAAAGGAATGACACTCAAGTTTTTACTACATAGAATTAGGAAAAGACAAAACCCAAATGCTGTTACAATCACTAGTATTTATAGTCGTCATACATATTTGTTTCAGATAAGCCTTACAGGAAACATCTATAAAAATTATGTAGGAGGGTCTTTGTAAGATATGCGGGGGTCACAAACTAAGTAGAGAAATAACCAGTTCACAAAAATGTGGTTATTTTGCTTCCTGAAATAGCACTATTAAATTCTTGAAATACATGAAGCAACAAATACATGGTATCTTGGGAATGTATGCAAATGTATGGAAAAGTATGGCAACAACATTCACAGTATGTGAAAACACAGAAAAGAAAAAAATCTAAAAGCAAGACTTTGAAACACTCCATTGATAGGGAAATCTTCATTTCCTTTAAATTTGGGGGGGAGAGGGGGGAAGTATACTTCCTGGTATCATTTCCACTGTTGTTCATGTTATTTGCTACTAAAACACATGCACTGTTTGAAGGCAGACTTACCTCTACCAGTGCCACAGTCAGAATAAGGTCCATTTTTGAGTCTGGGAAAAGGGCGTCCACTTGTGGAGACATTCCAATCAGTATGCAATTAGTAACAACTGATATTACACTCATAGTTTCAAAAGCCAACTGAAATAAAACACAAATATATTTATAGTTCTGACCATCCTCTCTAATTTACCAGCCCCCAAATTGCTCTGGACAATACCTCTCTCCGTTAAATCCTCAGAAGACCCATTATTTTAACTTTTTATTTTCCTTCACATTTTGAATTCTACAACATAAGACTTGTTTGGCAAACAGCCCAGACTTCATCAGCTTTAAGAACAGGCAAGGACAACAAGGTCTGCAACACCACAAAGACCAGCTGGCAACTTTTCATTTTCGTCTAATTTGATTTCTCTGTGTGTGTGTATGTGTGTGTGCTGTGAAGAAGTTGAACAGTATTCTTCCACAATTCCATAGTACTGTAAAGACCTTGAGAAGTTATTTAGAGACTGCTAACATTCTAGATGTAGGTAATGCCAGATCACCTCCTGAAAAATCTGGAATAATCCTAAAAGAAAAAAGCGGACTGGAAAGCAGCCTTATCCCTGGTATCTTCATGACACATAACCTAAACACATAAAAGAGTATGCACTCATCTACAGTTGTACTCCCAAACATAAATTTCTTTCAGGATAAAAGAAAAAATGCAAAATTCCTAGAGGAACTAATAGTCCGAACACTCTGGTTTTGGAGGTTTTGTCTGAATGCTGTCATAGGAAAATGTAAGGATGGTTCAGAATGCCATTTCTAAATCTCACCCAGTTATACAAGCTGAAATTTGTTGAAAGAAAGATTTAAATTTAAGTGCATGCAATTGCACAAGTCTAGAAGCTTTTGCCTATAGAGCTCCCACAAAATGCCTGAAAAATGTTACTACAGCCTGACAATTACTTTTGCAATATAACGGTTACTTACTCCAAGGTCCTCTCTGGAATGAGAAAGACTGACATTGAGTTGTAGCAATTGTCACAATGAATTAGAAGTAACTTTCTCCTTGACAACAAGCTGGTGGTGACTCAGCTCACCTGATAAAATAATTCCACTATTCCTTTAACAGAAATCTTTCAGCCAATGTTCTAACTTCCCACAAGAAACAGAAAACTAAATTTTTAAGTCATTATTTTTAATTCACAAAACAAATACATTTCTACTATTAGTTAAAAACCTACACTATAAAACCCCCACGACTGTACCATTAGTGTTACGGTTTTTCAGCCTACTCCCTAGATTGAAACAAACTATTGCAGCAAAACCAAATGCTATTAATATACTTACGCTATGCTTGGGACTTATGACCACAGCCTCATTTAACTGGTGGTCATACCACTGGTCAATGCAGTTATGCCATTTTGTTGCCATCTATGTTGGCAGCAAAGATTTGGACTGAGAAAATGCATCAGATGTTAAAATGCAATCAGATTATAATTTACACATTTTAATGACTTAATATTAAAAGACTTCTGTAAGTCCACTTCATTAATATCTATGTACATGTCTAATGAACATTATTCAGAATACTTGGTTTGCATGTTTTTATAGTATGCTTCATTTGAGGTTTCCTGATTTCATCTCTTATCTTCCATTTGTTTCATTTGGTACCAACATTTACAACCCCTCCAAATTAATCAATCCACTAGTTTATTGTGCCCTTTGTCTCCATTATATATCATTAGAAAAGCTGTTAAATAAAACTAGAATATGGATCATCCCCTAGGAATTTCCTCCAACTACTTCACACTCCTTATCAGGCCGCTGCTATTACAGAATGCTAAAGTCTCTGGATGCGACTTAATAGCCTTCTTTCTTTTCAGAAAAACCTCTGGTTTTGGAGGAGTTTTACAGGGCTATTTTTAGTCAGAATCAGTTCACTGATGCAGCATACTCAGCAGGCTCCAAACTAGCTGGTGCTAGCGTGATTGCACGGGCAAACAACTGAGGACAGAAAATCCTTAAGCCAGTACTACTAGCATGAAATTATTTAGCTAGACTACAATGTTCAGGTTGCGCAGAAAGGTCCAGCTCCTGCTCACAGATCCAGGTTATTTTAAAATTAGTCAGCCTGAGTACCAGTAATCACAAGGGCACACAGCCAAGCATGGCTTAGGAATCCAGGTACTTACTTATTTCATTTTTTTTTAAACCCTTGCTGAGCTCCATGATTCTGAGATTGCATCAGGTGTTACCATTTCTAAAATACGTTGGCTCTAAAGAGTACTGGGCAGCATCTGGCCGCTCTGCTTTGTTGCAGTTGCAACAGGGCTACAATACATACATATGCAAGGACTAAAGGAAGGATTTGTTTTCTTTTCAAAGGCAACTGAAAGACGTGGTCAAAAACCCTACAAAACCCACTATAGTTGGATAGATAGTATCCTAAGGCATTGAAGAGAACAAAGTACCTACTAACTTTAAAAGCAGCTGATGGGTCAAACACACAGCTTAAAAGAGATTTCAACAAATGTATTTAAAACAAATGAATAGAAAAAGAAACACACAAAAATTACCTGCCAAACACCAATATTTGCCGTGGGTTCTGCAAATGGCCGCTTGTAAACTCTACACATCTTTAAGGCATCAGAATATATCTCTGTGATGTTGTTTAACACCGCAAAGACAGCTGCCAGTGGATAAACACATGAGAAAAGACTCACATAGCCAAACTGTAAGAACAACTCCAGGTAATCATCAAAAGTACCCTGAAAAACAGAACAAAAATAAGAACAACTTTAACCCACAAAAAATATATGAAGAAACACAGAATTAACAATACAGTTGTAAACACGCTTCCTCATCCCGAAGCAGTTGTTTGGGAATGACTAGTGGTAGAAAACAACAACAACAACAAAATACATCTAGTTCATTTGGAATTATTCAATTACTCAAAACTTCTTAATAAGAGGAGGCCAAGGTTTTTCCTTTTGCCTAATGCATTTTCTGCAACAGTCACACTTCTTATGCTTGTTAGATGAAGTAATTGCATAAACATATTCATCCCATTGAAGTTCCTGGCTATTTCAGTGAGACAGTTACAGAAGGAACAGTGGAGGACAGGAAAACAGCATCCTGCATTTAAACTGGCAGAACATTCTCCTAAGAGCACTGTGACCAGAAAAGTCCTAGTATTTCAGACTGTCCATGAAAGACCTAACCAGAAAGGTAAGTTGGTAGATAGGCAACTCTCTTCTGGTATTTCTCGTTTATTTCAAAACAGGTAAGTCAGAATTAGTGGCCCACTTGAAGGTTGAAATGACAGAATGCAGCACTGACATCTGAAAGGAATGATTAATGCAAACAAAAAGCCCTATTTTGGCAAATGCACAACACATCTATCACCTGATTTTTAAACCAAGAATGTGGGTACTTAAATACTGATTAAGTATTCACATGTAGGTTATTATGCATATTTGCATATTAGTTTTGTAGTATTAATAATAGTTTTCTATGACTGCAGCAGTTATTTATCGAAGTGAAAAACAAAACAAACTCATTTTTAAATAAAAGGTGTTTGCTGAACAGAGGATGGTGAAATACCATGAAGAAGTTAAACTGGGATCCAGCTATATTGTATTCACCCAGACACACACATTTTCCTCTCTCTCAAAAATGAGGTATTAAAAATAAAGACTTGACAGTAACTGAGATTATTACAAGAATCACATAAAATTGGGTTTGGCTCCATGCATCAGACACATGGTTCTCTAATCTTTTTTGCTGGTTATAGATGTAAACTGACTGCCTCTCGAGTAGCTAGTGCTTTTTTCCTAGCTAACAGAGAGAGGAAGTAGAAGCCTGCCAAGTTCAGAAATCAACATGGGGTAGTCATTAGCTGCATTCTTCACTTGAGCTCATTTTTAAGTTGTGTAGTATAGCTGGGTCTGACAAACTGATCTGCAGGCCAGACCCTGAGGAGCTACCTAACTTTTAAAACCATTGAGATTTTTCCACAGAAATGTTTTGTACGAACTCTGAATTTTAGTAAGGTGGGATGTTTGTGCAGGATCACTCACTGGAGTGGCAGCCACATATATGTCCCTGCTATCACTTCCTGAGACAACTGTTGCAGGCAGGGAGCAATGCTTCCCTTTGTGCTCCTCCTTCTGGTAACTGCACAGTATTCCCACTACTTCCTCACACCTTTCTTCTCATTTTCTCATCCAGTACCTATTGTCTTTTAGAACAGCAGAGTATGAAAAGAAAAGGAGTATTTCTTTTTCTCCTACTCAACTTATGACACTTCGTGCAGGAAGAGAGGAGTCTGATAGGATGTTAAAGAAATTTCAGTGTGCCATTGTCAGCCTCAAAAGCAGCACAAACTATGGCATCAAGGAAGCAGAATCAACAAAGAAATTCAGAGAGAAAATGAACTAGAGAAGCAAAAATTTTAAAAAATAATAATTAGAAAATGACTGCAGAATGTTTTTACATCTTAAACCAGGGTAAGGGCTGGAGATTTGAAAAGTGAGAGAGAAAGAGGATAAACAAAAAAGATAATTAAATGTTAAAGAGTAAGTGAAGGAAGAAAAAGAAAGAGCCTGAAATGCCGAATTCTGTCAAGACTCCTGCCAAACTCCTCAGTTACTAAACATAGTCAAATGCTTCCCCCTTGTGACAGATTTAATTTTAGAAGTACTCTTGCCTGCTGACAGCTCACTGCTTGCTAACAAATCAGTGGTCTAATATTCTGTATTCACAAGCACAGCACAATTAAAATCTTTACATTGAAAATAAAATTAAGGCCTTGAGTACACAGTACCCTGAACTTAAACTGAGGCTAGCAGCAGATACCTCCAAGCCAAAGTCATAACTCTACAATTGACCTGTTGGGTCCCCATAGAAAATTGTTCAGGGCAGAACAGTACAACAGGTGCAGATACATTTGATCCAGCTCTGCACAAGAAGCACTGGGCAATGTGACTCAAAGACATCACACTGGCTTTTTATGTGCCAGCTGAGAATTGGAACTCAGCTCAGGTCTAAGAGGCAGAGCGTACTTGGTAAGGCATATCAACACCTGATGCCAGTACACAGCTTTTGGAGCTGTGCTGGTCTATTCGCAGGCACAGTGCTGGACTGTGCTGATTTACCAGTTCACACAAACACTAACTCAGGGATTTCTCCTGTGCTCTCTATTATAAGATAGCCATGCTCTCTAAATCTCTCCCTCCTCATATAAAATGTATGAAATACCAACCTTCCCAGAGGAACGCAAGTATTAACATTTGTACAGTTTTTCAATTGCAAAGGTAGTATTTCTTCTTCCTCTTCCCATTTCATGGCACTTTATGCAGGAATAAAGGAATCTGATACAGTATTGATATCAAATTTCAAACTGCTATTCTCTACCTTTTACATAAAAGGTACACTATTTACATGTAATTCTTATTCTGTAAAGTATAAATTATACAGTATTAAGCCTCTTGTGACTATGCTTGCCACATCTGATCAAACAAGTTGCCAGCCAGCCTGTAATGCCTTAACATACACACTAATGTCTACTTCGTCAACTCCTTTAGAAGTGCAAGTAATGAACTGCATGAAGACTGTTAAATACAAATAAAAATTGTACTGGGTAGGAGGTGGACAGGAACAGAACTAGGAAGACAGCGAATGCCAAAGCTATAGTTTCAAGAAGCAAGAGCTTCCAGCAGTAGTATTGGTTTGAAGAGTTGGTCTCTTCTGCCCTCTCCATTTCTCCACGCAGGTAAGAGTGCACTCTCTCAGGCTATAGTTTAATCGATAGTTTAAACTAGTATCATTGCAAAAACAAACTAAAACAGAAACAGCCTCCCCCTTCCCTATGACAGGCTACTCATCCTGCTAGCCTCCAGGCTACCCTTGGAGATTAAGGGCATATCACACAAATACTTCTTCCAGTGATACAGGGTTAGGTAGCTCCAGATTCAGCTCTTCATTCCTACCCCTTTGTGCTGGTGTAACTGGGATCCTGCACTGTACCAGTTTCTTGATCCAGTGCACCATATAGCTGTATAAACAACACTACCAGCAAAACTGATGAAGCTGGAAATAAGCTGCTAGGCCAGACAGCCAGGAATATTTTAGGTTGCACTGGCTGATGCCTCTGTCGTCTACAGCCCAGAAAACTTTTAACTCTTTTACAGTAGTAAAACGTACAAAATAGGTGCCCATTTCTTTCTCCAAGTTGACTTGTTCGACTAATGACAGGTCCGTATCTGTCTTCAGAGAACACATGCGTTTCTTCATCCTCTTCTTATGTCTCTTTTGGAGCCAGTAAGGAAGCAAGGATTCTGCAAACTGATTAAGGATCTGCGAAGTTATCAGCAAAGTGGCCAAGCTCTTAAGTTAAAAAAAGAAAAAAAGAAAAAATTAATATATCTGTGATAAACCTATGATCATTTCCAATTTTCTCTGTTCTAGTAATACTGTAAGTTGTTATACTATGACAAAAGAAGGCCAGCCTAACAAAAATAGCAATAGCATACAAAAAGTATAGCTGCTTTAGTTCCCATTCTTTGCTATGTGCTGAAAAGGACAAAATAGGAGTTAGATGTCTAAATATTTTGTGGATCTGGATGTATCTTGGAGACAGTACACAAAGTCCAACGAAGGGTAAAGATACACACTCAATCTATACCAACATCAGTAACAGAGCTAAACAATGAACTTTTTTCTATTTTTCTTCTTCTTGCTTTTTACCTTAAAATATAGGAAATGTCATGAATGTCATGTCTGGTATGGATATGTTTTGCTAGAGATCTCTTTAGAGGAACAACTCCTAAGTTGAAATTCTTGTTCTTTTGTTCATTATATTTAGAGCAAAAATATTTTCCTTATAACTGATTTTCATGTATTTGAATTCAAAATATGTTAACAACAGAAAGCTGATTTCAAATACCAACTACAAATTATTTTTGCTTTTATTTATTCTCAGCTCCTCATTGTAGTCATAAACTTAATCATTCTCCTATCTTTGTCTCTCATTAAGAACACTACAGAAAAGAACATTTTCTAATATAAAGAGAAAGAAGGAAGAAATGAAAGTTTTCCAGCCTCATCTGTGTGAGGGAATAATCAATTTATTTGAAAACACTTCCTTTTTTATATGGAGGGAGAGAATTGCTCTATGTTACTCTGTTACGATACTGCAACTGTGCTAGAGGAACTGAAATATGGAAGCTGGATTTGTAAGAAAATATTAACTCGACAATGAATATATTTCATATATACTTTAGAAAAACAATTAAAAACTAAAGTCCTATTTCAATCAATCTTTTATTTTCCCAGATTCATCAACATTCTCAAGATGTTCTTGGAACTCACCTGCCTCAAAAGCTTCATATCAAACAGCACAAAAGCAATGTAGAAGAGAGATGCAAAACAATTTAAGAAGTTGAACTGCAATTAAAAATACTTGTTATTAGTACTCAAGCAAAAGTTCAAATGCAGAATATTATATAACTTAACAGTTACCTTGACTAAATAGCTTCCATGCAGATGTAAACCGCCTATTAAAATTTTCTTTACCATTTTTAAAACTTAGGTCAGAAAAAAATCCATTTTCAATATTGGTTCTACTCAGACTTTCATTTGACAAGCTCAATGCTCTCCTAAAGCACGGTTTACAAAGAAATGTGGACATTAAACACACATCACCTTCTACTTAACTTTAATCTTTTGGCAGTCTCCCCACAGGTAATGCAATAAAAGGGATGTATTCATCTTAATTTCAGGTAACGATTTTTTTCCCCAAAGAAATACTTCATCAAAATATATGCACTGAATGACATATCTCTCAATATGTACAACTGTTCCTCGATATATGTTAGTTGAGCTTTATGTTTAATCACTTCAAGAGGTTTTACGACCAAGAGAAATATTTCCCGCTTCTAAAATGAGACATAATCACAGTATCGTACCTGAAAAATCATAATCAAGCTCTGAAGTAGTAGAAAACTTTTCCTACTTGCTATCAGTGCTGGAGCTCATGGATGACACAGATAATATTGGGGAGTACAGAGAGCCACTCATAAGTTACAAGTGAAACTTGGGGGGCAGGGGGTTACATTTGACATTTTATATATTTTTTAATTATTTTATATAAATTTCCTATGGGGAAAAAGAGAGGGTGCTATTTTTTGAGAAAGGTAGAGACATACAAGAGTTTTAGCTCTAGAGGTTACCAGTAATAGAAGGATAACAAGCAGATTAAAAAAAAAAAATAAAAAAGCATGCCAAGTTGAGGGGAAAAAAAAAAGGGAACTCGGGAAAACAATTGAACGATCTTTTCAAAAAGGAACCAAGAAGATTAAGTCTCAAAATAAGCCAATCTTTACAACTGTTTTTACTGAACATCTTATATGGGAATTCAAGATTTACAGCACACTTCCCTAGAATCGGTGTTGCATCCGGATATACACCTAAAAGAGCAACCAAACATATATACCTACAGACACAAAAGCTACTTGTTCAGACCCACAAAGTAAATAGATCAGTATATACCATACACTGCATAGGAGCAGACTGATGGACATATATCTCCAGCCTCCTCTGACTGGTTGTCTGAATGGTAGTACAGGTGGGAGTTAATACATGAACTTTTTAAAACATGGGGTTACCATAAAATCTTGCAAAAAGTGAAAGGAATAGTATGCAGTTGAAGACAGGACGGCATCAATTAACAGAAAAACTTACATATACAGAATCCTAATGAAAGAACAAATCAATACAAATAAAACCCCAATTCTCCACTATAAAGAGAGGCATCTAAAACAGTCTAGCAGTTACTGCAACCACAACGGAAAACTTGCTTACTCTGATATTTGTGCTAGTATTTGGCCTTGAACAAAACTGTAGGTCAGTGAGGTAATGCTAGGAAAGCACTAATAAAACACATGACAAATTCTTTTTTAAAATCATCTTAAAAGCTGCTTATACTACATACTTACCACTAAAACCTTCAGAATTAAATGATTCTGATATGATGATTCCAGCCTGTGATTTTCTAAAATATCAACAAAATTATTAATCAGTAAACAGCAGATGCATTTACCATGTACTAGACATTGTTATACAAAGAATAAACAGACATTTTTCCTCCACTTAAAAATTATTTAACTAATAGTTTATGGGGAATAGTTCCTTCAACACATCATGGCAACAAGAATTTATACTGTACCAGTACCTCACTTAACCTATAAAGCTAATCTGATGCACAATATTGACATAGATATTTTTGGCTACAACTCTGGTTATTTTTTCCACTGCAAAGGTTTTTCCTTTTACACCTTTCTTTCTCAGAAGAGCTGTTTTGTAACAGGAAAACCATCCATCATTCTTAACAGTTAATAAAACGTGCCTAGTTATTGATTTTTCTTTGGCTGAAAACAAATGCAAAACTAATTGGAATACATTATGACAAACAACAATACCAGATTTGATTCATAACCAGTAAATGCTCACAGAAATACTCCCATCCATCTCCAAGGAATTTAGATCAGACCCTAAGCTCTAAAGCAAGACTAGAGCACATAAAGTTCAACTCATTCTAAAATTAAGATTTTCAGTTCATTCAAGATAAACTGTCAGAAGCTGAGGAAAGCTGGTTACTAGAGGGGGAGGAAAGAGAAGTGAATGGGAAATTTCCCATTTCTTTTTGCTATTTTGTCAGATTGTACCTTTAAAGCCCTGGCTAAGCAGTAACTGAATGAGGAGGCACCACACTAGCATGCACTGTGTCAACAAGGCTGAAAGGAGAGATCGTCACCTACAGACGTTGCTCAGGACAGTACAACAGAGTTCTGCACTGACAGAGAGTGAAGTTGGGCCTGACACATGGAAGATGCACTCAGGGGACAGAATGCAATTTTTACTTTTAGCTTTCACTAAATGATCAGTTCTCATGACAAATAGGTACAAGAGATGCGCTTAAAAATACCCCAGATTGTTTCCTTTGCTTTGCCAGTTTATCTGTTTAAGTCAGTTCTTAGCTGAAAATATGCCAGGTGGGACGGGAGGTAAGACAGCCAGATGAGCTCTTCATCCTATTCACAGCATGGCAGCATAAACAGGTTGGATAGCACAGAAAAGGCACAAGATGTCAGTGTAGTGAGTTACATAAATACTGTTGCTGCTGAATATGAAACATCAGCTTAAAACCAAAAAAAAAATGGGTTAAAAAAAAGCTTGGGTTACCTGTTAAAGACATTTTAGTCTACCTGATCAACACAACCGGGCATTTTGTATAAAGGCTTTTTCTTGCAGTATAGTAAAAAAAAAAGAAACAAGTCAGCTGAAGCCTAGATATGAATTTGAAAGTCATTATTTAAATAAAACCCTTCAACAGTCCTAAACAAACCAAGAAATTGCTTGCTTTTACTATTGCTGCTGTTAGGTTGAATTTGCTGAGCGAATCACTTTGGTGTGCATAACCAATCCCCACTTCAACACCTCTTTTTATTCTGTCTTCTGCATTAATCTCCCTTTTGTTTAATCTTTCTTAGGTTAATTTTCTGGGCCTCCAGCTTTAGTAACCTGGATTCTGTCCTCTAAATGTGTGCCATATTGAGCTACACAAAACACTTAACCTCCCATTAGCTTCATCTATTAACTTGGTCTGAACTTGACTGCACATGTCTGTAGAAGTGCTAAAATTCAAAATAAACACCAACATTTCACTATCCTTATGTTAGGTTACAAAACATAAGGCCCAATCTGTTAAGTCAGTCATACACACAGGGAAAACAAGGCAATCTATTGTAACATTTCTCCTCTTCCGAGAGTGCCCAGAGAAAAATACGTTGATAGGGATGTGAAATCTCTTTGTTATATATATAGCATACACAAACACTCTCATTGGGCATTTAGTTGATGTTTTTAGATTTTGTTCCATTATCTCAGTGCCTCTGTCCTCTGCACAGATATATCAGTAGACTAAGACGTGTTCAGCAAACCCAGGTTGTGGATGCAAGCTGCCAGGATGGGCCCTCCTGCCATCCACCTCTGAGCGCCCATCCTCACGATCTCACCTTGCTGCTTTTGCCAGCACTATGGCTAACATGGCCAAACAAAGAGCTAAATTAGGGAAGGGGGACATCTGCACCAAAGGCAGAGAGAAGCTGAGAAGGAAGGCAGGATCACCCCTTTTGATGGCTTGCTAGACTCAGACCAAATTAAACCAAACATGAAACTGCAGTCTCAGAACATTCAAAATAAATGTAAGAAGTTAAAATGTCCATCTCTTTTACCCCACAGTAAAAATCTACTTCAGGAAATTTCTTTAGCATTCCATTGAACAAGAACTCACAGTAACGTACTCTACAAAGAAACAAATTCTAAGCATCTGGGATTCTAACTTTAAGGAAGAATAAACAACTTTCTTACCCCATGATGTTAAGAATTCAGCAGCATACCGATAGATACGGTTCATAATTTCAATGACAACAGCATATATGATACTGGGCACAAACAGCATCAAGCTGCTGAAGTTAGACTCATTCTCTTCATGATAATCCAGAGCCCACTGTTCCAAGTCAAAGTAAATCATCATCACATACAGTGAGAAGTAGAGGCAAAGGCACACAAATGGTAAGGACACCAGATAAATCCGTATCTGTCTCTTAATACTTGAGTACACTGGTTCTTCCCTCCCAGTGATGGGATTGATACCCAGGACACCATGGAAGCCTGGTCTTGGTTCTTCAAATTGTCGTTTCATCAACAGCGTCCCCCAACGGTATGTCATGATGGCGCAAATCCGCTTCCAAACTTCCAGTATCACAGTGGACCAGAGCAGGTTGAATGTGGCAAACATCACATATTTGTCATAGTCTTCCCATGCAAACACATAGTAAGGAATCCCAATGACAGCCATTGGAATCAAAGCAAATGTGAAGTACTCTAAGAAGCCAAAGTAGAGAGCAATGGTTTCGCCAAAGTAGCAGCGTATCTCATCTGCAGAGAAAAATGAGTCAATTAAGACTACACTTAACACAGACGTCAGTATAATATCAAAGTTGACTCTACATTAACTCCTTGGCCCAAGTTTTTTTTTCCTAAATAACACAATGAATATTATTTTTTTTTGTTCCTCCTTCTCCCATGTTCAAAAAACTCAGTAGGTCATCATTGGAACAGGCTGCCCAGGGAAGTGGTGGCATCACCATCACTGGAGGCGTTCAAAAAATGTGTGGATGTGGCACTTCGGGACATGGTTTAGTGGGCATGGGTACTGGGTTGATGGTTGGACTCGATGATCTTAAAGGTCTTTTCCAACCTTAATGATTCTATGATTCTATCTGAATTTCTTTTTATGTTATATATATACACACAAACATATATACATACACTCAGATGGTAGGGAAGTCAGATATCTCAATAATTACTTTATCAACATCAGATATCCAGAAGGAAAAAAAAACCAAAACCCTAGCATTCTTGAAAACTGAATCTATCAATGAATGGCTAGGATGGCACAGAAGACATCTGGTATAAAAACAAACTTTAACAGTGAGTGACACCTATCTTCTTCCTGAAGTTCTCACTGGTATACGTACAAATTTGTTTCAGCCTGCTCAGGGTCAAAAAGGACTAGTTGTGCTTTGCCAGCCTTCAAAGAACTAAAGGAATAGATGGAAAGGTATACTGAAATCTTAAATCTGAAACATGTTAGAAAGCACACCCAGGCCGAGACATTCCCTTCAGCAGTATTTGTACAATACTTACCTTCCACACAGGAGTTTCACTTCTATAGAGGCTAAATGCTGGAGTAGAATTTAGGAAGGACCCTTGGTCTTCTCACACAAACTGAAGACAAAACTTCTCCAGAAGAAACCCTGCACTTTATTTGTAGTGGAGTAAGTGTTCACATACCTAAAGGTTGATAGCCAACTTTGACTCGGCCATACCAGCTGTGACGGAGCTTTTTCAACTCTTCTCTATCATGCAGTGGGAAAATCTGAACTAGAATACCACTAGTCAATAATCTTCTCACTATGGGAGGGAAAAAAAAGGTACCTAGTATTCTTTCAAAGTACAGTGAAGTTGATACAAGCAAACAGACTATATTACGTACTTTGCAAGCCTAAAGTTACTTTGAAATAAATCTGGCATTTAAATCCTAAAAACAAATAAAATGTCTGCATGTTAGTTAAAAATTATCCATTATAGAGAGCAGTTCTACCTATTTCTACAAAGAGTGTGCTGTCCACTGGAAGAGGAGTAACCTTTTTACATCTATTAACTATTCCATATGTTTGCAATATAATCAGCTGCAGCTTGAATAACAAAAAGTGCTACAGGTCAGAACTGAAATGCCATGTGTAGCTTCATGGGGAAAGGTCTGGCTCTTGCATTTGAGCAAAGAAAGGCATAACGAATCAAACTGACATAGCAAAAACAAAACACTAAATTGAAGAGCCATTGTTGTATTAATTATGGGAAAGATACTAAAAACATTTTTGAATGATCAACTGATACTAATTCATAAAGTACAACACATCTTCATTGCAAACAAACCAAATATTCTGCAATTTGTATTTAACTTTGTTATGGAAAGCAATACTACCTGTGTTGATAAACAATTAACAAACTGCTCCGGAAGTTACAACCGTAGAAATATTAAAAAGAAAATAAATTCAAAAACAGGAGAGGGGAGGCACTGGAAGTTGTGTGATAGTTTTTTACCATTTCCCATCAGGATCTACTTGACATAACTAGAAAAATACCTTAGCTATATAAAAAATTACAAGTGTAAACTCATCTAACATCTACATTTATTTACGTTTCTTGAACCACTGACATGCAGATCTGTTTCTTTGATGACTAACACTAATGAATAAAGACACTGTTATTAAAAGGACATACAAATATTAGAATCATAGAAGAGTTTGGATTGGAAGGGGCCTTTAAAGGTTCTCTAGTCCAACCCTCCCTGCAATGACCAGGGACATCTTCAACTAGATCAGGTTGCTCAGAGCCTCGTCCAACCTGACCTTGAATGTTGCCAGGGATGGGGCATCTACCACCTCTCTGGGCAACCTGTGCCAGTGTTTCACCACCCTCATTGTAAAAAATTTCTTCCTTATATCTAGTCTACATCTACCCTCTTTTAGTTTAAAACCATTCCCCCTTGTCCTGTTGCAACAGGCCCTGCTAAAAGGTTTGTCCCCATCTTTCTTATAAGCCCCCTTTAAGTACTGAAAGGCCGCAATAAGGTCTCCCTGAAGCCTTCTCCAGGCTGAACAACCCCAGCTCTCCCAGCCTTTCTTCATAGGAGAGGCGTTCCATCCCCCTCATCATTTACGTGGCCCTCCTCTGGACCCGCTCCAACAGGTCCATGTCTTTCTTGTGCTGAGTGTTCCAAAAGATAAACTCTCCTAAGAAACTGTAGCATCTCTGCCAATGAACTAGTTCCAGCTACCACAAAAATAGCACAAATAGCTGTCCTTACTTCTTTCTCCCATAAAAAGGAAGAGCTCTTAAAGCAAAGAGGAGGATACATGAAATCAAGTGAATGAAATAAAACTTCCTTCCTTCATATTGTGAAATTTATAGCTCTAGAAGAGTTACTCATTCCAGTATTTTTATACAGAGACAATCCAGGTATATCATGTAATTTTTTAAAAACAAATATTTTTGGTACTAATTATAAAAAAAATGGGTGAGATCAATATACATGAAAATTATCCAGCTGAAAAAAACATAAGGCCAGAGTCTCAGCCCCACAGAAAGACTCAGACTGGAAGGCCCTCTGGAATTCATCTGGTCCAACTTCCTGCTCAAAGCAGGTCCAGCTTAAATTGGGCTGCTCAGGGTCTTGTCCAGTCAAGATCTAAAAGTCGCCCAGGACAGAGTTACCACAATCTCTCCAAAACCCTGTTCCAATGTTTGATTATCGTTACTGTGAAAAAACGTTTTCTTAATATGTATTCAGAATTTCTCTTGTTGCACTGTGCATCCATTGCCTCTTGTTCTATCACTGTGGAGCAGAGAGAAAACAAAGTTGTTTAAAAATAGTGGGACTTCAATGTCTGAAGAATTTCTCTTCATTGCAGGAGAATTAAGTTTTTTTCACCATGAACACTATCCTGTGTCAACAGAGTGAGTTACAGGCAAACCACATTACTTACCAACTGATTTTCCTGGATACAGCTTTGCCTGAGGATATCCAGGGATCATTTTTTCATCTTTAGCTCTCAAATTTTCGAGTTCATGTTTGATGATATACTGACATTCTGCCATTGTAAGGAAATTGTGATTGTCATCTAAATCAAAAAGAAGGTAGTATGAAATTGTGCAGCATAGGAAGACAACCCTGGCAGCAAATAACTATCAAAAATTACCAGAATCAGAAAAAAAATTATGTGACAATTACTGCCAATCAACATCCATTAGCAAAACCTCCACTTTTAAAAATAAACATCTTGGGAAGAAGTTTTCTCTCACTGGCACATGTTGGCCACTGCATTTTTGACTACCCAGGTAAACCATGAGAATAAATCAATCAAGAGACAAAGACACCCCTGAAGTACTAATTGCTGGAGGCTGGGTTAGCATACCAGCAAGTATACTCTTGCCCTGCTGAAAGACTCTTACTTAGGCATCCACTATTTGCCAGTCTCAGACTCTCCATACCCCTTTCTGCCATACAGTTCCTGAAGTATTTTCATAACGGAAAAGAGTAAGATGTCAGGACAAATCTCCTTTTCAGCAAGCATTTCACACCAAATATCACAGTATCTTGCTCTTTATTGCCCATACAAAATAATGATAATTAGTTCTGATAAAAATACAGAAATAAGGTAAAACAATAAGAAACCTTTCAGAAAATCCCAAATTTTGAAGAGCTACAGCAACAAACCTATTGTCAACCCCATCAATTTATCATCAAGGAAACAGAGTCTGGTTTCCTTGAGATAATGACCAATTGATTACTTTTTTCCCCTTAGGAAGAAGAAACTATAGTGATGGCCCTAAATACCCTAACTAAGAAGCAAAAACAGCAACAAATCTCTAATACAAAGAATAAGAATATAGTATTAGTTAAATTGGGGAACTGGAAATACTAGTAAAACAACGCAGGCTGCAGGGTTTCTTTTGTAGATGACACATTTTTCACCTCATGGAAGCATGGTCAACTATTTTATCCTCTGATCAGATCTGGACAAAACTAAAATTATATTAGTGTTTTAAAAAAGAAAAAGGACCAGGAGATACAGCAAAAATTATCCTTTAGGTTTACAGTAGTTGGAGTTCCACCTGCTACTAGAGAATCTGTTAGCAATGACAATCAGATTAGCATTAAGAATGTAAACACATGAAAAACAGAAATGGCACCTTTGCAACTGACAATTCTTCTCAAGGCTTCCTAATTTCAGGAAAGCAAGTTCACAAAAGAAAAGATACTGCAACAGCTATTGAACACAGCAGCAGTGTTGAATAAACTGGCACCAAACAACCAACAAAACTCAACTTTATTATTGTTTCAGAGGGATCCAAGAACCTTTATATTGAAAATGTGGTGAAAGGCATCATTGAAACAGGCACATGAAAACTATTAGCAAGACTAAGCTGGAACTCCAATATTTACCTGGAGAACAAAATGAGTTTTACCACTGTAGGAAAGTGTCGTGGTTTAACCCCAGACAGCAACTAAACACCACACAGCCCCTCGCTCACCTCCAGTAGGATGGGGGAGAGAATCGGGAGGGCACACAAAGAAAAACCCACGGGTTGAGATAAAAAGAGTTTAATAATGGAAATAAAGTAGAACAGTGATAATAACAATGATAACAACAACAACAGAATATACAGAAAAGGTGATGCACAATCAACTGCTCCCCCTCCACGTGTACCGAACGAACCGTGCAAGACGAACCCCAGACGAATCCTGCACTCATGTTTATCAACTATTTTTTCTTGTCTTATTTTCAACAAAAAACTTTCACACAAATAAGAGACTATTTGGAACATACAAAAGAAAAAGTACAACACAAGCAAAAAGTGAAAGCCATGTGAAAGAAAAATAAAAATTTAATTTCATTATATGATCTGAATTTCCATAGGTAAAAATGAATATTTTTATCATGGCTTGTTCTTCCTATTTCTGTTCACTGTTACCATCCCAAGGAATAGAAAGACTGTGAAAGATTTAACGGTGTAATTGCTTATAATCTTCAGCCACAGCTTTGCAATGACAAAGAGCCCTAAAATTGCTTACCTGCAAAATCTTTGAAAGTTTTTCTACTGCTGTATGTAAAAGTTCTCATTGAGTTATCGTTACATTCCTTCACCAAACCCACACTTTCAGCTCCCAGCAACAGCCTTAAATGGGAAGCTCCAACTAGATAAATATTTTCACCTCCATTTTCCATGACCAATGGTTTAACCAGCAGCTGTGCACCTTTAAAGTAAAGAAAGGCAAAATAAGGAAGAGAATACATAAAAATTACGTCTCAGAAACCTAGTATTTTAGCATCCCTCATATCAGACCTAGTTATCAGGAGCGCTAAAGCTGCACCTTTTTAAGGGCACAAAGAATTAAGGCTTCAACAGCACCTCACGTGTGGTGTTCAGAATCTTGCAGGGTCACCCCCTAATTTAGCCCTGTTTCTGTGGAAGCCCTCACAGACAGTGAACTGGAACAATGGGGACAGTTTGGATCTACTCCTGTCATGCTCACATCATGTAAGCAAACAGTGCTTCTGGAAAAAGTCCCAGTTGTTTTAAGGAGACTGGACTTTTGAAACAGAAACATCCCTGACTTCCCTAACAGAGGCCTGAAAGCAAGTTTGTAGTCACAAACCCAATAGCCACAGAAATATTACTGACCATAAGATATAAGCTACAACAGCCATAAATAAGGCCTTCCTAAAAAATATAAAAAAAAAAAGTCTAAGGAATTACAAATTAATTAGCCTAACTTCAATTCCTGGAAGTATACTAAAAAGAGTAATGAAATATTGTCTTTGTAAGAGCCTACGAGCTAGCAAAAAGATAATTAAAATCCAACGTGAATTTATCAAGATTAAATTGCTTCCTGCTAACTTTATTTCATTCTACAACATGGTACCAAGTCTTGTGGACAGGATAGTAGGTGTCATGCATCTTCATTTTGGCAAGGCTTACAAGATTCTCATAAGCAACAAGAGAAACATGATGTAGACAATTAAGATAAAAACTGGTATCAAAGCTATGTTGAAAGACAGGTTAGCAGGGTTTCACCGCAAAAATGGAAGGATTTGAGAGCTCAACAGGTGCGTGACTTTAAGCCAATGTTTTCATTAATAACTGGATTAACAGGGTTCAGTTATTACATTTTCATGACACCAGCATGAAGCTCTACTCTTACATAAAATTAAGCAACTTCAAAAATGTGAAACGGAGTGGGATTGGCTAAACAATAATTAAACCACAAACTACCTGAAAACTACTTTTCTATATGTCTTCATATTATGATGACAGCCAATGTGATTTCAAAGTGTTACAGAAGATCATACTGTACTCACCTCCGTTTGCTTTTTTGTCCACAATACGATTAGTGAACCATTGTATGGTTTCCTCTTTGGTGCCTTTTGCAAGCTCAATTACTACCAGAGGCCTGAAGTTAGGCTCAAAAGTATCCAAGAAAGACCAGCTTTCTGCCATCTTTTGAGACGTTGCTAAGTACAAAAACAAAACAAAAATGCCAGTGTTAAAAAAAATATTTGGTATCAATCTAAAAAACACAAAACTTTACTATAGTGAGTTACATATGTCTGTGCTTAGCAAAACAGGCAGGTGCCCATTTCTGTCAACCTACTGAAAAGAGCAGTTTGAGTAACCTCTCCAATTGCCACTTGGCAAAATGCTACCAGTCTTCGGTGGCATTTATGTCCTGCTCTCTAAGTAGGAAAATTGTTGTTGCCATGTATAGCAAAGCATTAGCGATGAGAAAGCAAATAAATAAATTAAAACAAAGTAATAAGGAGAAACTATCATCAAAAACAACAGCTTGCAACTTCCTGCAGTGTATTTGACAGCAAATTAAAACAGTAACAGAGAAGAACATTAGTCAAACAGGTATCTAAAACCAATAAGCTTCTCCTGGTAAGAGTGTGCAAGCACATTATACATTTAAGGAGGAACCTTCTCAGTCAATCTTGTGAAGCTTTAACCATACCAAGGAAACTTATACCACCTTGGGTAGGTGAGCAGGATACCTATCATATAGATAGGCAAATCATGCACAAAGCACTTAAATGACTTGTTGAAAGATATAAATCAAGTGTTCTGTGACAAAGTCCAGCTGCAAAGTGTTGAGCATCACCACAGCTTTACATGTAAATAATCCAAATGATCCAAGTGAACCTTTATAGAATCACAGAGTCATTTAGGTTGGAAAAGACCCTTAACGGTTGGAGTCGGTGATCTTAACCTAACCGACTCCAACCTAACACTGCCAAGTCCACCACTAATCCATGTCCCTAAGCACCACATCTACACATCCTTTAAATACCTCCAGGGATGGTCACTCAACCACTTCCCTGGGCAGCCTGTTTCAAGCCTTGATAATCCTTTCAGTGAAGAAATTTTTCCTAATCGCCAATCTAAACCTCCGCTGGCACAACCTGAGGCCATTTCCTCTTGTCCTACCCCTTGTTACTTGGGAGACCAACACCCACCTCACTCCAACCTCCTTTCAGGTAGTTGTAGAGAGCGATAAAGTCTCCCCTCAGCCTCCTTTTCTCCAGGATAAACAACCCCAGTTCCCTCAGCTGCTCCTCATAAGACTTCTTGACATTGTGCCTTCAACTTTTATAGAAATGATTCTACAGAGATCATTATATCATGCTTCATAAAGCAACTTAGAGGTGTTGATATAAAAAGGTAAATCTGGTAACTAACCTACTCAGTTTAAAAAAAAAAAATTTAAAATACCCAACCAAAAAACCTATCACAGACTGAATTTACTGAATCTAAAACTGAGGGGAAGGTTTGGTGGTTTGGGGTTTTTGTGGGGTTTGTTTTTTTTTTTTTTTTTTTGCTATTAACTTCACTGAAGAAAGGATTTTACTGACTGTATTTAAGCAGTTTTCCCCCTCCTGTTCGAAGACTGAAATTACTTAATTTATAAGTTGCTCTAAGGATGCAGTTCAGCTTTTATGACAGTTACACTTGTGTGATTCAGAAAAATCACAATCTCCAGTATTTCATATAAATTATCCTACAAAATACAACGATACTGTAAACATATGCATATCATAATAAACAAGTCTATTTGCTTTTGACTGGCAAAAAAAGCTTTCAAGCCAAATTTCAATGGGGTTTTCAGTTAGTTTTGCTTGCCCATTCATATGCACACAATTCTGCAGCATTCAGATTTACAGCCCTGAACCCAGGTACGTATGTCTTTTAAAAGAAATACACTAGATTAATAAAGTATTTAAAAACATTTTATGTGTAAATCTGCACAATCAGAATGAATATGACAAAGGAAAATATAATCAGGCATAAGGCACTGTAACTATGCTTGTCAATGATTGACTACACTGTCTTGACGAGTCACTCCACCTTATTGCATCACTTCCATAATCAGTTTTATTTTTTTAAAAAAGATAATGCCTGCTACTGTGCATATTGCAATTTCTAAAGAATTTAAAAAATGAAAAGCACTAGATAATTATTAAATACTACTAGCTAACCGTATCACTTCACAGAACAGTTACCTTCTGAAAACAGCTTTTGTATAAACAGCATGCTACTCAGTAAACTTGGCTCCTATTATTTATTGAGTCATTGTGCTTGGCGTGGTGACTAAGTAAGATTTGTTATTTTTAGACTTATTACTAGTAAAAACTAGAACAGGGCTGAAGCACTTTTCCAACTTGCGCTTGCGATTTCCTATACCACAGAGCTGCCAGTCCAATGCCTAGCACAGGCCCTATGGGATGGAACTTGGCCTCTGCTTTCATACCTACGCCCAGTGTAACTTATGACAGACCCAGAAGCGCGGCGGACAGAGACAAAAGGACTTCTAACCCCCACCACCCCAGTCCCCTTCCCAGTCGCGAAGCCGTTGGGTGGCCGCCCAGGGCGGTCTCCAAGCCCGCGTACCCCTCAGGGCAGAGGGAGCTTTCCAAGGGGCGGTGGGCACGGTGGCCATGGAAAGCGGCGGCGGCAGACTCGCTGCCCAGCTGCCACGCAGCCCTGCCGCCAGCCCAGCGTCCCCGGGCAGCCAGAAGCGGCAGCCCCTCGCCGTGACCGCTTTCAGGCGACCCATAACGGCGCCGTCCCGCTAGCAGGCTGCGCCTCGCTCTCCTTTTATAGGAACCGTACGACCGCGGCGGAGAGAGACCGGGGCGGAGAGAGGCCGGGTCGGCCCCGCCGCGCCTTCACGGCCGGTGACTCACTCCCTCAGGCCAGGCCGCGCTCCGCCAGCGAGCACCGCCCCTGCCGCCCCCCCTCTCCCCCCCCCCGCCCCGGAGCCCACCGCGGCCGCACGAGGCGGGCGCGAGCCCGAGCGCCGCCCGCGTCGGCGGGGGGGGAAGGGGTGCCCACAGCTGAGGCGGGCACCGCGCCGGCAACAGGCCGGCTCCCGCAGCTGAACCGGTTCCAGGCCCGGCCCAGAGCCCCCGGGCCCGGCATCCTCATCCTCCCCGTCCTCGTGAAAGCCGCCGGGCGGGCGTGCCTGGGCAGTGAGGGGCAACTCGGCGCTGGCTCCGCGCCCCAGCGGGGAAGGCCGAGGTGGGCGGGAATGGGGGAGGCTCCTCCCCTCGCGGCGGCGCAGGCAGCGAGAGCCCCTTGCCGCTGGGTGACGGCCGCCCACTCCCCACTCACCGCCGGCTGCCGGCTCCACATCCGCAGGGCAGGGCGGGAGGCGGGCTGCGGCCGCGGGCAGGAGGAGCGCCGGCACGGCCCAACGTGCCACCGCCCGCCGCTGGCCACGCCCCTCCGCCCCGTGGCCCCGCCCGCCGCAACTGGGTCTCCTCCTCCCATTGGCCGGAGGCGGCGCTGCCCCGCCCCGTTCGCGTGCTCACGGGAGAAGCGCGGGACGGCTGAGGCGAGGTTTGGACCGCTGGCGGGGGCTGGGGGCGGGCGGCGGCGGTCTCTCCCTTCTGCCATAATGCTTTCAAAATACTTTTATTACAGTGTTTTATCAACACTGATATGGATCGTGAGGGCTCACTTTTTTTTTTTTTTTTTTTACCTTACCTTTCCCGTGCTGGCTCCTGCCAGGCCAAATCTCCTTCTGGAGCTCAAGCTAAAACCCCTGCACTTCAGCTGGATTAGTTTTATGTCTGAACATCATTTTCTACAGACAAAAGAGGACACTTTTGCATTTTGATACCAAGATTTTTGTAGAGAATATAATTCAACATACCCATTCATAGCTGAGAAGAGCAAAGTGACTGTGGAGTAGAAGGGCTGAAGAAGAGGCTGGCTAGCAAATCACGCTCCCCTGCTGGCCTTGTGGAAGGCATTTTAAACCAGGTTCTCCAAATATTTTTTTATTTGGACAGTATTAGTGCCTTCAGTGTTTCTTGCAAATTAGGTGAACCTACAGATGTGAACAGTGCATACAGATTTAGAACAATTACAGAAACAGTCGCTCACAGTTTGAAAGGCACCGGCTGGGAGTTGCACAGTGTTTGCCTCCGTGGTTTATGCCAAGTAGGCACACCACATTGCCTAACAGCAAATGGCTCTGAGCTGCTAAGAGTGGATTCATAACGGCTTACCAGGTAAGATGAGTCTGGTCCAATCCAGCTGGCCACAAGGCAACTCCATTTTGGCTTATCCACTGGAACTGGGGACTGACCATAGGAAAAAGCCCCCAGTGTTAGAGGCTTTCTAGAGCCAATGTATAGACCCCATATAGAACACAGCTACTGCCAGAGGGTAAGCTTTATCTGTCCTCTAGCATCTGGCTATTATTCAACATGCACTTTTCAGCATATTTGGAAATACATACAGATTTAAGATTTCTAAATTTTACAGTGAAAAGTTTGGTTTGTATTCTGTAGCCAGTATAAAATACCAGTTTCTGGTGATGAGTTTTTCTATTATTTATAGCCAATGAAGCAGTAAGGGACTCGGGCACCCCGGAAAATGGGGATATGTGAATACTTGACATTCAGGTACTACAGACTGCAGTGGGGAGTAGCAGACAGCTGCAGTCTGTATTAGTAGTTTGGGCAGAATGTATTAGTCAGACTTCTTAAGCTGTGTCTCAGTCTTGTGCATCTCTCAGTGGCCTAACCATATAGTTATTCACCACTGAGTATCTCTGACTGTGAAAACTCTCACTTCCTGAAGAGATAACATGGCAATAAGAGAGATATGGGTTTAACAAAAGGGGTTTTTTAGACACACTTTATTCTTGTGTTTTGCATAGTGCAAGTCTCCAGTTCCGATGCATCTCATGAGTATCCACAATTTCTTCATGGGCTTTAGTCTCTGTCTTTTAGGAGCCCTCTGACCTTCTTGGCCTGACATCTTCATTCTGCCAGTGGTTTAGAAAAAATCCTTTTAAAACAATCTCTGACACGTTCATCACTTTTGAGCTTTCAGTGGGGACTTGCCATTATCCAATTACTTTGGCCCCATGCATAGAGTCATTCAAGATCAATGTCTTTTCTGGTATCAAATTCTTTGTTCTATTGGATAGGGTCATTGAATGTCAATATTCCTTGATGGGACCGTCACATTTCCTCAATGTCGTCTATCCACTAGGTGTCACATTCTTGCTATGCAATGAATTCTTAACTGTTACACTCTCTTTCTAAAAGATTCGCATTTTGCTAACCATGCATAAAGGTTAGCACATAATCTCATGTTCACAAAAGGAAAATAAAATTAGTAAGTAGATGGTGGATATGTCTGCAGAGTAATCTGCATACATATACACAGCTGGTGCAGTGGAAACAGGCTGACCATGATGACAAAAAGTAAACTACCTTGTGCCAAGCACAGTGTTGTAGTGACTAGACATTTTCCATTAGCAGGATTAGCTAATTTAAAGATGGATCAGGTGTGCCCACCCTAAACTGCAAACTGCATTATCGCTATAGCTAAATATAAATCCCAGGCTTGTATCCATTTGTGACTGTAGTCCAGTCTTGTGATTCTGTTAGCTGATTATAGCATTTTCATGGTCTGTCTCTGTCAGTCACAATGCAGACTGTAGCCAGAGTATAATGGATGAGCTGCAGTAAGGCAGGAGAAAAAAAAAAAGAGAGACAAAAAAGAATCCATCAAAATTTCAAGAGCAGAGGATTTTTTTATTTGGTGGTTAACCCTCTTCTCCCTGGACTAATAACTGCCACAGTACTGAACTAAATTAACAAGCCATTAACCTACTGTGAAGTGAAATTCTCTTTTACCCTTGGCTTAAACTATGCTGACATTTTGGGTATATTTCAGTGGCTAGCTCAGCCCATCCAGCATCACACTGCTACTAAAAGGGTGAGATCTCACTCCCAGTCCACCATTACCATTTCCTTCTCCCTGTGCCCTCATTGCCAGCTCTAAGGCTCTGCCCCATACTTGCACCAACTCTGGCACTTACAAGATCCTTCTCTGAGACCACTTGATTTACCAGCTCCACAGAAACTGATTTTGCTTTGTTCTATTTTAGTGATTTAAATAAGGTCAGGGAAAGGCTAGATAAGATCAAGAGCCGGCACAAAGTAAGCACCTTTCCATACAGCAAACCTTATTAATTCAAATGCACATAGACATATGCATGGTATGACAACCATACTTTATATAGTCACATAAATGAGATTAATATTGGCTCTTACCTGAAGTCACACATAATAGTACTCATTCCCTTAAGATTTACCTTTACCTAGGTTTTGAGGCATACTGGAACATTGTGTTATCGTAAAAGTAAGGAGCAATTAACAGTAAAATATGCTTTCAATTCACAAGCTAATGACATATTCGTTTGAGTGTAAAACGGATGATGGCACACCTAAAGTTTAAGGCTAACATGGTAATTACATCAATTCTTTTGTAATTAAATTTAAATTGATGTATTTGTCAGAGTAAGATATAGTGACATTTTACCAATCCTCAGTGGTGTTTTTGGTCAGATTATACAGGATTATACAGGATCTGTCCAACAGTGTAATAAACATTACTAAAATGTTTTTACCCTCCTGCAAATGGAGGAGAAAATATTTTTTTGAGTCACATCTGGCACAACTTTTACATCCTGCCAGGAATTTTCACATAAGTGTGTTCTGGCAGTCCAAGCATTGTTGGGATCAAAGTGTGGAAGCTTTGATTCATAAACACTGAGCAATGAAGCTGATCAATTTTAATACGTAAGATACAAGGAAGACACATCTCTTCCATTTCACACTGTGTCTAGCTGATTAGAAACATCTAGTTTTATCTCTAGTTTTATCTCAGATATCTATTCCCAAAGAGCAGAAAACCCTGTCCTGTCAAACAAAATGGAAACAGCATAAAAAGAGGAGGATCAGTGTGCCTAAGCCTGGAAGAGGTGAGAGAAACCACTCTCAAATTACTACCCAGAAGGAGCAGGTAAAAAGTAAAACATCTGCAGATGTTAATCATAATTTATACATGAATTAAAAGTCATCAAAATTCAAAGTTCATTGCATCTGGGCAGAACATACTTGGTTTGTTAGTCCATGGCTTGAAACAATACTGCCCAGTCAATTAATTAATTGCTACAAGATTAGATAGCAGAATTTAAAACATTTTAACAAAATGTGCAGAGACTGGATTCATCAGCAGCCATAACGCCATGACTGGGGCTGTGCCTCACAGAGGTCCCCGACTGCACCATCTGACGCAGCCTTTCAGTAGATTGTGTTTTTCAAAGACCTGTTTTAATAATACCTCTGCCTGGATTTAGGAACTGAAGGAAAATTATGCTAACTCTTGACTAGGCTGCTAAATCATGATCATAGCAGAAGGAGTTTAACCAAAGTTTGGGAGAGGCAAGTTCAGGAATTTAGTATTCAGTAAAAGTCCTTCCAGCCACTACCTTCAAAGTAACACCAAAGATAACAATGTGATAAATCCCCTTATAGTCCTACTCTGAGGGCTCTGAATCATGAATGGGAATGGCCATAGGAGGGCTGAAGCAGTTAATTATTTCAGTTATCTTTCACCCCTTGTGCCTGAATTCAGCTGCTGTTCAGCTGCTGGACAACCACAGCATGAGGCTTTAAGGCAAACCAAAATCAGAGAGCAGGAATACCAACAGCCATTCCAAACTACACCGGATGCGCACATGGTGGTTTTTATTGTGCTTCATGAAAGATTTCATGTGTTCTTACAGACAACTTCATGAAAGTACTATATAAAATGCAGATACCACATCTTTACTTTATATGGTCTATTTTGCTCTAACTTTTAAGTAACTTGGGAACTGGTCTTTTATGGAGCTCTTGATTATGAAAAGATGAGTTGCGTAAGTTTTTCTAGCTGATTCTTCAAACTGTCATAAATTGATTTCTCTAGGGAAATACATTGGCTTATCCAGTTAGGCAAGGGCTGTAGCACTGGCATACTGCTGGCAAAACAATCATAGATTTGACAGCTGTCCAACAGTTTTCAATCTAAAGACTCTGAGATCTGTTTTCCTTTCATACAGTATACACGGTTGTGTTGTATGATACATTTGCAAGTCTGTATATAATTTGTTTACTTACTATGCCTTAGTATAAATTGTACATCTGTTCATTTGACTGTTCTCACCATTGCTTGGAAAATGACAAAACTAGTTAAATCCATTAAACTACAGATATCCTATTTCTGTTAATTGCTATTTCTAAGGGCCCAAGCTTGTCATTATTACTGATGTCAGTCTAGTTTACATACTACACCTACATACTCAGAAACATAGCTTCCCCTTCATTTTCAGATGACCCCCAACTGATGCATACAGGTATATACTTATCCAAGGCTCCAAAACATAAATAAAAATGGCAAGCCTTGAATAAATCACACTTAATTTTTTTGCCAAAATATAAATGTGATCACTGGACTTTGCAAAATTATGGAACTTGTCCCCTTAGAAACCACACCACCAAGAACAAAATACTGAACTCATGAAAATAGTACTATTTGAAATAATCAGTGAAATACTGCAAAGCAATCACTAAAGTAATACTAGCTATTAAAGAAAAATTGGATGAGTCAAAAGAGAAAGTCTCTTGCTGTGATCTCTTCTATAGGGCTGGCAAGCAAAGTCCTGACGGAACAAGATGTGCATATGCTATTGTTAAAAGACTGCACGTGCTGGTCTAGTTCAACATGTACTTTTGGCATGTAGTTAGTTCCCTGAATGCAAAGTCTGCTACAGTTTTTCACCTTCTGAGTCCACGTGGGTCCCAGTGCTGTCAGCAAATGTTCGGAGCATGGGGTAATAAATATATATGGTATATTCTGCCAGTTCAGGGGAACATGAGGCACACCGAGTAAAACTGAAAAAATGTTTAACTTGACCTGTCTGCTGTAGTCATACATTCAGAAATACCAGGGACATAATGTTTGTAAATTTAAAGACATTTTCTATAAATTCTAACTAATTAGAGAGTAGTATATTATCTTTATTAGTATCAAGTGGTCCACTTAAAATTTAGTACTATAAATCTGTACAGAAAAACCTTGATTTTATCAAGGTCATTGAATTTGTCTTTTATTTCTGTAGTGTATAATTCTATAATCTGATTTGAAGCACACTCAGATGTACCAAACCTAATTTTAAAAAGTCTTTATTTTAGTGAAAATCATCTCCAATCAGCAATTAGAAATGCAATGTGGTAGAAAACAGGAATCCTATTTCTGTTCTCCTCATTTAGTTCCTTCTGAAGCAGATGTTTAGTGTTTGTCAAGATGGAATGGCAGAAGAGTGTAGTATTTGCCCCATTTTAAGCCACAGAAGGGACTGCTCCTTCGTGCTAGTACTACAGTGAAATAAGCTAAGCAAAACATTAAATTAAAAAAGGATTCTCCATTCTTAATATCAAATGTCAAGTCAAGTGAAAGTCAAGAAAAGATTAACAATATTGCCCTTAAAAACCTTTTTCCTGGGGGATCTGAAATCATGCATTGAAAACAGAGTACGGAATGCAAGTGCTGTTTGGCGTTTCTTTCTTTTTCAGAAAAATAAAATTGTGGTTTGGTATTATGTTATATAACCAAGAGTCTATGTTCACTTCAAATTTAATGAGAGTGACAGGTGTCTGGGTACAGACAATCTCAGTTAGTCCAGCCTAGGTGTGAGTGGGTATATTTAAAGCTGTATGTGAGTCACAGTGAGTCGCACTAGTATTGCATGTAAGGCCCTAGAACTCATGGGAACATAATGCCTTATATGTTACTGCAGTATTGGGGTGGATGGAGGCTTCTCTCTTCTGTGTAGGGCCAGGCATTAGAGGTGCACACCCTGGCCATATTGGGCTACGTGGCAAGAACACACTCCCCCAGAGCTCACACAGTGCGCTGGGACACACAATGGAGTGGACCGGCAGTGCGGGCAGACATACCTTTCTTGGCTGTTAAAGGCAGCCACAGCTTCTTCCCAGGCACATAGGACTGAAGACTCTGAGAGAAGCCACAGTGCTATACTAATAGCACCAGTTCCCTGTATGTCCTGGTTTTGGCTGGGATAGTTAATTTTCTTCCTAGTAGCTGGTATAGTGCTGTGTTTTGGATTTAGTATGAGAATAATGTTGGTAACACACTGATGTTTTAGTTGTTGCTAAGTATGCTTACACTAGGTCAAGGACTTTTCAGCTTCTCATGCTCTATCGACTGAGAAGGCTGGGGGTGCACAAGAAGTTGGGAGGGGGCACAGCCAGGACAGCTGACCCAACCTGGCCAAAGGGATATTCCACACCACATGACATCATGCTCAGTATATAAACTAAGGGGAAGCTGGCCGGGGGGCCACTGCTCGGGAGCTGGCTGGGCATCGGTCGGCGGGTGGTGCATTGTGCATCACTTATTTTGTATATTCTTTTATCGTTACTATTTTCCCTTCCTTTTCTGTCCTATTAAACTGTCTTTATCTCAACCCACGAATCTTTTTTTTCCCCTGATTCTCTCTCCCATCCCACTGAGGGGGGGAGTGAGTGAACGGCTGTGTGGTGTTAGCTGCCTGCCGGGTTAAACCACGACACTGTACCACAGCAGGGAACTAGGCAGTGAAGGGTAACGTTGAGGTGCGGGAGCATTAAATCCTCTATTGCTTTATTAAATCCACATCTGCAACAGTATGTGATTCGTTCTCAACTGTGAGAGAACTTGTCTGCTCTTCTGGACACTCTGGAAATGCTGGGAAATACTGGGTGACTGTCAGCACTCATTTATGTTGTCGCTCTGAAGCTGGCAGCTTACTAACACGAGAGTAAGAAGCAGGGCTGGTCCTGTGTCCCAGCTGAGCCAGCTTGTCTGAGTTGAAATCCCAGCTCTAGACTAAGTGAGATGGTTTCAGGTATCCATAGGTAGTCACCACACCCGTGTAAGCGCACAAGTAACACACACAGTCAAGACGCTCCCTCAGGTGCTTACAAACGGCTGGTAGTAAGGGCTGAAAGGCTGCCCTTAGTGGTATATGACAACAGTGCTTAGAGAGATGGTCCTCCACATGCCAGATAGGTAGAACCTGCTGGAAATGAGAATCTTTGTGTGTCTGGAAACATGGATCTGTGCAACAACTGGTAGAACAGGCTATTCTGGGCCTGTTCCTGCTTAATATGGTTGTGTACTCTGAAACCACTGAGAATGTATGCAGCTGCAGAGCTTTAACAATTCAGAGAAGTTTGAAACTCACACTAACCTAGGTTTGAAACACTCCAATCTAAAACATTCTGGGCATTTAACATTCTTAAAAGCAGGGAGATTGGTAAATGGCAGAATTAGGATAAGTACTGGCAATATTAGATGATGTAATTACAGTACCTCACACTGAAAGTAATGATCCACTTGGCAACACTGACATAGTATGCAGTAAGACTATAGATATCAGCATCATCTAGCCTGAAGAAAGACATGTTGTGAATATACGTAGGTTTTCCATACCCCTTGCTTAGGCAACTGTTAATAAGAAGCAATATTGAGTTATCAAATACATTGGATTTTTTCCTTAATCATTAGCAAAGTAATCAAACACACATCCCTTTCTGACATTTTTAAAGAGGACTTTAAGATTCAAAGGTGAAAGGCATTTTGCTTTCAGTGGACAACATTTGTGCCTCATTTAGTTAAATGGTCTTTTAGGAGGTCTCAATATAGTCCTGGGATTTTGTTGTATGACCAAAGTAATGCTCTGTGATAAATACTAAGAAAAACAACATAAGTTTGCCAAAAATGTTAACATTGATTAAAAAAATGCAGAGTTCTTATGGTAAGATGTAGTATTATTTGTGTAATAATATTTTAATGATTTTTTGATTGATGGACATTTTGCAGATTATTCTAGATATTAGTATCTTCCTGGATTTTGTTATGGTTGTTTTGGTTTGGGTTTTTTTGTTTGTTTGTCATGGGGTAGTGACATTTAATCGTTGATTTATTCACTATGTGTCATTATTCAACTCTCTGAGGGATGCAGTGGATAATAAAGCTAGTTCACCAATTTGTTTTTTTCATTTCAAAAGCCATATACATTTATTCACTATTTTAAATGTACATGTTTGGTACAGGACAATTTCAACAGCATCTGAACATATTTGAATAAGGAGGAAAATGGTAAAGAAATTATAGTTCCTTAAAAGACCAGAAGAACCAATACCTTAGCATCTAACTGACCTTTATTAAAGTTTCTTCCATACTAGATACCAAAATCAAGTAAAAATTTAATCAAAGTAATGTACCCAGTACTGTACAGTGTGGAGTCTGCTCTTGCATAACTCACACGATTTTTTTAATGTGATTTATTTGTATTGACTCCACTAAGTTCAGCCCATGTAACTAAAGTATAAACTTTCTTATTTTTGGGGCTGTACATCAGTGCTCTGACACATCTAGGTGAGGAATTGGTTCCCCAGATAGGTTCCTCCACACTTCTGTTACCTGAAGGAGTGTCAGCGAGAGCCCCCCGGGTGACCTTTCAGCCGCCACTCACAGAGATCATCTGCATCATCTAGTGCCACTTGACACACCCTTAGGTATCAAAGATATCTGCAGAGGGCTGGCAGATACCTCACAAGACTGATGATAGATCTGCAGCTTTCTGGAGCAACAGCTGGAGGACAGGAGAGATATACCACATAGCAAGTAAAACGGTACTAGACAGCTATGTTTAAGCAGCTTATTTAGCTTTTTGCTTCTCTAATTAGGTGGGCACTTTATTCTTTTTCTTGAGAGAGCAGTGTTCTGCATCAGCCTCAAAAGCCAACAGTTCTTTACACAAGAAGTTACCCATCAAGAACATGATTATATACGGTTCTCATTTTGGTTGTTAACAAGCATATTCATTAATTTTCTTTCACACAGCCTAGAGTAACATCTTCATACAAGCAACATTTGGTAATACTGTTAATAAATGGAATGTCCAAGTACTTAACTCATTTCAGGCATGTGCTTCCACAACACATCACCATCTGCTCTCTTCACAGAACTCTAACTCCTTGATTTCTATTTTTTCTCCAGCAGTACAAACCATAACGTGCCTGCACCTTTGGGTGTGCCTACAAAGAAAATACACAGTATTAAACACTCATGTCAGTGTGATTACTTAGCCACGTACCAGTAAGCATGTGGAATGTTTTGACAAGAGTAAACTTTAAAAGTTTCCCCTTTCTTCTCAGAATTGCTCTACATGTCCAAAACACCCTACATAGCAAAATCAAGATGTGCCTGTAGCATAGGGAGGTATATGTGTGCTATCTTTAATCCAGTTAGCATAGTTACAAGTAGTGCTTGTAATACAAGTGCACAATACAAGAATTAGGAGCATCCTGTGAATCATGTAACAGATGAAAAAAAAAAAATCAGAAGAAAGTACTTTTTCAAGTGACAGAAATAGTGGAAGGTGATGCTGTTGGAGACAGCACATTATATAAATCAGAATACAACCCATACAAAAATGTAGCAACATGCTCTGAACCGTCGTCTTGTCCCAGCAATCAGTGACCAAAGGATTGAGATGGGGTTTATATCTGGCTGCTATCTTCAATGGCAACCAACAGACACCTTCCATTACCCTACCTACTCCCTTTTTCATAGGACTGGCTCCTCAGTCTCCCACAGCATCATATTCCACTATTTCTGTCACATGAAAAAGTACTTACTTCTGATTTTTTTTTTATCTGTTGTATGATTCATGGGATGCTCCTAATTCTTGTATTGTGAGATTATGTGAATGCTTGCTTCTTGTTTACCTTTCCACACCATCCATTGCTTTAAAGATTTTTCTTGTGCTGCTTTTCATCGTTACTCTTCTCGGGCAAGAATTCTAACCTACTTAACTTCTCCACACATGGTAGCTATTCTCTACCTCCGAAAGTCTCTGCCACCCTTCCTTCAATATTTTTCTTGTTCTAGTCTACTATACCTTTTTCAAAATGCTATAAGCAAAACCCCGTACAGGAGTAAGAATACTTCAGCCCAAATTAAAATGCTTTAGTTTATTCCTGTTGTAAACTTTTACTACCCCAGGACTAAAACAAAAAGATGAATTCATGTAAGGTGCTCCAGGAATTAACTTGCAGCTACAGTACACATACAAAAGGAAACTGAGTATCTCTCTGTTTATCTATAAATATTAGTATTCCCATAAGTTATGTAGTGATTGGCCTTTACTTGGCATAATGGTGTCATTTTTGTAACTGATTGTATAGAAAAGCAAAAATAGCAAGCTATTCAATGTTACACAGGATATACTTACTATACATAAAACCACAGATCTGCAATCAAAGACAAAAGTTCTGCTGAAACCAAGGTGCCAAACCAAATACATTTAAAAACCTGAAAAAATATTCAATAACAATCCATTTGTATCGCCCAAAGCACAGAAAAAGGCAAGATGAAACCAAGTGCCTCACTTAGAAGAGAGAAGCGTATCCAAGCAACAGCATTAAGACTCAAAAAAAATAGGTCATGTGAAGAGAAGCACTAAATTTAGTAATCAAATGTATATTCAACAGCAAAGATAAAGAAGGGTTAGTGAAATAACTTCAACATCAGGAAAAATGAAAGAAATTAAAATATTCCTGATCAGAACATTTCCTGAAGCCGGGAGACATTTGAAGCAAAAGCTCTGCACTTGGTTGCAACAGTGCAACTGAAAAGAAATTCCATGACAATTAATGGAGTTAAATTCACATGAAACATAAAATAACTCAAAGCAGATTTTGGTCCAATATTTCAGTTTTGATCAGCTTTATCCCAGAAGCTTGATAAAAGCTCTAGTTGATTGGGTCTCTGTGCACATGCAGATGGAAGTCATGATGTGCTAAGAAGTTGGTACAAAAGTACAATGGCAAAACTTTTACTTACATCACAGGGTCTTGCAGGCAGCCATTAGGATTTGCTTTTGATCCTAATTAGGGAATGACAAAACTCCCCTATATCATACAAAATCATGTGCTTGATTTAATGAAAAGGTGTGACCACAGCTGCTGTTGGCATCCCCATCTGGATCTAGTCAGTTCAGCTGAAGAACTTGTTCACCAAGGAGCTTACCTGGAGGTGTGAGTGACAGCTGACTGTCTTGAGGCACAGATGTGATAACACTGAAAGAATAACTCTGTTCCACAACCAGTTAGGAAAAAAATTATACTCTCTTCCTCCCCAAAGGATTTTTACTCCATTTCAGAGACTGTCTTGTTAAATCCTTGAACGCTTATGGATGGCATTTGTTGTAATAGAGTTTTTGCCACTTCAGATGCACCAACTCTGCCGTTCACAGGAGCCATTTCTTCCATTGCTGAACTGCAGGTTTTTCCACCTTTGGACAAGCTCTGAACTCCATGAGCGCTCCCTGCCCAACACAGAGGCAAATCATGCAGCCATGATAGATAATAGCTGCAGGACAGCTGAATTAGGGCCTCAGCTGGAACTAAGAGACTCACAGCATCCAGGAAAGGAAAGGGCTGCCTCTGTGAGCAGCAGGGTCACTCATCCTTTCCCCCTACTTAGCTCAAGACTCAGCAGGAGCTGTGCTCCGGGGGTCCCTGCCTCTCATAGCAACAGTTCAGCACCATTCTGTTGCTGTGAGAAGCAGCAGTTCCAAAGCCAGCTCTCTTCTGAAGTCCTGCAGGAAATAACAGTGGGAGCAAGAGCCCTTTTCCCTCAGAAGTGATAGCATATTTTCATCCAGAAGGAAAAAAGACACAAATGCAGCATACATGCTGCCATATGCCGCAGCACTTTGAACACTAAGATTACATAAACACATATTTAATTTTTAATATAAGCTCATTCCGTAGATTTGCTGTCTCTGGGTATAGCCATTGACTTTGCTCTGCAGGCACTGCTGAAAATAGTGGGCAGAACAGAATTATCTAACCATGCTAAATTTGCCTTTATTTATCAATAACTGACACAGTAAAAAATACTGGCTGAAATCCGGATAAACATGACAAGGTTGGGGTAGGAACTAAGCTATGTGGTATAAAGGGTAGCACTGCGGTTTGAATGTGAATGCAAAGGTTGAGAATTGTTTGGAATGACAGTGCATATCTGTGTGTCATCAGCACCCAGCAAGCAAACAGAAAAAAAGCTACAGAAAGCAAAAGAAGCAGCAGTTGTATGTCACTAGGAGAAAGTCAGAAGAACAAACTGTAAGCAGACAATCTGCCTCGTGTTGTTTGAGTCTTCCTCTTTTCAGGGAAATAGGACTTCGTGTACATTTCTTGTAAATAAAAACAGTGCACCACAGACATAACTGGGTTCTCTGTCACTGCGTTCCCTAACTAAAAAAACACTCACAAGGCTGAATCTGGCCAGCGACAGAGGCTACAAAGTAGAAAAAAAAAAGTACTTTTAAACTAAGTTTAAGCAGTTACTTATCTTGACATTGCCTTACAAAAGTGATCTTGAGGTTAAAAAGGCCAAACTCCAAGGAGAGAATTATTTTCCACTCTACTACTACTTACTATTTTCTACCAGCTAGAATCAGTACAATAACAAATATTTCTTTTTGCATTATTGAGCCCTAATGATTTATTATCAAAAGAGAACAAAAGAACAATTTATTTCAAAAGAAGAAACAACAATTAAAAAATTGTAACCAAACATGTTTACTGACTTTAAATACTGCTTTCAGTATTCTCTTCACACATATAAAGCAAAATATTTTACTAGTAAAGGTAATTATTCTTTACTCATGTTGTACACATAAATAACTGGGACTCAACATGGCTGGAAAACTATCAGTTATTTTTATGAATCTGGTTGAAAACATTAAGAATTTATTCTTTTATTTCAAGTATAGAGAAGTATTAAAAATCATAATTTTAACAAAAAAAGCCTGCAGTATGAAGTTATTTCTCAAGAGTAATAACTAGAAATTCTCAGGTTCAGAGCTTACCAGATGAAGTACAATACCCACAAGACACCTCCTGTATTTACCCATAGCAGATGTTCGGAGATTGTTGACCAGTTGTGTATTACAACATAAGTTTTAAGGTTAAAAAAAAGAGATGTAGTTTTATGTAAAAAGAAAAGTCCAAAACATTGCACAAGAATGAAATCAGGATTACACCAGAGAAGTTGCACTGTGTTTCATAGGTAAATTAACTTAAGTAGGAGCAGGATTATGAGGAGGATTTTTTGGGGTTGAAACCTTCAACTAGTATCAAGTGGAGTGGCATGGATTCCAGGACTTGAGATGGAACAATGTGTGTACTGGTGACAGGATCCACTTTTTGCCAAGGCCTGCAGTGATAGGACGAGGGGCAATGGTTTCAAACCGTAAGAGGGTAGATTTAGATTGGATATAAGGAAGAAATTTTTTATGATGAGGGTGGTGAGACACTGGAATAGGTTGCCCAGAGAAGTTGTGGATGCCCCTTCATTGGAAGTGTTCAAGGTCAGGCTGGACGGGGCTTTGAGCAACCTGATCTAGTGAAAGACGTCTCTGCCCAGGGCAGTTCTGTCCATGGAACTAGATGATCTTTGAAGGTCCCTTCCAACCCAAACCATTCTATGATTCTATGGTCCCTGCCCACCCCAGTCCATTCTGCAGCCACAGCTGGCCTTGATGACATTAGCAACAACAAAAACATAGGGCTGAAGTGTCCTCAGAAAGTCATATTCACAGCCTCCCTGCCTCCAGGTAGCTCCACTACATCTACTAAATTTCTGTTTATGGGGGATAAGATATGCACATAGCCTGTTCTTAAAGACCCCAATGACAGACCCTGACCATACCACTGACAATCTTTTTTTCCAGTACCTCTACTCTTGAAGAACGTTTGTCCTAATGTTTAACCTAAAATATCCTGGTTGCAATTTCTGCCCATGGTGGACATAGAAAACAGGTTATTTCCATCTCATCAGTAACTTCTCACAGATTTGTGGACTGTTGTCATTCTCCCACTCATCTTATTCTTTCCCAATTAACCAATCTGAAATAATTCAGTATTTCCTCTAGGCCCCTTGACATTCTGGTTGCTCTCCAGGTGGTCCACATCCTTCTTCACGTGCAACATCCAAAACTAGCTTTACAACTGCTAAGCAAAGCAGAATTCCTTGCCAAGTCTTGCAAACTCTAATCCTCATAATGCATCCCAGCAGAATGCTTATCTTTTTTTGCAATAACAAGCTATGGTTGACTCACACCCAGTCTGTGACCACTCAAAGCCTGAGTTACTATTGTACAAAACTGCTACCTAACCAGTTTTCCCTACCAGCTCATTATTCGTGCCTATTCCCAGGTCTGCAGCTGTTTTGGTTGACTAGCTTCCCATTTTTTTCATATTTCTAGTTGAAGATAATTTTTTATTCTGTCCCGTCCTCCAGCACACTTACTCCTTCCCAGTCTGATACATACGTGAATTCACCAGATTCTGGATCTGTGCAATCCAACTTGGTACACATTTCCATTTTGATAGAGAACGACCCTGTTACTCTGGTTTTCCAACAAGCTTTGCAGGCACCTAGCTGTGGATCAACATAGAACACACTTTATTCATTTGCTTAGGGAATCACAGGAAAAGTTACCTGAAAATCAAGACATATCACATCTATAGCTCTTCTCTATCCACAAGATACGTCATCCTTTTGTAAAGGCAATCAGATTTTTGAGACGTGATTTCTTGCTGACGGTTAGTCATCCCTATGTTATTTTTCAGGGATGTACAAATATATTTATTTGTTTCACTATTTTTCTAGAAATTTAAATTAATTGCTTAATCCATCATTTCATACCTCCTCTTTTTTCTCCTCCCTCCCCTCCACCATGCTAGTCACTTTACAGCCTCCCTCTATCCTACCTAACATCTGTAACTTCTCAGATATTGACACTGAGATTCTGTTAGCGAGATCTTTAAATATGCTAGGACAAAGTTAAAGAGAGACTTGAGGTCAATTTGAAAATACCTGAATTAAGTACTCCACCCTTCTCTCAACTGAGGCTAATGCATTAGTTTCCTCGTTCTACTGATCTTTTGTAGTGAAGTCTAGAAGGTACTGCCTTCCTGACACCTTTTAGTTTGCTCACTTTACAGTTAGAGAACCCCTTCTACCTCATACAATTAGTGGGCTTCTAGAGTGATGTGTTTTATTTTGCTTGTTAGTTGCATTTCATTTTATGCTTTTGTCTTTTTGATTTTGTTCCTACATGCTTCTGTTATACTTTTATTCTCAGCCCTAATAGCCTAACCTGCTTTCTCCTTCCCTATAGGTTTGTTTCTTGAGTTTGAGTGATTTAGCCAAGCTGGTTTCCTAACTACAGTTGCTGACTTCACAATGAAAACCTGTGTTTGTGCTCTTAATATTAGCAACTTTTATGAATTCACTCTTTCTTTTCCATTTACCTGTTATACAAGCTTCCCAGGGGACCCCTGCCTTCCTCTTCTCCAAGTTCATTGAAGGCTGCCTTCCTGAATTTCATGGGGTTCATGTTGATCCTACTCCTCGTTCTGGTCCTGCAGATCACTAACTCACTCTGCTGTTTCACAGACAGTCTCATCTAATGTTTACCCTGACCTTTTCAGCTAGTTCCTTCTTATTGGTTGTAATCAAAACTAGAATAGCCTCATTGCTCTGTGTGGACTTCTCCAGAATGCCTGGAAGGCTCACCTGTCTCCAGCTTGTGTGTTCATGTAGATATTCACATTCACAGCTGAGGAAGAGAAAACAGAAGGTTGTGGCACAGGGACATTGCTTTAATTACATGCCCTGTCTCATGCAGCTGAATGTCTCATGACATGGATTCTCACAGCTGGCACATATGACCCAGGCAGACACAGTCACGGTACCCTTGATGGGAGCACCCTTCCACCCACCTGAAAACATGAGACCTTGTCTCTCCCCAGCCACTCCTGTATCCAGGAGGGTTAATCACAGGTGAGTCATGTACTTTGGAATAGCAAAGTATGACAAGATGGAAGTTCTGGCCAGCAACACAGCCTGTCACGGCCTCAGCTATTGCTGATACTGATATATCAATAAAGATGTATGTAGGCACCCCTCTTTGCAGTTCACTCGCTTCTTGGAGCGCTTAAACTTCTCCCGGCCTCCCCGTAGCTGACTCTTGCACACAGTTACACAACTTCCTACCACAACTGCTGTGTGGTAGGAAGGTTTCAAAATGGTGCTATAGGGACTCTGAAAGCAAACCCACTCTGAGATTTTGTAAATAGCAATTCAGTCAGGACTGATATTTATTTTGCTTACATGACATGACCCTGGTGACGTAACAAGCAAAACTTTTCTTACCACTCTCCTGAACTGCACCTCTTTTGTTCAAGTGCCAGACTCAGTGAGACTCATTTGCCCCACCCATTCATTTGAGGACCATCCCCTCACAGTCGTGGACACAGTCTGATAGGTTTCCTAGTCAACAGACAGCCCGGTCCCAGAGCAGAGTCTTGGAAGGGGCGCAAGAAAGCTTGCCCTTCTGCACAGCAAGAAGTAAAAGGACAAGAGGCTGAGACAGATTGTTTCGCTATGCAGGGCAGGCCTCAGGCACAAGGACCATAGCAGAACACAAGGCTTGCTTCAAAAAGCGTCTCCTGTATCACCAACATCCCTCACAGCTTCCAGGACTTTGGGTATCTGTAGAAATAGCTCTTTATGCTCAGCAGAGGCAGAAACATGTTGGTTGGAAGATGTTGGTGAAATTCATGTGAACGAGGACCTCCAAGTAGTTGAACACTTCCTGGTCAACCTATACTGATTTTAATCACCGTTCTCACACCCAGATGTGTCTAGGAAACAGGATAACATGGAGCCGCAAGGAACGTAACAAGCATGCTGCCATTGGTCTCAAGCTGCCACTCCAGTTTGCAGGGGAGCACTGTGACAGAGTCTACAAAGCAGTAAGACAAAAAGTTGAACAAGCTGCCTGTGGGCTGCAGTGCCCCTGTAGACCACTGGGGTCTGAGTGCCCAGTAATATGAATCTCCAGACTACCAAAGACTGACATGGTTATTACTTTTCCTTTCTTCACTGACTTATCCAAGGCTGAAACATCTAGCTGCCTGACTGACGTAATACTGAGGTCCAGAACCAGGCAGCAGAGGCTTAGTTGATGTCAGGATTCTTCCCCCACCTCAGCAACACCAAGAGCTCTTCCCAGAGAAATACAGATGACAGGACTCTGGACAGACTTCCTCATTTACACATCCTGAGCGCTGTGTAAATCTGCAGTCCTTCGGCCCTGTTTGGGCCTCCTCAGGCTTAGCCACAGCTAACTCCAACACCTGCAGCTCCAGTCCCCAAGGCAGTTGACAAACATAAGACTTTTCCCCTTAAGATAAGCTAAATCCTCCAGTGACAGCAAAGCATGTGATAGGAGCTCCCAGGGACATCCTGTGACAGCTTCAAGGTCCTCTTGCCACCATGAACAGGTTAATTTGCAGAAACCAATCAGTTTTATTCTGCTTTTTCCTTGTTAACCTGAGTCCCTGTAAAATGTCAAAATAAGGTGGCTCTCCTTTTCAGCCTGGGCTACCTGGGATGAGGCTCAAATTTTCAGCTGGAAGTCATGCCTGAACTAAAACATGGAGAACATGTGGAGTAGATACTCAGGAAAAGGATCTGTGGGAGAAAGAAACAAAGGGCCTGCAGAGGCTGTATGGTAGTCAACTACATGCTTGTGGAAGCACCACAAGGATGCAACTGATGTAAGCCCCTTCGTTTGTGAGCTGGGGTGCCATCTCAGCTTCTGCTACCAAATCAGAATAGGCATAGTATAGGATGTTCCTTTCATCAAGCTGGCGGTTTTATCACTTTCATATAAATCACAAGCATAAACAACCTTTTCCCCTCAGTCTGTATATACTTGACCTGGTCAGCCTTCTCTATGTTTTTTGCTCAGACTGATTTTAGCAAGCTATTTGTGATGCAATTTGGAGAAGTAGCTTACTACGTGGGTCGTTATAAAAAATGTAGGTAATAAACACTATTGCTCTCTTTTCATGCTTCATTAAGTCACAAGCTCTAGTTGACAAGTAGCTACTTCTGTTGGATCGGAAGTAGGATCACAAGAAATATAGAAATTCTGTGTATTTGAAGTATACTGACATAAACAATTGTACAACCCCAAATCTTAAACAGCTAAGAACAATGATACTTACTGTGAACTGACCTCTACCATAGATAGGCTCGAAGTTATTATGTGAAATCCAGACTAAGCAAGATGGCTTTGACACTCAAACTTCTGTAACGTCATCTGGAGTCTTTTCTCTAGCATGGAGATTGATTTTTTTAATCTCAGTCCAGGGCAAGGAGGATTTGTGAGGTCAGCTGGATTGCTTTTCTTCTCCCAGCAAAGGGAACTTGTTTTTTCTTCTGATGCTCGCAGGAAAAGCTGTTTGCCCTGAAAAAAAGTATAACAAAGGAAGCTGTAAGGATAACAACAAAGTGAGCAGGCATCTGTTGTTTTTTTTAATTTTATTTTATCACTGTGAGAGAGGAAAGTCTCTCTATTTTAACCTTATCTATGTTAGACGATGGGATCTGAAAATAAAATTCTGGCTTATAATAGCAACCGCTTATTAAAGAGAAAGACATTAAACTAATTCAATAAAGAGGGCCAGATGCAAGTCCCACTAAAAATCAACACAGAGAAGCAAGAGACTAAACAGCAGCAGGGACCATTCCCTTACGAGCCAGAGACATTTTTGGTGTCCAGAAAGTTCTCTGAAATACAAAAATGGAAAAACCCATCTGAACTATTTGCTTCTCATTATGATACAGCTGTCCTTTATTCATTTACATCGCAACATCAGCCAACTGATGCATGACCCTCTTTTTTCTAACAGCATTATTGCAGTCATTTCTTCATGCACAGAAATACAGCTGATTCATCAACATAATCAAATCGGCTCTAAAGTAACTGAGTCATTTCTATCAAAGGCTGAGAAAGTAAGAGAAAGAGGGGCTGCTAAGTGGGAGTGGGCTACTTGTACATCTATATTCTTAAACAAGTGTAACCAATCAGTGCTTGTGTGAGAACCACTGAATTAAAATCACAGAGATAACTGTGTCTGAACACTTGCTTGTTCCAGGAGTAGGGCATAAATATTGCTTACGAGGTTTTAAACTTACTATTCCACTGAAATTAAGAAGAAAAAAATCATAGCATTCAGAGCTATTGTTTCAGGCTGCTTGCAAATTCTAGAGAGCATCATTGCAAACGTGTGCCAGTGATCATATACTTCTGCACCCATAGATGCTCACATTTTCGGTAAATAAGATCTTTCAGAGCAATAATAAAAAATAAATACACTCTCCAGAGAAAAATGTCAGATTGCCAAACCATTGTGACACAGGCAAACAAACTTTAGCTGAGATTGTGTAATCTCAACAATCACTGTTGTTAAAATTACAGAATGGTTTTAGCTGAGAATAATTTCAACTATTACCAAATTAACCTTACACCTTTTATCAAAGGATTTCAGAAACCAAAAGAAACAGTAATCAATCTTCCATCTGTTTTTCTAAAGTGCTTCACCTGTGGCAAAATTCAGAAGAAATCTAAGACTTAAAAACTTCTTGCCACTCCTTCCACTCACTGCACCTTGCTGCTTTATTTCAGTTAAGGCTTGTTGGTTGTTCAATACGATGCAGTTCTTGCACAGCTGAATAATAACACGACCTATATCATGAGGCCAAATGCTGCCTAAAACAAGCACATCCCTTTCCCCCAGCATTCTCCTCCCCATAGGCATGGCTGCACTTAAGTCTTTCAAAACACTTGAAAATGAAAATCGCAATAGGTGTTCTACTCATAATCGTCTTAGGGACAGATAATATTTAAGTTACATACAGAGTTCCTAATTTGCTTCGTGTATGTAAAAACAAACACAAACTACCAACCTGAAAACCCAGTTCTGACTACCATTGCTGCCGTCCCTGCGGGCCCTGCTAAGCAAGCTGGTCAATGATCTGTTTGTGGAGGGGCTGACACTTTTGTTTGGGTTCTGCTACCTCCCCTGCTTTGCTTATCAGCTGTGCGCTGCCGTTCAGTACTGGCCCGGTGCTCAGTCTCCCGGCTGTTACGCTGTACGGCATACAGCGGGAAGGCGGCGGGAAACACGCTCGCTCGGTAGTTCCGTACACGCATCGTACCCCAGACGCAAGGTTCACAGAGCAGAGGCGCTCCCGAGGACGACGCAGCTGGCCACAACAGAGCACTAACCCCGACACGGCTCCAGCCTCTCCCTGCCCGGCAAGTCGCAGCCCTTCTTCACGGGCGGGCGCTGCCGTATCGGGATCAGGCGGGGGCACACGGGGCCTACACACAGGACCCCGGGAGCCTTGCCCCAGCAAGGCCGCTGGCGGCTGGGAAGCGCCCGGGGCCCTCTCCCCTCTCCTCCCCTCTCAGGGGGACCCTGACCCGCGCCCACATGACGCCGCGGCAGCCGGCCCCGGCCCCGGTCCCAGCCCCGGCCCCGGCCCCTCACCGCTCCTCAAACCGTCCCTGCCCAGAGCGCGCCCCAACGGCCGCTCGGGGGCGCGCGGGCGCGCCCCTCCCCCGCCCGCGGGCGGCGGTTGGCACCGGGGCCCACTCGGCCGCGCGCGGCGGCGCTCTGGCCGCTGGCAGCCGCCCCCCTCTATGGTGTGGGCGGCCGCCCCGGGGATGACGCATGCGGCGGGCGGGCAGGCGGGAGGGAGGAGCCCGTGATGGCCGGTGCCGCTGCCGTCGCGTTGTCCCTCGCTGCGCTGCCGGCCGCCGCCGCCGCTCCTCCGCTGCCAGCTCCCGGCCGCCGGGCCGCCGCCATGGCCGAGGAGGAGACGTCCAGCGAAGGGTGAGTGGAGCGGGCCCGGGGTGACCCTCGTCCCCCCTCAGCGGTGTCCTCGGCGGGGGGAGGAAGCCTGTAGGGGCGCCCCGGCCGTACCCTGCCGCTACGGGCTTTGCTTGCCCACCTCCCCCCGCCGCTGGCGTGTCCTGCCGCAGCCCGTACTAGCAGGCGTGCTGCTGGGAGGCCGGCGGTGGCCGGTCCTGGGGCGCGGGGCTAGAGACCGAGGTGGGCTCCCGCCTCCCCGAGCGGCCCGCCGGGGTCTCCGCTCCGCAGCGCCGCCGGTGCGGCCGCCCCACCTGCCCCTTGCGCTCCTGCATCGCCTTACTGCTCTCTCAGCGTACAGGCGCGCTGCCTGCCATCTTTCCCGCCGCACAGACCGCCGTCCTGCTGTGGGTTCCTCGTGTATGTGTAGGTGCGTCCTCGCACGGGCAGGCTGCCGGGAGATTTTGCCACCAGCTCCGTGCAAGCGCCGTGCCCTGCTGCTTCACCTTCGGCATACGACCTTCGTAGTTCCTGGCCCAGCTGTTGTAATTGCACACCTGCATACACGTATACGTGCACATTTCGCTATCTTCTTTGCTTTGGCATATGTAGACACTCTTGTTGTCATCTACCCTTCCCTTGCACCCCAGAGTCCAGTATGCACACGCCTGTATGTACTGCTGCCCCATGCTTTTGTGTGCCTTTGCAACTTTACCTGTACATACAAATACTCTGTTTTCTCATTCCATCCATTCTATACATTTACTTAGCTGTAGAGCAGACAGTAAGGCTTGTCAGCCTCTCTGCCACTGTATCATCATCGTTCTTCTGTGTAATCCTTGATACAAGTAGGAGATGAGAGCACATCTTTAAATTATAAACCTATATGCTGTTGCTCTAACTTTTCCCTTTTCTAGTACTGTATGCCTACCTCATCTCCAGCTACCTCTATTTTTCTACCTTTTCTTTCCTTTCACTATCCCAAGGCATTCACATCTATCAAACTAACTCCTCTGGCATAAATTATCCTGCCCCTGTTCTTCCCAGAGATCCCTAATACTTCTTTGTAACTAGTTACTCACACCCTCGATATATCACTTCGTTATATATCTGCCTGAAATTACATAGTTCCGCACTTAGTCTTTTGTCTGTGTACACTGACATGGTTCCATAATAATCAGTGGTCTGCTCTTCTTCCATTCACATATTATTTACTAGTGTATGCTTTCTCATACTTTGTTTTTCACTGTATGTTTTATTTCTTCTTGTACAATTCAGCTTCCAGTACAGACCTGTTCTTATACCCTTCCATTGCCCCCAAATATATTGTCTGCCCTCCTTTATCGCACTATAGAATAGCTCAGTCATCCTATCTCTGAGTCTGTTCACCAAACATACTTAATATGTCTGCTGGTCGCTTATCTCCCAGTTTGTTCCATCATATTTTATGGTTCTAGTCCAAAAAATACTCTGTCAGAAAATATCTAGCTGTGTTCTAGTTATACATGTGCTTTATCCCCTCTGTCACGTGTAAATGGGCTTTGTATGCATTGTTTACATGAATTATTATTATTTCTCCATCCTTTAAATATCAGGTGGTGTATCTCATTGCTGACTGCCTGGCCCTCAAAAACTCATTTCTTGCCTTTTCTTTTTCATCTCACTTCTCTCATAATTAAGTCTTGTTATTTTGAGAAATTTCACTTAAAATTCTTTAGCTACTTGCATGAAAATCCTGCCGTGCATTCATGACTTCATATCAAGGGTGTTACTGTTTGCATGTTGTCACGTGTTTGTTCTGTTATCTTTCAAAACTACCTGCATTCTCAATCTTGTTCTCTTTTTAGTCCTTTTTCCAACTTCTGGCTTTGGTATTTCATCTTACATATTTTGTTGCACTGCCAGCTCAATCTGACCAGAACTGGACTATCCATCTTTTCCAAACTCCCTGTTATGCCTTTATCACCATATATACCCAGCATTCTCTTTTCAAGTAGAAACTTCAAAGGCTTCCCTTTAAAAGCACTATCCAGTTTCATCTATGCTGTAACTCTGTGCTCTCCTCCTTTCCTCAAACTTAAAATAGCTTTTTAAAATGGTCTGCCCCCTCACCCCGCCTTCTGCAACATTACCGGTTTGAAACTACAGTCCCCTTCTTGGTTCTGTGTTCTTTCTGACCCTTTCGCATTCATAACATACGCATCATTTGTAAAGCTTCTTGTTGATGGTTTACGGGTTTTCTAAGTAAGAGTCTTAAAATAGCTCTGCCTCAACCTGTTTTGTTTGTATGTTCATTCAGCGCATTAGCCCGAACTGTATTAGCTGTCTGGTTTGATCACATGGAGTGCTGAGTGCTGCTGAGATGGTGCCAAGCGCCCTCGACTTCACTAGCCTGTCAGGATTGCAGGATTGTAACACTAGATGATCTGGACATAGGGTTAGGAATCGCAGGCTAAATTTTTGAAAGGATTATGACAAGTTCCTCATCATGGTTTACTCAGCTGGACAGCTTTTAAAGGGGGTTGATTTTCAGGATGTTGTCAGCGTCCCCCTTCTGAACAATCAGGCCATTTCATGTGAAATCTTTCAGAGTAAGCCCCCCAGTTCACTAAAGACTTCTAAGAACAAAATCTCATCCTTCTTTTCCATGAATTCAGAAAGTGCATTAGCTTTGATGAAATGTTAGTGCTCCAAGTGTTAGTGCTTTTATTGGTCTGTTTCTAACAACAGTCAAAATTAGCATTTCTTCATCTTTTCAGGTTGAGCAAAGCTCTGTGCCCAGGGGAAATTTATAAACAAGTGAAATACATTAAATATTTTTGCATTTAAAACTCTGTGGCAGTGAGAGGAAGAGTTACAATATGCCATCAAAACCCTGGATTAAATTGTCAGTGACAGGTGTATATGAAGAATAAATATGAAAGTTTACTTTATCACTTTGAAAAAAATAGCATGACTCAACTTGTTATGCAACATGCTCAGTTTGTTGAAATCTGGTAACTGTGTAAGCGTGGTGAAAACAGAATAGCAGTGACTCAGTTACTTTCCGGAAGATCTCAGCTGAAAGATACTTATGACATTGTCCTAACTTTGAATGAGACCATTAACTAAACAAATGTTTTAGTCTTCATCATGGAAGGGATTGCTTGGTTAACATGTCACCTGCCGACGATTTCCAAACCTCTTCACAACCTTGGACCTTCTCTGCGTAAGTTTTAGATGTAGACTTCTGCCTGTGAGGCAAGCAGCCTAGCATAAGCTTTTGCCAGTATTGAATTCACTTATACTCACTCTGGATTCAGCAGGACTGCTTATGGCTTGTAATATAACTAGTAACAGCAGCTACTAAATGTACGTATATATATATATATATATATATACAAAAAAATCCCAAAACCAGGATGCTGGGTTCTTCCCCCTCTGAGATAAGTGGAATAGCTTTCTTTGAAGCAAAAAATTTAAGGGGTCTGCATTTACAAGCCTACATCAAATTGCTTGTAAGTGGCTTGTAGTCTCACAAAATAATGGCTTCGAGTAATAGGTAAACACATACACTGCAACACCAGTAATCACAATTATTTTTGTATTATCCTTCAAGCTTGTTTGTATTACAGAATTCTTTTTATAATTTTGAAGTGAGCTGTTTGATTAATAAGAGAGGAATAGTTTGTTAGGCTTAATAGAGCCTATGTCTGCCTGTTAGTAGGGCGGTTCACAGGGATATCATAGCGGTGTGTTAAAGCATAATATTACAGCACAAAGGGACACTCTCAACTCAAAATTTTTGCTTGATTTTTTTTTCTTTTTTCTTTTTGCTCGTTACATCATTCGGGTTTTAAAGCAAACTGAGTGGGTAGACTGGTAAAAGCAGGGTCCTCCTTACTTTCTTTGTGAAAGACTATAGGACAGGCAATGGACAGCACGTCTGGGACCTACAACTTGCATTTTTAACGAGCGAGTGAGGCACAAGCGCAGTGTGGTAAGCATATGCGGAAAAAGGTTAAAGGATGTTTCCTTCCTCTTTTCACTGGCAGGGTTGTGTCAGTCATAGCTTTCATGCTTAATGCCTTTTGCGTTACATTTGTGTGCTCATGTGAAAGTATATGTATGAGCAGGTTTTCAGGCATTTATAGGATTGTTTCAAACAGTTTTCTTGTCTTTGTATGAATCTGGGAAGGGAAAGTCTGAGGTGATCGAGAACATCTCTCTTCTCCCCCAACATAGACTCAAGGGAGAGAGGGAAAGATGGCAAAATATAATAGGGGCTATATTCTTGTTCCAGTGGCAGAAGAAAGATGGTCATGTCTGTGTCCCTGGACAAGGAAGAATCTCATCTAAATGCCCCCATGAGAGGCTTGATTAAACGCTATAGGAGATAGAACAGTAATGTTCAGCTTTTCCCAGCTGGCAACCGTAGGCAAACATTATGGAAAAAGGTTAAAAAAAAATGCAGGGAGTGTATAGAAGTAGATGATCTGTCCAGCTCTTTTTACTTGGTTTTGACTACTCTCTGGATTCCCTTGCTTGTGGGTATTCTTTGACTTAGGCTTAGGGCAGAGATTCAGAGAAGAGTTTCCTATTTGTTAATTTTTTTCATTTGCTTCACCCATTTTGCACTGGTCCTCCATGGTTATATGTGATGTACTTACCTTTGTGAAGGGGTTTTTTAGTTTTCAGGTAGACCCGTTTATACATTTACCTACCACTTTTCAAGCTCCCTCAGCTTAGCAAGAAATTAGATGACAGAATTGCTGGCCAGGAGTCACCGAAGGACCACAGCCTCGGTCAAGATCTGTTCATAAGGTGACAGTGAGACCCCCTGGACTTTCTTTCACAGATTAAAAACAAACCAAGTAAAATTAGGGCATCCCATACATTTCATTTCTAACTCAGCAAATACATGTTTGATTTTTCAGATAATTCTTTATGTCTTTGTAGTTGTTTATGGTTCGTAAGGGAAGACTACCTTAGGAAACATCATCTAGAGGTTTGAATGTCACAGGCTGAGTGACATTTGAGTTTGAATGACACCTCTAGGCTGAGAGATTTTCTCCTCCACTCTTTCTGAAACTTGTTTTTATATTAGACGATAGGAGGAAAGGCCACATCGACATGCTCCAGCGAGCTGTGAAAGGCCTCCCCCTCTCTTTGAGCGCCAGGGCATCCTCTCAGTTGCTCCTTTCCAGTGGAAATACTGGTTGCTGCCTTCGGTGAAGCAGCGTTCAAGTGCGTGGTGTCCACTGCCACCACGGGGCGTGCAGGTGATCCCGTGCTATGTGTGCTTCACGCTTCGTGTATGCAGTAGGTGGACATAAATTTTTACCAATACCATCACTAGAGAACAGATGCTTTCACTGTCTGGCCTGAAGGTTTCCACTGCCTCCCGTAGAAGATCCCTCTCTCCTTCAGTGATTACCTGGCCAAGTCATCTGCTATGTCAGAAATCCCCCATAAAAAAATATAAATCTGACTAGATTTATCAGCCATCTGGCTCAAGTCTTTAAAGAAAAATATGAGAAGTGGAGGGAGGAAAATAGTAATTATGTAGTAGCTTTTAATTTACATTTAGGATGTTACTGGTGGGGAGTAAGGCAGGTTAAAGACGTAGCATTGGAAAGTCTGCTACTAATTGTGCAGGAAACTTTCCAAGTATCAAGCAAAGACTCTACTACAAAAGGTGTCAAAGTAGGATTAGGGTACCTGTGAGCAAGGGGGGTTGTAGCCCCAGTGGAAATTAAAGTGGAGTCATAAATCCAGAGGGGCAACTAGCTGTGGGGTTGCCATAGTATTGGTGACTATGGCTCATTGGAGAACGCAAACTTTAGCCAGTGTTGCATGCATTTGGGTATATTCAAAGTTTTTTAGAGCCTGCTAGGGAGCTGGTAGGCCCACCTACCCCTCCAAAAGGGACAGTGTCTGTGCCAGGAGCATCTCTGACTTTTCTGAACGTTTATGGGAGAATCTGAGCAACTTTCCCAACTGATAAATTCAAAGTATCTTTTCACTTCCCTCTTAGATAGTGGTTTATTAAGATTGCTTGTTGAGGAAATTTTGATTCTCATGTTTCGTAACTTTTGAGTATTTACTTGCAACTCTGACATTCTTTCAGGATAGGTTTTTGTACATGATTTGTATTGATAGCCAGAGAGAAGAGGGCATGGGAGGAAAAGTGAGCGTCTGCATTTGCATTGGCTCTGAAAGATCCAGATGAGAAGCTGAACAGCAGGAGAGAGGTCAGTGGAGAAGAGAGATTTGTGAGTCAGTGAAGCTGTGTAAGGGAATGGGGTCAGTCTGGAATAAGGTTAAGAGGGTAAAAGAGGAGGATTTTAAGTGACACCAAGAAAACATGGTGAGGATTGGCGGAGGAGGAAGGTGCTCTAAATGAGTTGTAATAGAAAACTCAGGATCATAGGAGACTACAGAAAGGAGGGGAAGATACAGGCGTAAAAATGCATTCTGAAACAAAAGATGCAAGAGCGCCTATTGCCATTGAGAAAGTCCACTAATATATTGCAGTGAGGAAAAGAAGGGTATTACAATGAGGGGAAAAAAAGAAATGGGGTAGGTTAGTGCTAGCAGACTATTGTAGAATTTTTTTTCTTGATTACATTTAGTTAGTGTCATACTGACACTAAAGGCTTGTTAATTATGTTGTACCTTTCCACAAGGGGACATTTGATGCAGTGGCTTTTTAGACCCATTTAACTACTTACCTATTTTTAAGACTACTTACACTTCCTTGACATCTAAAGCATTTGTAGTGGAGGCATGTACACAAACCAGTCTGCTATGAAGAGGGTTGTGTACTTCTTAGGTTTTCCAAGAAGTGGAAGTGAGGCTAGGTAGCCCAAACCATTGAATACCAGTTCTTGAAGTTTGATGTAGGCAACTGTTAGTCACTGTAGGTGACTATGATAAAGGAACACAATATAGAAGCTGTTCTAATGATGTGCAGTGAAACAACCCATCTTCAGCATGTATTCACACTTGAGTATGAGTGGGGTTTGTGTATAGCGTGTTTGGAGCTAAGGGAAATAATCATGTACTTTAGATAGTCTTTTATCTGTGTTCTTATATGGCTCCTTATGGAAAAATGAAAACATCTATTTAAGTTGTGATCTAAATTGTGCATAATACACTACGGAATATGAACAAAAGGTAAGGGGGTTAGAGGGTGGGTGGGCAATGGTGCAGATTTATAAGAGGTGCCTGTTACATGTGTGTTGTGTTCTTGTCCTGTTTAATGGAACTTGGGGACAGTCTGAAATGTGGGCCTCTGTCATGATAGGTATGAGAAGGCTGACAAATAAGGCGTAAGCACAGTTGAGGTTATGCAATATCTGAAGGGCAGCAGGAGTACATCACTAGGTGGATGAATAAAATGGAAGTAGTAGAAAATTATGTAACATCTGAAGGGGCACCAAGAGGAAATCTTCATTTTCTTTATTTTAATTATGCTTTTCTTCACTAATTCTTAATGCAATGTGCAATGTGTTTTTCGTAAAAACACCAGCTGTGGCAATGCCAGGTTCTATCAGATGTGATTTTACTGCGGAGGAGGCAGAGGGAGGTAGGTCCTTAGTGGTACCTAACCTGTGTGTTACACATGTGATACCTGTCACAAGGTTGAGTAGTTTTAGTGGGACTGTGCAGCTCCCCCCTTTCTTTTCCTCTCCTCTGCATCTTTGTCTCTGTATTCTTCCATACCTGGTCTGTAGTCGCTAATGTGGTTTTTCTCTAGGTTGTGTTTGATTTTAGCTTTTAAATTAAAATATAAAATAATGGGTCCTTAGAAGAGATGGAACGAAATAACCGAGGGCTTGCTTAGCTGCTTACTATTAGCAGTTAGTGGACCATAAAATTTTTAAGGGGAAATGCCTGTATGTTAGAGAGTGTTGTAAGTTAGGGAGGAACAGTGTTTCTGAAAGCTTGTTAAAATTAATTAGTTCTCTGCTCTGTAGCGTATTCGTGGCCTGACTTTAACCTGGCTGTGGAGAAGACTTTGAGACGTTTTGAAGGAAGGTAGGACACTGCCCTTGTTTGTAGGTTCGGAACCTATGTAGCAGTGAACAGTAATAGGAATAAGTAATAGCTGTATGACCACATGCATGGTTTCTTCGTTATGGAGCACATGCTTAATGGTTTCTTGCATTGGGTGCTAACACAGCTACTTTGTAAGCAGTATGAGCGTTACAGGTTGCAGGCTTGGATGGCAGTCCACGGATAAACTTCATTCTTGTGGTACGTACTGGAGAAGCACATGCCCTGAAATGGACACCTTGGGGTATAGCTAGAAAGAGGATGGTAGAAATGACAAAAACATATAAAAAGGATACATATGGATTAAAAAAAAAAAAAAAAAAAAAAAGAAAATATGGGAAGACAGAGAAGAAAATGGGGAGGGGGCTGCAATGATGCAGGGTATACAGCAAGGCATACCTATGGCTGAGGTTCAGCACGGGAGGGAGCAAAATTGTAGGTCCTCTCCACTGCCTGAATGCTCAGGTTGCTCAAATGAATTTAAATAATACTTGTCGTGGTTTAACCCCAGCAGCAACTAGGCACCACTCAACCGCTCGCTCAACCCCCCCCGCAGCAAGATGGAGGAGAGAATCGGAAGAGTAAAAGTGAGAAAACTCGTGAGTTTAGATAAAGACAGTTCAATAGGTAAAGCAAAAGCCGTGCACACAAGCAAAGCTAAACAAGGAATCCATTCACTACTTCCCATCGGCAGGCAGGTGTTCAGCCATCTCCAGGAACGCAGGGCTCCATCACGTGTAATGCTTACTTGGGAAGGCAAATGCCATCACTCCGAACATCCCCCTCTTCCTTCTTCTTCGTCCAGCTTTATATGCTGAGCATAACGTCATATGGTATAGAATATCCCTTTGGTCAGTTGGGGTCAGTTGTCCTGGCTGTGCTCCCTCCCAGCTTCTTGTGCACCTGGCAGAGCGTGGGAAGCTGAAAAGTCCTTGACTAGTGTAAACACTATTTAGCGACAACTAAAACATCAGTGTGTTATCAACATTATTCTCATACTAAATCCAAAACACAGCACTGTACCAACTACTAGGAAGAAAATTAACTCTATCCTAGCCAAAACCAGGACACACTATAAACTTCAATATCACTAAAATAGCCAGAAAATACTCATTGGTTATGGATTCACATTCATTATTTACATTCTCAGGTTAGTTTTGATAAGTGATAGTCCTGTGTAGCACCATTAATTTAAATAGAGACAGTAATAAAATTTGCTTTGAATTTTTACATTAATTCTGATACTGAATGTTCTGAATACAGAGTTCAAGATGTAGTAAGTACATGAGGAATGCATTGTTTTTACCTCTGACCCAGTGTAGCAATATTCTGCAATAACCTGTCATGGGCTTTTTGTTGGAATGGGGCTGATGTACATTGCACTTCCTAGAAATATTAAGCAGAGGTTTTCAAAACATTCTGTTTTAATGTTACTGAAGTATTCAAGAGTTTCATAACATCTAATTGCATGGAACATCTTGGCTTGAAACTAATCTAAACAGAACTTTATAGGCAGGGTTATAATGTCATCTGGGGAAAAAAATTGGTTTCCTTTTTAACCCATTAACAGCAATTTTTTGTCACCTCACAAAAATGGTAAACAGACATCTGTTAAAGGATTCAGGTTTTTTGTTCCCATACCGTATTCCTAATTCTTGCTTCTGGGTCTTGCCTCTTTAGCGTGCTCCTCAAGGTCTTTCCCTGAGGATTACAACATTTTTGGTCTTTTCATGCAATGATTGTGAAGTGGAACACGGAATATTTTTCTTCTCCTGAGGTTTGTCTGCAACCGTCAAAGCCTAATTTTTGTCTTAGGAACATTTTATTCCAATTGTTGTGGTTACTACATCTGACTTCTACTGTACATGCAGAAGCTCTGCCCCTGGATATAGAGCCTTTGCAATAACAGTTACTGTACATAGATTGTGTATGCTTGAATGATTCTGACTGTATTCATTATTCTCAGAAAACTGAAGCACTAAAGAACATGCTCCGCTTTGGGGACAGGAATGAAGGACGACAAGGACTCCTAAAATTGGTTATGCTCTTAGAGTTCTCATGAAATCATATCCTGAGCCTTGTTCCTGAGACATCCTGTACAGTTAAATCCAGACTGACTGAGGTCATGATTATATGTTACTGTCTGTCAGTAGCAGCTCTGACTTAAAAGCTTGCCGTCCTCCACCTTGCCTCGCTAGTCTTTTCTTCCACCTTGTTAGCCCATAGGTCTGCTGGTTAACTGTTTGGCTTCGCTGTAGCTGGGTCTCCATAATTATCTGGTTTAAAAAATAGTTTCTTTTAAAGCTGAGTTGTTTCACAAATCTGATAGAGCAGCCACAAAATAGTTGAATTGGCAAAATGGAGGGAATTGGAAACTTTTAGATCTGTTCTGATGGTAGCGAGGATGGCCTGAGATTCAGGCATTGCATCACCCAGTTGATCGCATACTGACACCAGCAGGAATAAAAACGCAGAAGTAGGATGCTTCTCAGAGTTGGACTAACACACAGACTTATCTGTGTGTTTTATCTTGCTCATTTTAAAACTTGTCTTTCCTTGACTTAACAGACTAACACTGAATGTTAACTGAAGTCAACTACTTCTGTCGAAGGTTTAAGTCTAATATATATTTATTTGCTGCATCTTGTTCTCAGTTTCATGCAGAGCATGTTGCTTTCAGAAGATAAATGTATTTTTCTAATTTCTTAAACTTTCCAAATCTAATTAGGAAATTTGAGTCCTCTTTCAGGCTAATCAGTAATGCATTCTGTCATTTTCAATTAAATGTGCTTTGCTTTATAGTTTTTACTTCATTTTATAATTAATAAAATCTCACCGTTATATTCCTATATATTTTTTGAACAGAAAGAGCATTTATCTTGGCCTTTAAGAATGTAGTTTATTTACTTCTTTACGTTAAAACTTTCTCCACCCCAACTTTTCCTCTCATAGCAAGATTTCTGCTTTAAACTAGTACCAAGCTTGAATGTGTAATTTTTTTGGATTTTAAATGATTACAGTTGTTGAAAAGCTGAAGAGATTGCTGGCTTGTCTGAAACCATATAGGAGAACTTGAACCTGTTCATAAAATTAAATCCACAATGATTAAGTGACATCCTAATTTTAGTGGTACTGCCTTATGTGTTTTAAATTTCTTATCAATATTAGTCATTTAATATTGTGTTACCAAACAGAAAAATGTTATCAGATTTGATTCAGAGATATGCCATTCCAATATATAATAATTTTAAAACTTTCTTGAGTTGAAAATAATTACCACTTCTGTATCTCCTCACGTTTACTTTTCAATTTACTGGAGCTTTAGGACCATGTTTTCTTGTTCTTTCACACACCAGTTTGAAATAGGTTTATTGCATTTTTCTCCGAAGTATTTTTTTTTCCCAGTGATTTGTTAAACAACCTACGTTCAAGAGAAATTCTCCTGGGAGTAAATATAGAACAAGATGGAACTTGGATATAGTGCATGCTGGAAAGAAAAATATTTTTCTTTTAGGTTTTTTGTAATGGTAGTGTTGCTGGTAAATGTGAATAAAGAAGCATTAATTCTTGCCATAATCAGTCATGTAAACAGCACTCAGTATTCTGGTATTGCAGGCCATTAAATTAATAAAATGGGAAAGGAAAAGTTTATAATAACTTAACTCTATCTTGGACATAAATTAGCCAGATGTAAACCTACTACTTTTCTCTGACATTTTGACACACAAAGTCCTATTTGATTGTGTCATCCTTGACTGGTTCTTTTGCTTTGTATTGTTTCAGGTTATTATCTGTAAACTTGAAATTTAGTAACCAAAAATAGAATTTTCTCTGAAAACTTGGTGGTGTTGATGGTGGAAGAAACCTCATCCTACTCACCTCTTAGGCTTTATCTAGACTACTGCTGATGCTGAGGAAAATGCAGAAAACATTCAGTAAACAGACTTATTTCCTCTAAAAAAAAAAAAAAAAAGAAAAGAAAAAAAAGATAATGAAAATAATCTTCATGACAGGAAAGTCTGCTCTCCACACTTCTGTCACTGATGCATGTTTCAGCACCTGTTTCTTGGTCTATATTGGGAGTTTTGGTTACCTTACTAACTTCAAAATTATTAGTGAAAAGCCTATTTTTACATTCAGTATTGTAGAAAGATCTCTGCATGTCCTGTCTCGGTAGGTCAGCAATTTTTGACAAATCATCGTGTAGCAAATGGTGTTGCTTTCACTTACTCTGATTTAGTGGAGTTCTGTTGCTTACAGGTTTTTTGTTTTGCTTTTTGGCCACACAGGCTTTGCATAGATTATTACAGCTAGCTCTACAATGGTGCTGTACATGGGAAAATAACCTCTGTTGAATGATTTTAAGCTTAATACATCTTGTAAGCCATGCATTCATATAACTAATGTAAGTAAACTGTAAGCTTGAAAAGTGAGAGAATGAGCTCCATGGATGCACGTTTGTATCTCCTAGATAGAGTTATAAGCAGCTTCCGCTGAACATTCGTTGAACGTTTATACAGTAGAGCTTCATTTTTTAAATCCACATTACAAGCCAGAAATCAGATAGACTATTCTAATCAAATAGACTGTTTGAGTGCATGCCTCAGTGTTACAATAGATGTTTTCAATTCTTCAGTATTATCTAAGCTTTCATGAGTTTCTTGTGGAGTATGTCAAATTTGTAACTGGCTACAGATCCATCAGTTGTTTTGCATGTAATCCATTCTCACCAAGCTAAATAGGATTAATCTAGCTGACAGAATGGTAGTATCTGAGTTACCTTCATCCAATGGGACCTAATTAGTGGAGGTGGATGGGTGGGTCGGGTTCACTATGCCTCTGCCTCTACTTGATTCTCAGTTCTTTTGAAAGTTACCCTTGGGCAATTTAAGCTGTGCTGTGACAGCAAGTTCTTGATTCAAATTAATATTCAAGCAGATGAGGAAAAGCAGTATTATCCTTAGTTACATTTTGCACAATATTCAATTATTCTTTACTCCTTAGATGTCTAAAGATAGTAATTATTACTTATTCTTAAATAATTATTTTATTTATTTTTATTTATTTATTTATTTTTATCCTTTCTTGTGCTTGGACCCAGGGAAACGGGACACTTGCTCCAGCCAGCCAGCGTGTTAGGACCTGGCTGGAGGCTTGGCCCCTGGGCATAGCGGTTGCAGCTCCACGTTGTCAGATGTCTGTGCCTGTGTCCCTTTTGGTTTCGTTACTGTATTTGGTCGTCAGCATAGGCTACTGATGGTCTTGCTAATCTTCTAGCCTCACAGTAATCACCTTGACTTTCTCCGTATCTAAGGCCGTTCACTGGATGTCTCTGGGGCTTTCCCTTACCTTCTGGTCTCCTGCCCCAGATGTGTTACAAGAAGCGTGGAGGTCTGTTGGCAGAGAGAGTGACTTCTTTGAAGGCCTGGCAGGTCAACAGCCCCCCATCTGCTGGCCTCTGATTGTTCCGGCCTCTGGTACTCCAGACTTTTTCAGGTAGCTGTGAAAAGTGTAACTGACTCTTAGATGCGAGGAAGCATCCTATGGCATGCTCTGCCCTGCTGATTATTGCTGGCTTTAGCATGGATGTGCACACTGGTTTATGTTACTGCGTGACCACAAATGAATACATGGGTTAAATTCCACTAGTTACGTGCCTTGGTAATTTGACACGTAGCACCCACATGTACAGTCAGTATAAAAATGATAGAAATTTGGGCTGTCAGTTGCCAGATTTATTTCACACTTTTTGATACAGGAAGCAGCTAAGCCCAATGGATTTCTTAACTCTTCAAAATACAAGATTGCACTGTTGAGTTTTCTTTTTGTAAAAAGAATGTTGGAAGCGGAGTGTCTGGGAACTGGTGGGTGATGAGAGCAGAATGGGGTCTGCCTCTTCTGGTGGTGGGTAGCTCACTTACAATGTGAAACTACTGCTGAAATCTTTAGTTTTCTTTCATATCTTACCTGCATTGCTGGTGAGCACACTGTCTTGAGAGGTCCATTGCTTCTTTTTTGACATTACATAGCTCTTTTAACTTTATATCACAGAAATAAAAATGATAGGCCATGTAAGCAATTGACATTCTTGTGTACATTTAGAAGGCACATTTAGCACAGATGTACAACAGAAATGATACAGCCACACTTTAGTCTTCCAAAGCTATCAGAGAAGTGATTCAAATAGATTAAATAGTTGATTGTTCTCCACGTAAAGAAAACATCTAGCAATGTGGTAAATAATTTTTGGAAGGGCAGGGGAACCAAAGGATTAAGTCTTGAATATAGGTAACTAAATATTTTCTTTCTAAAATATCTTTTCTAGAAAGTGATCACTTTTTTTGACAGAAAGCCGTCTTTTAGTTCAGCAAGTACAGAATGACTGAATTTCGTTTCAGCATGCTGACTGTATTTGTCAAGCTGTGTGTATGTGATGTCTCATCTGAATGAAAATCTCAGTATTTGTAAACAGTACTGATAACTGACAAAAGAAAGAGTGGGCATCTATGTTACAACTTTCCCATTCTGATACAATTTTCTAAATATTTTTCCTGAGTATCCAGGTGTCTCGCTAAGACTGGGAAATAAAATTCTGTGACTGTGAACTGTAGATTTCATTTTATTTCATTGTGGTAATATCTCTGCACTGTCTTCACGTTGACATGTTGCAGATAGACATTTCTGTTAAAAAAAAAAAAATCTTTAAAGAAGTTTCTTTGCTAAATCAGTGGTTTTGCCAAAAAGAAACATTTCATATAGTTCTGGCTTAGGGGAAATAATGACGGAGTTTTGTGCTCGTGACCTAAGAGTTATGAATGAAGAAGCCTAGCTAAGCGTGTAACTAGCAGAAAGTTTGGCTCAGAAAGGTGGCGACATAGCTATTGTTTAATAATTTACAAGAGTAATTCATAACATTGGACACAATTAGTGATATTGTTAAACTCAGATTTCACAGTTATTTGCTGGTGAAATTGCTTTTGGCTGGTGCCAGCTTTAACCTCTTAAAAAACTTACTTTTAAATAAATGTGTAGATTAACGTGGAAGCAAAACACTTGGATGCCCATTGCTGTAAGATGCTGAGTTCCTTCATTTCTTAGACTGCATGAGGACATGGCATGGAAGGACATACAACCGTCCCTTCCCAGTCCCTCAATACACCTTTATAATGATTCCCACAGTCTGGTGGTTTAGGAGGGTTATTTGCAGAACAGCCAGACATCAGTGTGTTTTTCAGAGGAGCAAATAATACTGAACAGCAGTGGGCATGGGTGGTTGGATGATTAACGATTTTTGATTAGGTATGGTTTGGGATTTTTTTCTTGATATCCCTTAATATGTTTCTATGAACCTGAACAGTTCTGCTTGCGATTGCATTGTGTATCCTTAGAAAACCTGTATCATAAACTTAAGTAGCTATGCCGCTGGAGTAGCTCAGCCCCTTAAAAAGGCGGGGAGAAGGTCCTTTGGATAAAGAACTTGGGGGGCCAGATCTGTAATTTGTTATCGATGTGTTGTGTGCACTCTGAAAAATTGGACATTAGTAACCTTACAGTCTTTTAATTGTTGTACAACTAATACTTGGCAGCGTTCAGTCCTGAAAATACTATAACTAACTGGAAAAGCAGTTCAGTGTAGGAAAAAAGTGCTAAAAAAAGTAAGTTAATTGTGAATTTGGTGACCTTACCCTCTTCCCTGTGAGGAGTGGTCTGGGGTCCTACAGTAGCAGCCTTTGCACTGATAGTCTGAGCCACTTCAAAAACAGGTGAGAGAGGGAAAAAGAGGATTCCATCTTGAAAACAAGGGATAAATTAGCACCCGGGCAGAGCTGTACCCAGTTGCTGTGTCCTTTGAAGCACTGTGGGTGAGGCAGTGCTGCTAGCTGAGTCATTCCCGCTGCTCGCATAGTCAAGCTAGTACTACCAAGATAGTAACTGACAGCTGGAAAAGCAGCTTCTCTTGGGGGAATTGAAATTGCTGTTTTGTTTTCCTCTGGGACTTCGTTTCTAAGTTGGTAATGAAGGCCCGAAAGTTTTTTGCTTCGCTAAAATGAACCTGCTTATTTTTCACTTTTAAAATATATCTAATGTATGAATCAGTTCAGGTTAGGCTGGCGAGCACACGATTTATTGCTTTGTTGGAAATAGTAGGTTCATGCAGAGTAATGTGTGTGCAGGCAGACTTCCAAGGGAACTTGAGAGGAGGCTGGAAACCCCAATGATTGTGTTATATCCTGCCAGGCTTGTCGGGTCAGCATGAGGGCTGATGTCTCCGGGTTTTCGGAAAAAGCCTGCTCTGACGGAGATATCAGTAACTTTGATAAGGAACACAAAGTGGAGAAACAGCACACTGTTTGAAGAATGCCCCTGATCATGACACCACTTTATTTATAAAGTCAGGAGAAAGTAAATTCCTTCCCACTGTGCACTCCTGTCCTGCATGGTGTGTAATTTACATGGGTTCTTTTATGAAGAGCAGCAAAAGAAATGTCTTCGAAGCGTCAAATGGTGCAAAAAATTACCATCTTGCTCAAGAAATTTTTCTGCTGTTGTAGGTTAGGATGGTTATTCAGCTGGCTTCCTGCCTGGTGTCCCACATCACTGCTACACCTTAAGGAGGCTGAGGACAAAATGCTAAAATGTAAGTCTTTCGTTTTTAATAAGATTTATAGATATAACTAGATTTTCAATTAATTTACATTGAATATAATCAAAGAAGTTTTTAAATATGGCTTTTACACTGTGATGAAATAAACAGGTTTAGAGTTAGATTTTCATTGTTCGCTTATTTAGATACTTGATTGTAGGCTCTCTCCTTTGAAAGGGAGCTCTTATTTAAAACAGTGGTTTCTGTAGAATGTACTTCATATTTTATCAGGCATGTCTAGCAACATCATTTTTTCCCACTCTTTCTTCAGGTATTGCAAGCACATACAATAAACGATACGTGTATATATCTAATGGAAATAAAATATGGACACTGACATTCTCTCCGGACCTTTCACGTAAAACTCCGCTTGTTCTCCTGCATGGGTTTGGAGGAGGTGTTGGACTGTGGGCTCTCAATTTTGAAGATCTCTGTGAGAACAGAACCGTTCATGCTTTCGACCTCTTGGGATTTGGACATAGCAGTAGACCACACTTTGACACTGATGCTCGGGTAGCAGAAAATCAGTTTGTGGAATCCATAGAAGAATGGAGAAAAGAGATGGGGTTAGAAAAAATGATTTTGCTTGGACACAACCTGGGTGGCTTCCTGGCTGCTGCTTACTCATTAAAATACCCATCAAGGTATGTGAAAATAAAACAGAATAGGAATTCCTTTTCTGTATTTGACTAGTGATTTTAATACAAATTTTATTTCATCAGGCCCTTTATAGATTATCTTTAAGTAAATGACTGTGCTGATTTAAAGAAACTTGATACTGAATTTTAAGCCCAAAGTATTAATTGTATGGTTTGTTTCCAGGTGAGTAGAAATAAGGAGATATGGTAAACATGCTTTTCTGTGTACTTTTCTGTACCTCTTTGTTTTTGTTTAGTACTGCCTTGCCATGTTACAAGGCGAAATAGCAAAGATCGTATTTATGAGTGAATGTTTTGTGACATCTCTGATCAAACATAGGTTTGTGAAGGGAAGATAGGCCTGTTTCTGCCAAACTTCCCATTATTATGGATTGTACTGAAACTTCTGAATGTAATTCCCCTAGGTAATTTATGCCTATATGCCAGTAGTCAGCCTGGTGCCAGCATGGTGATGTAAAAATTATTTTAGTGACTGTTTGATTTAAATTGTCTGTATGCCACTTCATATTTCTTCCTTGCAAAACAACCCAGCTGCAGCAGTCCTGTAATTGTATTTCATCAGCATTTTCTGCACCACACTGTGGCCAACAGCTAATCCATTTTTTTTTTCCCTTAAACTAATGAATTGTCTCTTTTTTTTTATATAGTCTGGTTATATAGCCCCTGGTGAGCTAGGATCCCACCAACTGAGGTCATTCTGTATCAAAAAAGGACATTGCTTTTGTTTAGATACACATAGTGGACTTCCTGTGAAAAACTGTGAATATGAGTTTAGCTTGCCGTATCGTATGGCAGATTCTATATTATACAAAACATATCTTGTTCTTTTATATTCACATTGATTTATACCGTATAAATTTCTTTGTCTCTCATTTGGAGATTTTGAAATAAATTCATACATCATTTTTTCCTAAAACGCTTTGCCTCTTTCTGGAGGAATGCTGCTGGAAGTGATGTGTGAAAGTAGGTGTGTGTCTAAATCCAGAATTGCGATGAAGAAATGCAATCCTCTGCTCTAGGGATGTAAACCTGTTATCCTTTTGGGCATAAAGCAACTTCTAGCTAACTGTAGTTAGTTTCTTGTAGGGATCACTTACAAGTTCTTACCCCTTTTTCTGAAGTATCTATAAATGGCACTATCCTATCCATGTAGGATGGGATATTGTTTCTGCCCCCTGCTGACTTGCCTCCAAAGTGACACTTTGTTTTCATGCCTCACTGTGCTTAAGTTGGGGTTAATTAATTTGGGGGTGTTTCAGTTTGTGCTCTCACATTACTAATGTTTCTCTGAAATTAAACTAACACCATCAAATTAGCGAATTGACTGGTAGGATCTTAAGGCAGCATTGAATCAAGTGATAAATATAGCACAGCTTTCAGCCAGATTATCTAACAATGCATTAGAGGCTTAAGGGATTCTGGATACATATTGTTGTGAAAGTAGATCTGCTTCTCCAAGCTTAGATGATCTGTTAATTTACGATGTTGTTCCAAAGTTGTTCATGGGACATCTGAGGTTTCTAATCCAAAAAGATTCCCATTTAGAATATTCCCGGGTGGTGGTGGGTCATGATTTCAAGTAATGCAACTTCTGGACTATTACTTTTTACTCATGGTCAACTTGCCGTTATCCTGGGTTATGTTTTAGGCTTGATTACCAAAATGAGAAATGCCAAATAGGAAGGGAAGTATTAAGAAAGGAAACGTGAAAAAAAGCTTACTCTATTTTTATTCATGTGTTTGCTGTGTTATGTTTAATGCCATAGTTTGTGTACAGAATGTGTGGCTGTCCTAATAGCTGCTCATTGCTTGCACTCCTTAGTCTCTAATCTCTCCTGCTTGGTTTGTATAGTTAAATTCTACCCTGTCCTCTCTTACCATTGGTGTTTGCTGCTGTGTGCAAACACGCTCGTGGCTGAGCTGACAGCCAAGAAACGTCTTGGTGAGGTTAATCCTTTCCAACCCCTCATTTCAAGCACAGATTTTTGGTTTCCCAACTGATTATAGTCCAGAAATAGCCTTTGGAATCACTTCTGGCATCGTTTTAGGCACTAAGAACTCTGCTGTATTAAATATCTAATCTCATGGCTTTGAAAGAGAAGGAAGTCATGAAGAAGAAAGTAAAGATGATGAAGCTTGCATGGAAAATCACCTTAAATATGCAAAACTGCAATTAAGAGTCTCTTTTTCAGAAATCGGCAGTATTTAGGACAGTTAGAGTAGGTGTTATTATGGGATTAAACAGAAATGGACAATTCCAATCCACCAAGATGAAATAGATTTTTTGCTTGAGAGGGACTCACAGCATGAAGTGATTGATAGTTGCATTTGCTGGAGACTCCTACTATGCTCTCTGTACTGAGATTCCTTTGAGTAATAATTTTATAAATTGTCCCTCTGATGTTTCTTTCATGACCTAAAATCAATAAATTTAGAAAACATCTGCTAATTTTGCTCTGCCTCTCTCAGTTCAAATTTTACTTTGATAAGATGATTTTTCAGATAAATTGCATCTCTTCCTAGAACAGAGATCTTAGATGGCTTGGAAAAGAAAGACTTTTAGCAAGTTTACTTAAATGAAACAGATGCAATTATCTTTTCTCTCAAATTAAACTGCTCCTGCAAATAATATTGACTGAGCATATAGATTAGGCTATTTTTAAAAACAGAAACAAGACTGGCCTTTTTCTCAAATGTGTATGACAATGGTTATCTATTGAATGCTGAGTTTCTCTTTGTGACATGAGCTTCCAAGTTGCTGGTGTTCATATATGTGATTAGTTGCAATTCAATCTCTCTCTAATTAGCAATCAAAAGCAAAACCGTTGATGAATCAGAAACTAGGTAATAAGCCGCTATGATAGAAGTGACTAAAACAGGTTGCATCATCCACAGATAGCACATTTCCGTCGTACTCAGTTGAAGAAAAATTGATGTACTCTAAACCTTTGAACTTTTTTTGCCAACAGGGTCAAACATCTTATCTTAGTGGAGCCATGGGGTTTTCCAGAGAGGCCTGACAATGCTGAGCACGAAAGACCAATTCCAATCTGGATCAAAGCACTAGGAGCAATATTGAGTCCATTTAATCCATTAGCTGGGCTGAGGATAGCAGGACCCTTTGGTGAGTTTTAGCTACTCTTAAATACCATTTCTGTTTTCATTAAATATAAACGTGGGGCAGATACCACACTAAGATAAGCTTTGTTGCAGGCCCATATCACCCACAGAGAAAAGAGTTGGAGGAGAAAGTGGGAGGGGTTGAGGAAAGATGAACTCTTTAGGACAAGAGGGCAAGCTCTTTCTAATAGAAATACTAGTACGATAGTTTATAGCAAGCTACATTATATTATTGTAGGCTACAGTTATAGTGAGTCAGATTATGTCAACATCTGTGGGGAAGCCTGACAGAGGCGTGAATATGAAAAGTGTTTTTTTTCTGGTTGCCTCCGGTCACAGTCCATTTAGTTTCCCTTCCAACTGCAGTTTGATGGACAAACAGGATTTCTGAATTTGGTTAACATTAGAGGCAGTCTGTCATAAACTCATTTGTCTTTAGCCTGAGTTTAGAGGAGTTAAACTGAAACTGGGTTCTTTCCATTAGCCATTTTCTTATTACTCTAGCAAATTTTGTGGGTCTCATTGGTGTTCTGCATTACAGGGCAGCCTATCCTTCATATTTCTACGTTTTTTCAACAGCACTGATGAGATGTTAGATAAACTCTATATACCCTAAATCTAGGACTAGGTAGGAATGACCAAAAATACTATGGTTTTAGTTTATGTGGTGAGTGGGGAGAAGGGTGTGATCAACTCTTAAATTCATCATAGGTATTCGTTCTAGAGGGTTATCTCTGTACTACAGGAGTATCTGCTGGAGAGGCTTGAAAAAAGATATCCTTCAGGCACCTCACAAGTTACAATTAACTCACCTCTTCATCATTTTCAGTATTCAGTCTGAAGATAAACTAGTGAAATTTCTAGGCTTTGTTTACATTTAAACCACATCTGTTTCCTAAACCTCTTTCTATAGAATATATATTTTAATATGCTGATCTATTTGATTGGTTTTGGGAGTGTGACAAAATTAGCTTTTCAGACAAGCAACATGTTTTGTACAGATTTTTTTTTTTTGAAGTAAAACACTAATTCAGTTAACAAAACAACCTGAAGCGTATTGAGTGATAAGCACTGATTTAATGCCATTTATCCAATAACAAATGCATGTGTAAATCAATCCATGTGGAAGAGTTCAAAGCTGAAGTTGTCTCCCTTAGCAAGTAAGTGCAGTCAAAACCATGCTGCAGAAACAGACCCTGTCTTGGCAAGGTATCGCCAACCTAGCCCCACTTATAGGGTTCTGTCAAAATTTTTCACCCATTTCTCACTCCACATGTTAAAAAAGTTTTCCGTTATCAACTTAATGTGCAATTCTTGACAGGTGAAGCATAGTTCCTAGAGAAGGGTAAGTTTAAACACTGTGCTGTGAGGTAGGTATCAAACCCAACCTGATGAAGGCGCTGAACCAAACCCAGGTTTTCTTCTACATGCACATGTGCTTAAGCTGCTGGGCAGGTGTAGCTGTCTGATCCTCACTATAAAGCGTATTGCTCTTGTTCAAAGGTATGGGTTGGGCACTTAAATGTGAGCCAGGTTCTTTGGGACATCACGATGGTATCACATGGATATTTAATCAGACCCGCAGGCAGATACTTAAACGTGGGAGAGAGACAGAATCCAGAGAGATCTTTTTCTTTGAGTGGTTTCCAGTTAGTTGATTTGCATGTTTTCCTTCACTTAACTGGAACAGTCACCCAGGAGGCTCACAGTATAGGGGTTTCAGTGCTTAGACTGGATTTGTGAATTCCATTCCTAGAACTGAACGCCTAAAAATTCCTCAGGACAACAGTAATGTCACTGTGATCACACCCTTTTTGTGGAACTCAGTCTTCAATGTTAATATTTCTTTTAGCATTTCCGTAGACACTATGGAAAACATCAGCCAGACAATTGAGGGTGTCTTCAATGAACATTACAAGAATGAACCAGTGTGATTTCATTCCAAAATTTGTTCCGAGGTGCCTTGACTTCTTGTTTCATTCTCCCCTGTAAATTCCCAGAGAAGGAGAACGGTTTTGCGATTGGACCAACAGACAAAACATTTTTTATCGAAAAGGAAAGTGGATTCTAAAATTTGGTAACTTCAGTTCCCTAGTTATTGGAAATGGGGATGCTGTGGCCTCTACGCTGATAGCAGGGGAAGACACAAAATTAGTCTCCTTCTTTCACGTACTCTTATTCCAAGCCAGCTGAATCGTTTGGGTTCAAAAAAAACCCCAAATAGACAGACAGAAAAAGACAGAAGTCCAGCAGTTGAACTCTCTATAGAGAAAATACAAGCAGCAGAGCAAATTGCAGAATGTTTGCAAAATCTTCATCACTTCAGGACTTAAATTGCTGTTTCATAAGGGAATTATTTTCTCTTGCAGTGTATTAGTTTTCTAAATTGATTTAAAGCATACGTAAAGGCATGTTGCAATAGTCTAATCTCAAGGTTACAAAAGCATAGATCACTGTGACAAGGTCTACATAAATAGCACCAGGCCTTTGGCCAGGGACAGGTGCAGAGAAGTGACATCATCATAATTGTACAGGTTAACAACAGTATTTTCAGTTGATAAACCCAAGTGGGAAACTGCGAGCCTGTCTCTTCAGGGATGAATAATATTCTTAGACCAAGATTAGCCTTTGGTGAGGCTCTTGTCCCAGAGATCCGTCTGGTCAACTAGAAGAGGCTTCCTCCTTAAAGAAGTGATTCAGAATAGGAGCTTAGCTTCGGAAGGGTTGAACTGGCCCCTGAAGGGACCCATTTCTCTACTTTGGCTGTTAAGAGAGCATGGGGACAATAGCTTTCCTAGGTTAAATCTCTTAATTTATATCAGTTCTTGTGTCTTATACTCACGTCAAGATCTCTACACCTGTTTTTCAGCATAGATTTCTGTTCTTTCAACTAAACACTAGTTAGATGAACTAGCTTCAGAAGACTGTTCTGTAAAAGGAGAGCACGGACTTATATCTAAGGAAGAAAAACAGCCCAGCTTTTTCACCTGTGCCTTCTGGTTCTGAAAGGTGGCTTTTGGCCCACCCGGTGCTGCCAGAGCAAGGGGAAAGACAGCGCTGGTATCACGTGAGACTAAACTGATGGCAAAAAGATACTCTGCTTAGCTCTTTTACTGGTCCCTTTTGCATGTTTCTTCTATTGCTGCAGTGGCCCTTCTCAAACATTGCCTGTATGTATTCAGCCGGGATTGAATTGCCCCTCTTCTGGTGCAGCATAAAATCCGTTAGAATATTTATGTTTCATTCCTGTTTGGTGTAATGCCATCATGTTTTCCTCAGACATGCAAGTGGTGAAACCATCGGTTTAGAAGTCATCAAGCTTAGCCACGAGTTTCAAGGGAACGTGTTTGGAGGGTTGTAATGAAAAGCATTAGGCAATATGATAAAGTTGTCTATACTAATTCCTCCGCTAACAGCGTTTTCTGTTTTAACAGGATTAAGCCTTGTTCAGCGTTTAAGACCAGATTTCAAGCGAAAATATTCATCGATGTTTGATGATAACACTGTGGCTGAATATATCTATCACTGCAATGTACAGTCACCCAGGTGAGTACGAGTTTCCCAGCGTACGTTTTGAAGTCTGTCTTTCATTTACTGAGTGCCTGCTACTCCCTCCAATGGCCGTGGCAACAGTGGGCATGCTTTTTGTTTTTTAAATTATAACATTTATTGTATTAATTGAAGAAAAAAATAGCATTGCACTTTTTCTGAATTCCAGAAACTGATAAATGTAAAAGCTATCCTAATTCTATATTTCTTCTAAACTACCCATGTGTTAATTCTGAGAGAGTTTGGGCACTAATTTTTAATGAAAAAATTGTTACAGTGGTTTAATTTGTAAAGAATTTCTTAAAAAAACTTTAAAAATAAGGCATTTCATTCTTTTAGATGTTATCACTCAGTACTGTAAAAACATAGGCTCTTTCTATTGAAGATTACATGCAAACCTTGAAAACTTATATTTCTTAATGGTAAAAAAAGGCAGCACTCTGGGATACTATGTACTATTGCATTCTGTGTTACCAAAAGGCACAGATACTCCAATTTAGAGAAAAGGCAGATCCAATGGAAATTTAATTGTTTTTACCCTTTTGAATGACTTGAAGTGGTGAAACAGCTTTCAAGAACATGACTATTCCTTATGGATGGGCAAAAAGGCCGATGCTGCAACGGATTCCACTAATGGATCGAGACATTCCTATCACTGTGGTCTATGGAGCACGTTCATGTATAGATGGCAATTCTGGCAGCACTATCCAGTCTCTGAGACCAAATTCATATGTGAAGACAATAGTAAGTTGACTTGTAAAGCCGTTGTTTATTGTGTGGATTTGTTTAAATCGTATCTGTGGTTTTTATACCAACTGTGGAAATGCTGGCCCTTTGATTTAAAGCCTGAGGTAATAACTTCCCATTTCTGTAACAGGGAGAGAGAAAACAAGTGTTAGATCAGAGAAAAACTAGACAAAAGAGTATTGAGTTCCAGAGTAGGAAGGAAAGTTACTGTAGCACTAGAAGCTGAATTAGATCTTTGAGCAAGGTCATTCTTCTGCTCTACAAAATATTTTGCTCTACAATGTGCTAATACAAGTAGTTTTTGTGGTCGCTGGTAAGTATCTGGGGTTTTGTGTTTTAAACCACAGCAGTCCTAATACCTGCATATATGTATGTCCTGCTGAGGAGGGTCTCTTAAACTGTTCTGATCTGTCTGTATAATGCTTTTGTTTTCTCTGGTGGTGCTTAGGTTCTTGTAAGCATCTTTAAGTCATTAAATAAATACTTAGCATTGTCTTCCTAGCTAATACATTCTTGTTTAGAGGTATGGCATTATCATTTGAAATGTGTGTACTTGCAACTTGATGCGAATGTGCACACTGAATTTTTTGTTGATTTCTATAAAAAAACCCTAATTTAAAAGTATTCTTCACACGTTGTCACATCAGTCAGCCGTGATAATTGAATATGCGTCTATGTTACAATGCTATGAGGTGATAAAATGTTTTAATACCCTGGCTGTCATCTTACTGATGTCTACATCTATCTGGACAGAAGTGTACAATATGTGATGTCGACAGTATACTATGACAAGTCATTCAAATAGAGTTTTATAATCCTGGTAGAGCTGACATCAGAGCTGGAACTCGGAGAGAAGACATTGTTATTGAACTGTTTGCATGTGTTAAAGAGCACAAATACATTTCATAAACATTGACATCCAGACTGAAAGTGTCACTTAACCAGAGAGGAAATTGTAACAAAAAGTCACTGTTAAGAAGTGTACAATATGCTAGGATAAGCATATACCATTCAGGGAGTTTTTCCCAGTCTGGTCAATGGCTTTCAGAAGGGACTGTGGAAAACTTTATTGTATTCCAGGTTAAAATTCTGTCAAGCCAAATACAGATTCTAAAAGGTAAATTGGAGTGGTAGAAATTATAGGGACATTCAGGAAGCCATAGGAGGGAAAGGATTCTTATGAGGCTGAGGCTGAGACATGGACTGGCAGTGCCATCCTTGGTAAAAGTTCCGGGGTTTTATTGTGTGTGTGTATTTCTAATTAATTTTTACTTTGAGTTTGTGGGGGTTTTTAACACAGTAACATAGCTGTACTGTTACAGTCTTCAATTAGAGACGTAAGGGGGAATGTTTTAATGGAGGGAGGGGAAAAACATTTAAATACAAATTAATCTTGGACTGATTATAAAATGGGAAGAAAATAGGTCAAGTACCTTTGCTGTACACTATGATGACGGCTTCCTTCGTACCAGTTTTGGCAGAGAATGATAAATTATAGAAATAGGGTAACCACCCTGTGTGTGGTTACTTAAGCCCTTAATTTTGTTACATAGTTGCTGTGAAATAATCTAGGTCACAGATATGGGGTTTTCCCCCCATATATTGCATAATTTGGATTTTACTTGTCCCTGCTTAACATAGCAGTTGTTAACTCAGAGGGCTGAAATCTGCTTCCACAAGTCTAGAAAATCCCCAGCAATTTAAGCTTCTGAGTTCTTAATCATTTATCCTAGTACCTTCTTTACTCTCTTTCATATCATTTTTATAATAAGAGAATACAAATTATTTGATGCCCTCTCTAATGCAAACACTTACAGAACTAAAGAGCAACCTGGCAGAACTGTTTGAGTGGAGAAGAAGGGGATGAAGATGAATTAGAAGTTTGATATGTAAAGCATGTTCTCCTAGGTTTGTTTTGTAGTGACTTGTGTCCACTTGAATGGTGTTTTTTGTCAACGGGGCGTGCAGTTGAGTAAGCAGTAGTTTTACCCTCTTTTCCTGTGTAGCAAAGTTCCTTCAACAAGTTTTTCCTTAGGTTTACAGTCCTTTTTAGGCTGGATGATACCACCTCCTGGCAGCAGTTGTGCTAACTGCATTAACACAGGCTGGGTGCAAGAGATCAGTTCCAGTTTTGAAATCTGTCTTTTCAAGTGATAATGTATCCAGTAGGTAACGTGTAAAAGTCAGGTTCTTCACATATCCCAGTATTTATTTATTTGTTTGTTACATTCTTGTGATTTTGACCTGTTTCTTCACCTTCATCCTCTAGGCAATCCTTGGTGCAGGTCATTATGTGTATGCTGATCAACCTGAAGACTTCAATCAGAAAGTGAAAGATATCTGTGATTCTGTGGACTGACTGTCTTCTGTTCTTTAGAAAGTTGTACCATAGATAGCATTTAATAGCAATACTCTCTAGGAAATCACTAAAGAATGTAGAGCTGATGGAACAGGCTCTGTTTGCACACTGTTTCTTCTAAGAAGCCATTTGCACACTTAAACCACTTAGTGCCTTTTTTGGGGGGTACAGGGAGATTTGAAGCAAACTTTGTCAGCTTTGTTTGAGATTGATCTTTAGATTATTGGCCTGTCATATATGAAATTAGATATAACTTTTTAAACTGGAATTTTCTTCAAAATGTAATTGAATTTTGCACATGTTGGACTTCTAAAGATGTTGAATTCTCCACTAACACAGAGAACTGTACTGATAGAGATGCAATGTATAAAATGCAATTTGGTTTCTTTACAAACATTCGTATTTTTTAGTTGATGTTTCATAGCAAGAATATGAAATTGCTTGTACATTTTATTTTTGGAATCCAGAACTCCATATACAATATTTTAAGAGGGTATTGGTTTGTTGTTGTTTTTTTGTATTGGAGTGATAACAGCTTATGAAGCTGATTTTGGGAGAGGGACAGGGTCAAAATAATGAGCAGTGTCTGTCACTGAAATATGTGAGTGAGTTTGTAAGGAATTGGGGTGCAATATTAGGAAATCTTTCTTCTGTTGGATTTTATTTCCATTCATCTCAAGGCATCTTTTTCCATCTGTGCAACTTTTACGGAAGGCTCAGTTTGTAAGAGTCAATGATGTCACCAGCACTCATGCTTCCATAAATATTTTGATATGTAGACTTCAGTGATTTGAAATACAGAACATGACTTGTTAGTTACTCCATCTATTTTTAACACTTTACTGCAAGATCTGTTACTAGCCTAAACCTAACAATTGTAGGTAAGTTGGCAAGATTTTGAATAGGGCTAGGGAATGGCCGTCTGGATAGTGAGCATAATTCCCTTTTTCTTTAGGTAGAAAACCTAGTCTGCTTTTTAGTGAATTCAGGGTGGAGGAGAGGCAGAGGGAGAATATTGATGTTCTCTAATTGGGAACTACAACGGGTTAGTGTATTTTAGTTAACAAGCAGCCTCCTTATAGGAAGGATTATTACTGGAATGAACAATACCACTGTAACAAATTATATTTCTTGGAGATTCTTTATATAACTATATATTTTAATTGAGTGTTTCAATATCAGAGAGAATTCAGTCTCTGCATCTTTCTGAAAATGTAGTTTGAGATTAGTTCTTCACATGCTTAGTAAATTATATTAAGCAAAATACTTTGTCACTTTAAAGCCAAATTATGTGGTGGTTTGTTTTTTAACAAGTTTACGTAAAACTATTGATCTGCTTTTGAATATTAAATTGACTACTGAAGAGTTCTTGATACTTTTATACACAGAGAATTTGAATTAATGATAGCACTGTCTTAAAGCTTGAATGGAATTCTGTGCATTTTTTCTCAAATTAAGGAATTGTTGCACATATTTATGATGTGGAAGTCAAAGATACCTAAAATATTCAGGAAATACTCTGATTATGTTCCCAGCCGAACATAATCTCTCTCTTTCTGAAGGAGATATTTATCTATATGGGGCTATGTAAACATCAGTCAATCTTTGTGACTGTCTTGACTGGTAGCACTTAAATATCTAACAAGCTAAAGATTTTAATTAAAATTAAATTACTTTTTCAGTAAGCAGATGCCAGATTTTTTTAAACAAAATTTTGTGTTATTTGCTAAAATCTTGAGTTCAAAATGGAAGATCAGAATATCAATTATATTTTTGAATATAAGTTATAAATTATCAGTTATGCCATCAGTTAGGTGGATGCCTTCAGTATGTATTTTTTCACCCTTTCAGTGTCTAATTTGTATTTGTCAACTTAAACAGCTGTTTAATTGTGTGTAAAAACCTAATGCCAAAATGTATTCTGAGTCTCCTCCAAATAACAAAAGGTGAAACAAACTGTTGGCATTTTCAGATAGCACTTACTGATGGGAATTCTAGATTCCACATCAAAAGATGGAAGGTAGGGATAAAAATTGCACACTGAATGTGAATATTGTTTTAAATATCTCTTGCTCTTTCGGCTTATTGTACTAATGAGAATTATTGCTTAAATTTTGCACAATAAAAAGAAAATCTTAAATGTTATGTTTGATTAATGTTAAGGCATGATGTTGCTTTTGTAAAAATTGTGTGTAATTAAGCCCTGGAAATCAAGAGTGATTAATAAGTTGAGCTAAACCATCCAAAATACATTAAAAATACGGTAATGCTTGTTTTCAAATGTCTCGGTGTTCTTAGGTTTTCTTGTATTTAACTGAAACTGGTAAGCATTTGTCAACAAGTAGCTGCAAGCTCAGAATGCTGATTGTATATACAAAGAAAATGTTTGTTGGTTATCTTCCAGGCAGTATTAGATACTGCTGTGAAGGTCAAGATGGAGTTTTGAATATCCTATTGTGTGCAACATAACCCAATAAAGTTACTTTAATAAACATCGTAAGAGGTGCTGAACAGAAAACGAATGGCACAAGCTGAAGAGACTGGGGAGCTACACCTTTTGTGAGCAGTTACTGTCTAGGAATAAGCTCAGTTTCTCCGGAAGCTCTCTTTCAGTGCAATGACCAGTTGCTTAAATGTACCATGGCGAGCACTGAACACTGATGATACTATTTTTGTCACAGCGCTATAAAATAAGACAAGAATCACAGGCATAAACGCACCCAAAGATATATCCCGTTCTAGCATCAAAATGAAGACAGCTTTGTGCCAGAGGCTAGGGCGTAACAAAAAGAATCCAAAATATTAATAAAATCCAAGATTAACTGTCTAAGTCTGCAGGACACGCTCTTCTTCCTGAGGTTGTTGTGATAAAATGTTATTAAAGTAACTTAGTAATATTTTGTTTGTATGGCTGAGTTCATCTTGTTACTTATTGAACACTGCCAGAATATATTTTAGTTCTGAAAAACTGATTTTCTAAGTGATTTATTGATAAGACTCTATAATAAAACATTCACAACCATCACAAAAAAGTCCCCGTTTGTATCTGATTGTGAAATGGAAGTGGAGAATGTGAGTTTGCAGGCATTGAGCTTGGAAAAATGGGTCCGAACAGGAAAAATACCATCATCTGGTTTCACTCAAATTAAACCAATGCTGGCATTTCTTTTTAAACCTTATCTTTTTAAGGTTGCTACAACTGTTCGTGCTGAACTGATGTAACAGTCTCTGTCTGAAACGCTCTCTGTGGTCCATTGTGGATCCTCAAATTCCCAGCCCTTCCAGGTCACAGTTACTCAGCTTTTTGGCTGGGGGTAAGACAAGATTAAACACAATAAAACCCTCTGGAATTAATGTATGGGCAGACGTATTCAGGATTGCCTGTTTTGCTAGCATTCATTAAAATGTGAGCCTCCAGAAGCCTAAGGCTATTAGTCAACTGCTGTTTAAATGGGTAATTTCTTAGGGCTCCTCCAACTATCTGTCATTTCGTTGGGTTCTGTTACGTTGGCCAGTTCACCGTCAGCCCGCCCTGCAATGTTGAAGCATGGCAGCACACCCAAGTTGCCAGAAGCCTTCATCTGGGGGTCTATTTTGTAGGAAGCACGAGTGAAATGTGTCAGAGGCTGAGTCACTAAAGGCAACTGGAGAGAGGCAGGGTTTAGTGGGGCTGGTGAGATCAGATCAGGACGCAGGTGTGTGCAGCAACTGCTTTCTGGTGATGGTGGCAGTAGATGAAAGTGGTTGTGGACTTAAGGTTTTCAGGCAGGTGATGGATGGAGGAGTGCATAGAGCAGAGGCACATAACTGGAATGACAACATACACTACAAGGACCAGTAAGAGCTAGAAATGAATGACGCAGCTGAAAACAGCAAAATTCAGCTGAAGAGCAGGGGGGGTGAACGTTTGCCTCGAGAGCTGGTTCAGCTGTGGGTGAGGATAAGGGAAATGGTGAGGGAAGGGCTCAGGAGTGCCTAGAGCATAGAGAGAGCGAGGGCTGGCAAACAAGGAGAGAGAAGAGCCGGGCTGACATGCCCGGCGTAGGTGTGAAGTTCTGGGTTAGAGCAGAAGGTAACCTGCTGCCGAAGGAGTGCAAGGAGACGACAAAGCCCCAGGCGGCCAGCATCTGTAATCCAGTTAAGTGCTAAACCGAAGTGCCTTCTCGTATAATTAATTCCTCATTGCCTCCCTAAAACACTGAATCTTTGTCTCAGCTATAGCTTTCTCTCTGGGTGCTGGAGCTAGGCAGCAAGCTAGCATTTACATCTCCAAGCTCCTTTCTGCTCAGTTTTATTTGGGCCAGCTGAGGCTGCCCCACAGTAACACGACTTACCGAGGTGAGGAGGATGCCTGCTGCACCAGCTAGAGGGAATACTGTCTGGCAAGCTTGGATCTACGGTATGTGGGGCACTGCAAAGTTTTGGTGTCCCAACTTTAACTAAAGCTTATCCTCTGAATGCAAGTGCTATTTCACAAGCTGGACACTGTTGCCTCAGACTGGTACTCGGATGGGAAACACTAAAGAATGGCTGTCTTCTCAAGAAATCATGAGAAACTATTCTTGTGAGTCAAAAATGAGCTGATGGCGAAGCATGAGGCAGGGAGGACACTGGACTGCCTGAGGTAAGATGAAAAATCAAGATGTACAACAAGACTTGTCACTAAAGATCATGAATTCATCTTTCACAAGAGGAGTGGAGGGTCTTGGCTGTATTCCATTTTGCTTAATTGCATTTTGATCACAGGAATATCCTACCTTAAGATCTGGACGTGGTCAGCAGAATGTAGAAATATACAATACGAAAGGAATTGTCACGTATAGTTTAAAAATAAGAAACAGAAGGAGCAAGAACGTACTGCACTGAAATTTTTGGATATGTACATGATTTGCAATAGTAATTAGCAGCAAGATGAAAGTGGTGACAACACTAAAAGTTAGGTGTTTACTTGTATTTTATGCTTCACTTGTAGAGGAAAGCTAGCAAGCTGAAACAGCTTGTTTTGGAAAGCGGGTGAGGGCTGTGAGGTGGAGTGTGACCCCAAATGTACGCTAAGAAGTAGATGTGCTTCGAAAATGAACTACTGCAAAAGCAGAATCTCCATATATTTACAGGTTTATTTCTGCACTCTCGAATTCACCTACTTGATGTGTAAATGACTGGAGCTGTATGTGGAGCAAGGTGAGGCTATCACTTCCTTTGTAGCTTTGTGATATTTAAATGCTTGCCTGATACCCAGGAGCCTTTCTGCTTTGATTTTATTTAAAGACATTTGCATTCACTCAGAGCTCAAATCTAAAATGGAGACTAAACAGCTCAGTGGATGCAAATGCCCCAGCTAGAACACCCCTCTGAAAAGGGGTCTATTGCTCACCTTTACCCCAGGTTCGTGTTCTCCTCGGTGCCTGCCAGGAGTGAGATTGATCTCCCTCAGCTCGTCCTGCTGGATGCTAAGCCCCTGTGTTTGCCCACACACCGGTGGCCAGTTTTGCCTCCTGAGTGCCCCCAGTAGATTCTTTGATAAATACAGGGTTAAGGAAAATAACCGTTTTGCAAGCACTCCGCTTAGCGACGCTGCGCGGGTGGAAGGAAGACTCTGGTAGTGGGGTCATGCTTGGAGAGAAGGACCGGCAGGTGATGATTCCTGGGAGCGGTGGGATGGTGAGCCCCATCCCGCCCGTGGCTCTGACTTGTTCCCGGGCTTGCAGGGCCTGAGCGCTGTGCCACTGTCATCTCTGCTCGCTGCACGCCCCCGACTCAGTTTAATTCCCTGCGCCCAGCTGCCTGAGCTGCAGGACGAAACCTTTGAGCCTCTTGGGCGTCTTAAACACCTCTGTCCAAGCTGGCAGTTAGCCTGCTCACAGCTGAAGCCTTCAGGAATACGTGGCTGTTCCTACAAAGAAACTTTGCAGGGTAATGGTGGGTGCAGGCAAGGTGCGGAGAAAGCCGAGGAGAAAACCTGCCGGCCGGCTCATCCCCCCGCACTGACTCCTGCCCAGCTTTCAGCCCCTCTCCTTGCCCTGCAAGAGGCCCGGCACGCAGCAGGTCCCCTGGTCAGGAACGCCTCTCCCTGGCCACAAATCCTCATGCTATCCTTCACTGGACATCTCCCGTGCTTCGGCCCCCGTGCTGGTGGGTAACTCCCCGTTCTGCACAGGCAGGATCAGGCCCTGCTGGGACTTTGTGCGTCACCCCGAAGCAGCTTGCGGGCTGTGTGGCACCTGCCGTGGTTCCTGCAGCAAATGCCTGACTCGGCACCTACCGTGAGGCAGGGTCAGAGAAAACAAGAATTCAGGTGTGGCCACAGAGGCAGTTGTCACCAAAATGTTGCATAAGCTATTTTATATTTTTTTAAATACAGGCAGATTTCAGCAGTAGTTTGGGGGGACAACAACTATTAACCACACAGCAGTGTTTGCCTATTGTAGAATGGCTATAGATTTGTTTTTAAAAGGGATCTAAAAATAATTTTTACTAAAATGCTGAAGTGTTAGTGAGAAGCTGCGTTTATTTTTTTCCCGGCGATATCTGGAAACAGATGAAAATCCAGCCAGGTGAATGAGTCCGACCTCTCATCGAGTCACACCTTTAATTAATAGGCAAATGATTACAAACGTATTTCCCCTGGCTCCTTCAACGCAAACCAGCTGCCAGCTGGGGCTGCGCGTCCCCACCACCCCGCTATCTCCACGCCTGCACTGTTGGCCCCACCAGGGATGGCGGGAGCAGGGAGGGAAGGGGAGGCTCCCGCCTCCTTCCCTCCATCTGTTGGGAAGCAGAGGCTCTCACCTCCTTTCTGCCATCAATTCTGTGCAGACCCCACCAGAGGGGAGATGGCACTCCCAAATCGCCCCGGCACCTCCTCCGGGCTCCTGCTTCTGCATGGCACTGCCGTGAAGGAAGGAGCTGCACTGCAATTTCTTCTTCCACACCTGATAGATTGATACCTATAGGTACGGGCAGGGGTGAAATAGGAATTTCATCTATTTTATTCACCCCTTTCATACAGGAAAGGGAGGATCGTGGAAGGGTGAGTGCGGTGTGGTCCCATTAACGTAGACCTCTGTAGTACTGCATCATTGTTTTATTTATTCTAATGTCTTTTCACAAGGCAGAAATGAAACCCACGCAGAAAGACTAGACATTGAAAAGGGGAGGGGGAGCACAAATGAACCTCCTCTATTATTACAGACACAGCCCCAGAATGAGAATAAATGGTGATAAGAGGAAAAATAACTGCGACAGAATTATTAAATAAGGAGCAACTTTTAAAGTGGCTCCAGTCTGGCTTCTAATTTTGTTCCTGTAATTTGATTGTGGGTTTAAATGGGGCTGCTTAGACATTAACTACTTGATCTGCTAGCAGCAGCAGCAGGTAAGCAGTGCAGGAGTATGCGCTGGGACACGGCCGGGGGCACGCTCTGCCAGGGCCGAACGGGCGCTGCACCCCGCCAGCCTGCTGGGAGGGAGAGCTGCTCCCACCCGCGGCTGCAGGGCCGGGGGGAAGCTCCCTTTGCCTCAGTGAATCTGTCCCGGGCAGGTGTCGAGACCCCCAGAGACGGGGGGATGGTGGGGGCTGGGTGGGGGTATGGGTGAGGTAGCTGGGATCCCCCCAGCTTGTGCCAGCCTCGCCTCTCCGTACGCCCTGCTCGCTCCGGGAGATGCAGCAGCCCGCCGCTGGCCCTGCCCCAGGAAAAGCGATGGCAGCTTTACTGCTGCTTAGCCGCGTCTCCGCAGGAAATTTTGTAATAGGCTTACATGTGTGCATGCATGGGTGTAACAAAAAGGGAGCTCGAAGAAAACAGTGCTGTACAAAACGAGCAAAATTCATTATGGAGATAATATTATCCCATTAGTAAAAAAAAATTAAAGGTATGGCTGCAGAAACCTGTTAGGTGCTGTAGCTGGTACCAGCAGCTCAGGCGGAGTGTAAGGGTATCTCCAGCCTCCGTTGCAGCGTGCCACCACTGCATGTCACTGTTAGGACAGAGCGACACAGGAAGGCCGGGCTGAGGTTTGTGCAGCTCTGGTGGGGACAGACCCTGCTGTCCCCGAGGTAGGGACCACCCCTGGGGAGATGGGCTGTGGGAACCCAACACCCCACCCCGTGGGGGCAAAGCAGCCGAAAGGCTTAGCGTGCCCTGCAAAAATAGGTTGTCCCCAAAGTGACAGAAAACAAGTGGTCTGAGCAACATGTTTAATTAAAAGGGTGGTTTTTTTTCTGAGGGAGGTACCAAAGTAGCACCTGCTGTTGATAACTGGGGACAGGGGAGTAGGAAGTGCCCCCCTGGTCGTTCCCAGTCAGCCCAGTCCCTCACTGGGGCAACTGGGGCTGCACCAGCTGCTGCTGAGGGGAAAGGACAGTTCACCAGACCTTACTGGTGGGACTGGTGGCAGTGGGAGCTGGGGCAAGGTGAGGCTGCTTCCCTCACCTCAGCTCCCCCACCCAGGACGGTGACCAGCCCGTGGTGGGGAGCAGGATCTGGCCCCACCGCGACTGGAGCATGGGGCTGGCCGGGATGCCGAAGGATGCTGGGGCAAGCCTGTGATGCTGAAAGCTCATCCCACAGTTTAGGGGATTATTGCCGTGGCCAAGCCCATGTGGGCGTTGTGCTGCTGGACGCGGCTGCTGGGCACCCGCCTTCCCGGTCTGGGTGCTGATGGTGCAAGAAGAGGTGACACCCACACCCGCGCTCTCCCCTGCGCCCCTCCTCCCGATCAGAGGTGGGAGTGTGGGTGAAGGGTGACCACACGAAGGGTGACATGTCTGCCCCAGAAGCGCTTGTTACAGGGCGCGGTTCAGGGGGAAAATGGAAATGCCGCTGTGAGCCGAGCATCAGTCATCAGGGGGCACGGGTGTAAGTAAAAGAGAAGCTCTTGCTCTCTGCCTCCTCACTCCGTGTGCTGCCGGACATCTAACGACACCTCCAGAAACAGGGATTTGTGCCAAGGCAGGGAGGAGTACATCAGCCCAGAGGGCTGTGATGGGAGATATAGGAGAGGTGATGTTGCTGCAGCCAGGAGCGTTTTAAGGACACAGACTCATGGTGGCCAGCAGTGTTGTCACACGTGAAGCCATGTTTCACCTACCCAATGCCTGTATTTGTGCATGCCAGCTCCAGCTAAACGAAAGCATTTTAGTGGCCAGGTGGCATTCGAAAAAACCACGTGGGAGATGTCCGTGGCATCCTGTCAGTCCTTGGACTGACCATCTCAGCGCCTGTAACATCATCTCCCTGTCCCCCTGCAGTCTCTGCCCTCCGTGGTCTGTCACCACCGAACCGAGGTGCCCAACCCAGACCCTGAGGCCACGTCACGTCTCTCTGCAGGAGAGGAGGTTGGGACAGGAGAGGTCTGGCAGCCCAGCACTTGCTGCAATACTGAATTTCTTAGAGCTTCTCAGCCTGAAAGATGCTCCCCAACGGCGACATTTGAGCATCTTTCAGGCTGAGATGCTCTAAGATGCTCAGCTGCTCAGCAGGTCCCCCCAGCACACGTGCACAGGCTGTTTGTCTCAACAGGATATTAAAAAGATGAGGTTATAAAAGCAAGGCACAATACGAGGCGAGGCTTAGCTCTAAGCGCCGACATTTATCTCCTCTCCGCAGCTTGCATTCAGCACACAGGAAACAACTGCAGCCCCCGACGCCCCCTCCTCATGCCCCCCCGGGGCTGCCACGCTCCTCCCCAGGGGCTCTGGTGCTGTGATAGGGGTCAAGTACCCCGGTCCCACTGGGTGGTTTTCTCAGGGGGGACCAGGAGACCTGTTTCGGCTCTGGCTGGGGCATCCGGTCCTGCCTGCCCTACGCTGCCTGCCGCTGGTCCTGCCTCCAACACGGACTGTGGCCCTGTGCTGCGGGCGGCTTCTCCCCGGCACGGATACCTTGCTCATACGTTGTTGCTTGTCTCCATCCCTGTCTCCTTTTGATCCTGGCTGGATTTTGTGGTGGCACCCTGGACCTGGATCACTGTGCCGGGGGCTGTCAGTGGTCCCTGGGTCCAACCCTGTTATGCCAAATCCCCATCACTGGCCGAGTTGTGTTTACTCAGTTTCCCAAAATTCCTGAAAAAAATTCCCCTTTGCTATTTGATTCCTGCCACCTCCGCGTCTGGTTTAGCACCCAGGACAAATGGTGTTTCCCATGACTTTATCAGGGAAAGAAAGAAAGAAGATGAGGGATCACGTCCCGCTGGGCTACGGGCACTGGTGATGCCCCCGGCCGGGGCAGGGTGCGGAGGGCAAAGCAGCGGGCGGTCGCGCGGGGCTACCCACTGCGACATGAAATAGCGTCTCTCAATTTTAATATCAAAATAGCTGGCCGTATTTTCTCAATGCGTGCAGGGACAAGTTAAGATAGCTTGCCGTCCGGCTCCTGATCCCAGCCATCAGGCACACATGCACTCAAGATTTCTCTTGGTCATGGCTGCCCCCTCTAACAATTGTTTAGGCTGAAATAATTCGTATTTCCCCCCAACCCCCCGGTCATTTTTTCTCCTTTCTCCTCCCTTCTGGTTTTACAATCACTGGATAGACAGGCTCACAGGCTATTTTTAGATCTCTAAATTACTTTTCAGATCTATTCTAAATTTATCTCCCAATAATCTGAAGTCTTGACATCGCAGGAGTGGGAATCATGTCTGCAAAAGAAGAAGGAAAAAACTTAAAGCCCGGCTTACTGGGCTGGACCCCTTCGCTGTGGCAGCCTCTTAGTCCTCCTCCTCCTCACTCACCTCTCCCACTACACGTCCCCCAGCTGTCCCAGCCAGGCTCTGCCAGGGGTGAAGGGTGGTTATTCCCACCCAAGCGGTGGCAGGGGGCCAGGGGTGCCCCGGAGGGGGTGGGGGGCGCAGAGGGGCCCAGGGACAGAGGGGGACGGATGCAGCACCCCAGGGTCCCACGTTAACTGGGTGCAAACCAGGGAGCCGGGTGGATAGCTGGGTTTGCAGCTGCAGTGCATTGAACTCTGATGGTTTTTGTACCTGCAAAGCTTCCTGTGAAAAAAAAAAAAAGTAATGTCTTTGAAAATTAACCAAGAAATTGGGTGTTCTTGAAGAAGATCACGCCACAAACCCAAGGCAAAGCTAGGAAGAGGAGGCGGGAGTTCCGGATCCCTGCTGCACAATTGCTGCAGGTTGCTCTTAAGCAGAGATAGAAAATAGGAAAACTTTCAAATATTCCTTAGGGGCTGGGAGCCCTTTGAACCGCTGCCAGCTCCTCCCTGCAGCACCTGAAGGATAAACCTTTTCTTCCCACTTCTAAATGTTTCACACCCCCCTCAACCAACCAACCGACCCCCAAATCCTCAATAATTGCCCCTTGCAAAAATCCCGTGCCAGTGATTTTATCTTGTGGCCTCAGACAGATGAAACCTCAGGCTGTCAGTGTGAGGCTGCGTTCCCGTCACCCTGAGCCACAGAGCCGTGAGGGCTAAATGCTCTTAAAAATAAAATATTTCCTCCTCTGTCCTTTCTCTCAGCCAGTTCCCAGTCAAACCAGCAGGACGATATGCTGGGCCGGGGAAGGGGAGAGAAGGAAAAAAGAAGGGAAGGGGTTAACCCTCTTCCCATGGTAAAGCACTGAGGCTGCCTGCCAGTTTTCGGAAAAGCTGCAAGTCATTCTGCCAGGGCGAGGAGGAGGTTTTGAAGTCTCTGGGATGCTCTCGCGAAAGTGCCGCAGTACAAGCCCAGCCGAGCTGGCATGGCAGGCAGGGGAGGCGGCGGGGAGGGGACCTACCCAAGCTGGGCGGCGGGGGGGAAGAAACCCCAAGCCGGAGCATCCTGGCAGGACTGCAAAAACGCTGTTGTCTTCAGGTTTCCTTCTTCACCTTCCCCTCTCCTTTGCCCCTCATCCTCCATGTGTCCCAGCCCCAGCCTCCCAGGCACTGCCCACTCAGCCAAGAAATCTGGGGAGCGAGATGGCGTCGCAAGCCCGAGGCGGGAGCAACAGCAGCCGCCAAAGCCCCGGCTTTTTGGTGCACGGCTCCCACGGGGAGCACCGGAAAATATTGCGGCTTTCAGATACGCTCTGATGGGAAGAGAGATCTGCCAGGGGTGCACCAAGCACTGCCTGCCTGTCCTGAAAGGAATAGCTGGGGTTGTGCCTGGCCTCCTCCTCCTTCCCCCTGGCCCCAAAGAGCCCCCGGGCATCCTGCACCAGTTTCCAGAGAGAAATGCGCTGGAGTTGGTGGGACGTAAGGGGACATCTTGCTATTAACACCCGTTTCCTGGGAGAAAAAGTGTTTTCTTGGAAAAGTAACAGTCCGTGGTGCATTATAGGTGGAGAGAAAATAAGTAACCCACCAAGGTAAAATCTCGGTGGCAAAATACCGGGCTGCCCCTGGGCACGTCTCGGCTGCATCTCAGCGCGGTGGCTGCACCGAGCAGGTGGTGGATGCCCAGAACGATGAGGTTAGATTAGGCAGAAGATAAACCCCTGCCAAGTGGTGCCACTTCAGAGCCTAAACTTGCAGGTTTGGGAAACAGAGCAGCGGGGCGGTGGAGTAACACGAGGCTGCCGAGCTGCAGAGTTACCGTTTGGGGGAAAAAAGTCCCCCTCACAGCTGGATCCCACCTTGGTTTTGTTGCTTGGCAGCAGAAAACCTGTGCGATTAAAGGCACGTAAAACTGCCAGTGCAATTTCCTGGCTTATATTTTTACATTTAGAGCATATTACATCCAGCATGACCCAGGCTTTTGAGGGAAACTTTGGTCAATTAAGATTAGCTGTCATTTCACATTTATTACTGTCATTTATGAATTCTTCTCATTGCCAACAGGCAGAAGGAGAAGATGGTGCACGAAATAAATAGATAATTGATGGAAAAGCTCATCAGGGCCCTGATTTCTATCCCCCTGTCATCTCTGGCTCAGCCCTGTCCTATGAGTCAGCTCCGGAGTGCTCTGGAAAACCATCACTGTTTCGGCACCGCTATTAATCCGCGCATATATTCTCCTGCCGGAACTTGGGGTGAGTCAGGGGGGCACGAGCGAGGGCTGCCTGCCAGCCGGGGTGCCACTGCCCCTAACCTATACTGGTCCCAATGGCACCGAGCCTCTGCTGTACTGGGCGTTGCTGGAGGAAGGTGACTGGGCTGGAGGGACCGCCAGCTGACCTGGCATGGGTGTTTCTGACTATGACTGCTCAGGGTGAGACCGAAGAAGACGGCCCGTGCTACGGGTGGGTGGGAAGGAGGCTCAGGCATTTGCGCAGCACCCTCCTCCCGCGGCTGCAGCCTGGCACGGGGAGAGCGGGGCCCTGAGGCACCCGGTTTGCAGGGCCAGACTGCAGAAGGGCTGCACAAAAAATGGCCAAATTGAGAGAAAGCGTGGGGAATATTTCAAACTTATATACCTAAATGGACAGTGCTAAAGGTCCTGTGCTCCTGGGAGTCAAAACCGCCTTTGCCTTTTTACTCCTTTAGTCCCTGCCTTGCTTGTGCAATTTCATAGTAACAAAATGACCTTGAGAGAGAAAAATGAGCTACTCCAGGATGCTGGTTCAGATGATGAGAGCTTGTGTAACACTGTATTTCTGGCAGGCCGTCACTCCAAAAATGTATGTCCCTAATCAAAGGTAAATTTAAAAAAAATACTTCTCCCCTCTGCTACCACATCATTATTTCTAAAGCACGTGTTATTAGCAGCGTGTTATTGGGCAAAGGGGTTAAATCTCTGTGTCTTTTACATTGCATGATGTGTACCTATCATTTCTGCATAGATCTGGAGTGAAGGTAAAATAGCTCATTACTCATCAGTGGCAAACAAAAAGTACCATGAATCAAATTAATGGTCAAGGGGGAAAAAGGAAGATTATTGGGTTCCCATTGTTCAATGTCTTGCTTATCTTGCAGGAGCACCAAGGAGCAAACAAGCCAGCCGGCTTGTGCAGAGCACCTTCCCCAAGCGAGGTGCTCCGCAGTAACCTGCACAGTAAACCCTAAGCCCTTCTGCACAGTTAATAATTAAGGAACCTGCTGAAAGCAAAAGAAAACAAACACCATTTGATTTGGTACCTAGGGGGAAGGTTAGGGCCACTCTTTATGTTCCCGGACAATGAGTCCTGCAAAGCTCACAGAGGTGGTGCCGGTCAGGGTGAAGATGCAAAGAGCCGCTATCAGCCGACCTTATCTGGTGACCACCGCGCGAGCTGGGCAGGGCTCCTCGCCGCCGGGGTGCAAAAGGCTGCCGCAGTCCCCCGAGCGCAGCCTCGTCAATGAACAACTGACGAAGGGGCAAGAGGCAAACGGGGCCTAGCCCGGAGGCCACGGGCCAAAGCTCACTTGGTACCGGCCCTGCGCATCCTTTTTCCTTAGGAGGAAGGACACCACGGATCTCATCCAAAGGGGTGTGAAGGCGGTGGGACAACCCCCCTGAGGTCCCATCCCTCCCCTGGGTCTCCCTCACACCTGTATCTGTTTCTGAACATGGATCGGAGTTTTATCAGACCATCTTCAAACATACGTGTGGTTGCACGTTGTTTTTCACTTCTCTTAATTGTGAGGCACACTCCTCACCTGGGTAGCCACAACCTCCCTCTCCCCACAGCAACAAACATTCACACCAAAGGACTTCATTTCTCCTTGCATAATTATCTTTCCATGTCCTTCACTTCAGACATTGGTGCAGCACTGAAGTCTTTCAAGCAGCTGGCGACAGGACAAATTAAACTTGGAATTACATGGACTCTTCTCTGAATCCTTTTTTGCAGTATCACCTCTTTGGGGTCACGAGAGACCTTCAGTCGCACAGGAAGGACTGTCACCCTTGCTTCGAGTCGCTGTCATTGCTGATGAGAACCTCCCACACCCTTTCCTTGGAAAAAAAGTTCCCACAAAGTATGGGTCAAGAAAGAAAAACTTTCCTCTTGTTATAGCCGATGATTGCATATATATTGTATATGATGATTGCCTTTGATTGCATGGGCTAGGATGACTCCTAATAGTAATATCCCCTGTGGGAAGCTGTGGAAATTCGGTCAATTCAAACCCCATGTGCTGCCTGGGCCCCTGTCCCACTCTGTGACCCACAAAACAGAGGTGCCAGCTCTGCCGAGCCACCGAGAGGACCAAGGGGCAGCTGGCGCTCGGGGGAGGTCTGCTGCAACACCTCAGCTGCCTCATATTTCCCCCATCATGGTATGTGGCCTGTGGGTGGAGGTACACATTATTTTCAAAGCAAACTCCCTTCTACCATTTTTTCCTCCCAGAAACACCTCCTACTTATTCTTCCCACCCTCCCAGGAGGTCCTTGACCACACTGGGAAGCTCCATCGGCAGCAGTTTCCCTGTCCTCGCAGCTGAGCTATCCCTTGGTTTCCTCCTGAAGCCCCTCAGCTCTGGATGACTCAGGGAAACCTTTTGCTTGAGATGCTGGGAAAATTCAAACCAAACCGGTGTGTTTTGCATGATGGGGATGCTGCTGAGAATTATGACGTTTCTTTGCACTTGAAGAAGGTGGTGAGTGACTGGTGCGGATGCTGCGGATCTCTGGCAGAATTACAGCACTTACTCTTTTGAGTAGAGGATGGATTTTCAAATAATTTGCAAATAAATTGGATAATTTGCCTGAGTTAGAAGTACTTGGGAAAATACGTCCTTTGACAAATTTAGCAGCAGTCTTCAGACTTCTGCCTTCTCATGAGCGCTCCAGAGGAAATGTGTAGATGTTTCTCCAGCCTTCTCTTAGGGTCAAAGTATTTTGCACAGGCTACATTCACAGGCTCTCAACGGACGGTAGGTGAGTCCCTCTCCTGCCGTTGAGCACTGAAGCTTTGTCAGCCTTTGGTAAAGGAAAAGGCAATAACATCTGTCCCAGAGATTTCCCTATTTCATAACGGATGGAGCTCCCTCCTGGGAGAACAGGGGTCATGAGTCGGCATGATTCATCCATTCCTTAGAGAAGAGGAAGGTGGAAGCACGTGTCTGCTCTGAAAGGGGGATGTTTCCTGGGGCAGGAATGGGATTAGTGCAGCTGAAAACATTGGGAGCTGACGTATCTTTTGGAAAAGCACAAGGGCTGTGAAAGGAGGAGGAGGATGGGGTGTGTGGGAGCACCCACACGCCTGCATGGGGCCGATGTGCACAAGAGATATGGGGAGAGGATGTGGGCAGGAGGGCAACGTAGGGGCATGTGAGGGGACGTAAGCTGCAGAGGCAGCGGGGAGGTCTGCGGGGCATGATGAGTTCCTGAGCTTCAGGAGCTCTGCTTTATGAAACCAGCTTAGCTTCTCTGCGTCCCTGTAAGAAAGCCAGAGCTTACAAATTAGCATCCTCATGAAAGACCAGAAATGTAAATACAACCGGTATTCTCCAGATTAAAGTCGTTACATTTCCTGCATATAACAGTGTTCTTTCTGCATCTCACAGTCACTGTACAAATCTAACATTTTCAACCTAGGCAAAAGAGGAAACTCCTCAAACTGATATATACACACTAATGCTAAATGCATCCATGGATGCATGGTTAAAAAAAGAATACCCAAACTGCACATGCTGCCATCCTCCTCTCCCCAACCTCTGCCATTATAATCTGAAGAAATGCAAAGATGGAATAAACATTTAAAAATTTGGAAAGTCACAGTTAAGGCATCCCCTGACTCTGCCCAGTATTGATAGCATCAGAATAAAAAAAAAAAAAAGGATTAACTAGATTATATTTTGGAAACCAGGCTCATCTAGTGCTTGACTGAAAGCTTAGTTGAAATGTCATAGTTATATGATTACTTCACAGTGTCGCTAAGGGGCAGAGTTAAGGTTTGTCTCAACCTACCTAATATACAACTCCTTAATCTGAATGTTTGGTTTTTTTCTTAAATTCAACAATTATTTGTGTTTTCAGGATTCGCAACATTTTGTTTTGGCGGAACCAAAACATGCCAATGATGTACTTTTCCTTAAATATGGATGCTCTGCCTTATCCCTCTCAACATTCCTTACAGTTTTCCCCTGTAAGGAATAGAAACAAGGAAGCCTAAAACTGTGGTTGGGGAGTTAATTAAGATTATATACAGTACTTTCACAACTTTTAAGGTTTCTCTAGTGCAAATTCCCTCCCGCACAGGGGCAGTGGCCGGCAGCGAAGCAGCCCCAAAGCTCTTGCTCTTCTTGCTCTCGTTTATGGTTCTCCATTTCCCAGGGAACTGGGGTATGGGTGGATGGACTAGAGAGGTGCTGGCAGGCGGACATATGTCCTCATGCCTCTCATTTATGGACGCAAGTGCAAAGGTACACATATTTGTCTGCATGACAGTGTAAATGAAAAAGCCTTGTTACCCTTTCCATCTCCAACCTCCTCCTTGGGACCGCTGCTGTTGTGTGAGCACATAAAGACACCACACGGGAGGAAAATGGGATGAACCGCCTGGAGGCTGTCACTGTTTAAAAGGGTACACTATATGGGGAACCAGCCCACCTCTGGCTTTCATAGAATCATAGAATAGTTTGGGTTGGAAGGGACCTTTAAAGGTCATCTCATCCAACCACCTTGCTGTGGGCAGGGACATCTTCAACTCGATCAGGTTGCTCAGAGCCCCGTCCAACCTGACCTTGAATGTTTCCAGGGATGGGGCATCTACCACCTCTCTGGGCAACCTGTTCCCGTTGCTCGTAGTCCTTGCTGCGAAATGGTGGTTTCAGCCCGGTAACACCCTCACGCACACGGTCCTTGCCTCCACTTGTAAGTGATGAGCACGATCCCCGTGCTGTCCTTGCTGGGGCACCTCAGCCCTGCGGAGATGTGGTGGTGTGTGGAGCCAGACATAGCCCCACGGCTGGCCCCACCGCTCAGTGCTCCTCTCCCATTGCTGCCCCTGCAGACTGCAACACATCCCACTGCACCCTCCCACCTCATTTCCTTTAAGGTAAGAAGCCACCCAGCTTCTTTTTGGTGGTCTTTCCCCTCTGGGCTTGGGGCAGCAGGTCTTGAGGCTGCACTCGGGCAGGGAGGTGGGCGGTGTGGGGCTGGGGCAAGGAGAGAGGACCCCCCGTCCCTGCTCTTTGCGTGTTGGAGCTGACCTCCCGAGAAGGCAAAGTGCTGACCACAGATCTTCTCTTCCTCCTCCTCCTCCGCTCGCTCTCCAGCAGTAATGCACATGTGCTTTGTCCATAAATATATTATTTTGTGTTCCTGCCAGCCCAGACTAATAGGGCTAATGTTTCCTGAGGAGCAGCCCAAAGCTACATTAGCCGCAGATGTTTGATTGATTTAAAACAAAGAGCCCGACCGCCAAACTGCTCCATATGGTTTCTCTTCCTGTCACTTTGCCTGCAGGGTTATCTCTGAAATGCAATTAAGGTGCTTAAAAGTACATTTTCAGGAAGATGCAGAATTGATGAGGGTGGGTTTGCCGATGGGTGCCTCCAAATTGTTCGAGCAAGAGCGAGGAAAGTCATGCCCTACCCTTAGCAGCTGTCCACATGGTTTTTCCACTTACATGAGGATCTTAAATAGGAGGGCAGGCCAAAAAATGCCCCCATTGTAAAGACTGTGCTGTAGATGTACTTTGCCAGTACTCATGTCTCCTGATATTCTGCTCATTTATTATTGAAGTCAAACGTTTCTCTAATTAGATATTTACTTGGGAACTTAAGTGCTGCAGAGATTTCGTTCAGCCCCACGACTCCCCTGCTCCCGCTGCCTGGGCACCGGAGATGAAACCCTCCTCTTGTGTAACTCTGTTGAAGACCCCGTGATGTTGCAAAGGACGAGCGGGGCTCTGCCTGTCGTCTGCCGTGAGGAAGGTGCCGGTCCTGCCTGAGCACCGGAAGACCGACGCCGTGCCCGGGGATGTCCGCGCAGCCGCTGCAGACCCGGCGTGACAAGCCTGGTGCTGAAACCATCCCCTGGTCCCCGTAGGGCTGAGACCCCAGCTCCGTCCCACTCCTACCAGGACCACAGCCGGGGCACTGGGGGGGTTGAGGCCAGCAAGGGAAAGTTACGGCCTCTTTGGTTTTAATGCACAGAGTAGATGTCTGTAGATGAAAAAAGTCTGCTTCTGTCTGCCAACTCTCCATCTTCTCCTTAGTTCAGCTGACACAGGCAAGCAGCAGCCCCTTACAATGCATTTTTAAAGAACTTAAATGTTTCGGTTTCTGGAAACAGAATTTTTAAAATCCTTTTCCACAAAAATTCCCAAAATAGGTGCCCGACATCTGGCATCTTAATCCACGTCTTGGTGCATAAGGAGAGGAGAATGGGATCAGCCACCTGAAGTGACCTGAGGGACTGCCGCATCCCCTCTCTGGACCATCGACAAAAAGGTATCCACGATTTTAGCAGGGAATCCCAAGCCATGGTGCAGAATTAATTTCATATTATGGAAAACAGAAATAATTACATTGCAACAGGTCTGAAGATTCATGGCAGCAGTACATGCTGTAAATATACAGCAGCACAGGATAATTATCTGGTGCTCGACTGTCTTCAAACTAGACCTCTGTTAACCTTGTACTTACCTCTTTCAGAATTAAAATCCTAAGGTAATTCATCATAGAAATACTCGGTAACTTCGAGTATAATTGCTAAGTAATTTTCAAGCACATGTAATTATCATGCCCGATTAATCTCATCATGAGTCTTAAAGCCAGGTTGTTTAACAGGCCTTAGATCTAAATAAACTCTAGTATATATATGTATATATATGCATGTGTGTGAGCCTGTTTGTATAGGAGAGAAGGAGAGCAGCCCTCAGAAATGCATCTTTCTCTGTAGCCTGCCCTAGTTAGGCATTTGTAGAAATATTACCCTGGCTACTGCATAGACCTTAAATTCACGTGCGTGATGAACACTATCCAGATCTCCATAACCATTTAAAGTGAATTTTTTTCACAGAAAACTGATTGTACAAACAACACCATATTGCACCATATTTATTTTCTTTCAAGGGCTTCCAGAGTAAATGTTCTTCAGCTCCAAAGAAGAGGAGAAGCTTGCTTTCTTTTTTTGCACATGCTGCAAAATCAGCCTGAGATCTGAAACCTCAGCTATTTTCTCCTCTTGGCTTTCATACCCCCTCAGGGTAGGGAAACACGGATTAGAAGAGCCTACCCAGTCTTCGCTACCCTGGAAGATCAAGTAAATGAACTTAGACGCTTTCTGTTTCATCCCTACACCACTGATGATGAGTAATAAAACAGCGGAAAGGCTCAGCCCTTGCTGTGTTAATAGGTTAAATGAGGTGTGCTGGCTCCCAGTATGTGCAGAAGCACTGGTCCCTGCACCTTCGTGGCAAGCACATCTTCACCGGCTCATGTGAAACTACCTGCTGCGCCCACAACTTCTTCCTCCGGCAGTGAGAGCAGAGACCAGTTTCAGCTCGTGACCGCAGGGTCTGGGCTGGCGGGTGGAAGGGGGGACCTTGCCTCTGCGTGTGCGGGAAACGGCGAAAGCACCATGGAGGGTTTGGTCCCTTCGCGGACGGGTGCAAAGCGTATTGCTGGAGTGAAGGACCTTCCCGGTGGCCTCAGCAGTGCTGTGCGGGAAGTTCACTGGTGGGAGGTTCCATCCTTCCTGTGGATGCAGACCCACGCCACGCGCAGCCGGGGCAAGTCCTTCAGGCTTTGAATGCATTTTGTAGAAATCAGTCTAAAACAACTTGCTAAAATGGACAGGGAGCAAGATTCACTGTATGAAATTTGAGAAAAACATCTAAAGACTTCTAGAAAGAGACAGATGATGTTTTTTTCTCCTGCATTCTGCAGCTTCACATTTCCATACAAGGTTGAGTCTGCAATTTCCTGCTGTTTCTCCTTTCTTCTGAAAAATATTCTTTAAAGAGAAGTGCCAGGAACATTGCCAGCCAGGCAAACGTAGTACGAGGCATTATTTGCAATGCGCCTCCCCAATCCCCGCAGACAGCTTTGTCCCCTGCCTTCTTGCCCTTGCAGACATTGAGCTTGAGTAATACCTGTCCTTGAATTTTGCTGCCCTTGGTGCCTGCCGTGCCTCACGCCAGGATTCCTGGTCTCTGGGACAGCCCTGTCACCTGCTCTGCAGAGGGCTAAAGCCTGATCCTCCCCTGCATCTGTATCTCTAGGAAAGCATCACAGAAAACTCGGTGCGAGCATCTCCTTCCCACCCAGAGGAGCAGAGGCGGCCCAGGGACCAGACTGCTCTGAGCAGCAGGAAATGTGGACATGGTGGGAGGCTTGTTAATAGGAAATAGCCGTGGCACTGAGCCATTGCCCGCTTTGGACCCTCCTCTGATTCCTCTCTAAGCTACAGCAAATTCAGCTGGTTCTCGGAACTACGCTTTATCTCCCCTCTGGGAGGTTTCTGGGTCAGCTGTATTAAAATGCATTTATTCTTAAGGGGGTCAGTAATCTGACACAATAGTGATGTACGAGTGAATGGGGAGAATACATAAATTTCTAACAATGCAGAAAGAAGAATTCCAGAGTTTTGCTATCTGTAAAAACAGAGCATGGGATCTGTCACTTCATGTCACGACAGCCAAATTAAACAAATGCAAGCTGACAGGAGGAAAAGAAACAAAGGACTTCTATCCAATTACTTCCAGAAGAATATTAAATTATGGGGGCACTTGCTTTTGTGTTAGCAAATAAGTATTTAAGTGGACCTAAAGTCCTTCATATTCTGAAAGTTGGGTTTATCTGCATAGGAGAAACGGATGCTGTGGACACCCTCCCCTGAAAGGGGAACAGAGGACAGACGGTGCCTTCGACAGAGGCTGTAGGCTGACACGTATGGATTACGTGGCCAGGAATGGTGTTTCTGCAGCTCTTGAGACAAGGGAGGGGGCAGTGAGAACACCTGGGTGTCTCATTTTGGATGCCTCTGTAGCCCTTGTTGAAGCAACAACTCAAGGGTGTCACAAGAACCCTTGAGACAGAGATGCCTTTACAAGCAATAGCTCAGCCTCCCTTTTTGTAGCACGCAGCCGGTTGACTTTGGTGACCAGTAGCACAAGGAAAAGAAGTCTGCTTTCTGCATTTGGAAGCGTCAAGAAGATGATACATATGGCTAAGCCCTGACATGCTGGGGGCAAGTGGAGCTGTTAGTGCTGCCGTGCGCCGCCATGGAAGAGGGACTCTGAGCATCCATCGCCGGTGCAGAGGCAACGGCCCGGGGCTTTCTGCAGCAGAGCCCTGAGAGGCACAGGGAGGAGATGGCTCGTTACCACGGGGCATCGTTGGGTAGCGGCGGGATGCACAGCCTGATCACCAGCCAGGAGGAAACACCAGGAAGGAGCCACAGCTGACGGCACCGCCTGTCCGCAAAACACTGCAATGGTGGCTCCACATGTACATGGAGCAGGAGGTGTCTCCCACACAAGCGGGACACACAGGGCACAATACAGATAGTTCGATGGAAGAAAAGGTTGACCCTATGACTCTTGCTGTGTGCCTTGGCCTCCCTGGCGGGAGGCTCCAGGCACTCCTGCCAAGCACTGAGTAAGGTTGGGTGCAGGGTGGGTTGGAGGTGGCAAATCTTTGATGTCCAGACTGCAAGGACCGAGTGTCCTGTGCTACCTCCAGCATCAGAAAATGAGGAGCAGTGTACACAGATGGGGACTTTGTTTAAAGCAGGCTGCTCAGGGATGCGAGCAAACGTAGAGCTGGCAGCATGGAACAGATAAACATTGCATTCCTGGAGACAGATCAGCCACAGAGAATATTTCCTGCTGAAACAAATAGGGGTGTGAGATGTTTGCAAAGAGTACAGCAAGGGACAGAAGAAAGCCAAATTTAAGCCACCTGAAAGTCCAGCCTGACCCTAGGAAAAGGTGAGCATGGACCTGAAACTTCTTGATGATGGCAAGATCAAAAAGTGGTCTGTTTGACCAAGTCTGTAAGATGTGGACTATGCAAAGGCTCCTTTCGTAAGAAATATGGTTAGGAAAGACAAATTCCAGCAATCTCTGGTGCACTTGACGCGCTGCGCTCAGGCGAGTGGTCAGAGCAGGCTGCAGCAGGACTGAAATGCGTCACGGTGAAACAGGAATGTGAGTCAAAGACACTTTCCCCTGGGTGCGCACAAGGAAGAAGAAGGTGAAAGTGTCAGGAAACATCAAGCCACTCAGAAGAGAGAGAAAACAGACACTGAAAGACAGCTGTGAGCAGTGACGGACGATGACCACGCGCTTTCCCAGGGTGCAGGTAGCCGCCCACTGCCAGGGCCCTGGGGACCTGCCTGCGTAACCCATGGACGCCTCCGGCAGGAGGTGGCCCCAGCCTGGCTTGCACAGACAAGCCTTGGGAGCCCCAGGATGAAGGTCAGTACCCAGGAGCCAGGGGTTCCGTGCCAGGACAGGGGTGCAACCCCGGTGCACAGTGTGCTGAGGAGAGGTGCGTGCCCAGGGGAGCAGGACAGCGCTGCCACAGCTTTTTAGCCACCTCCATCTCCCCCAGCAGTAAGCAAGGCAGGCAAAACCAAGAGCTGGGGAGGGAGGAGTGGGTGGATCAAAGTCCCTGTATCCCACCCTCCTCCAGGACATCCTGGCCAATGCCCCTCCAGCTATCTGTTTTGCAGGTGGTGCAGGTGCGGTGGTGGGTCCCAGGCAAAGGGAACCCTTTGCTGGCCTCTGTGGCCATGCTGCCTGGGCAGGTGATCGGCAGGTGGCCAAGGAACAGCTCTGACCCTTCCCTGGCAGAGCTGGGAGGGCAGCGGCTCCGGCAGCACGGGGACCTGCCTGGTGGGGGACGCCAGGGCAGGACCTGCTTGCGTCAGACCTCTGCACAGCAGCAGCCTTGGCCAAATTTTAGGCTTGTTTTTATAAATTTTTCTGCCATGTTACCTCTGTCTGTGTAAGTCCAGGAGTGTCCCTGTTTAAGGAGAAGCTGCAGAGAGATGCTTTGGATCACAGGCTGGTATGGCCAGACTCATATCATTGAAGATTAAAGCAGGGCGGGGGGAAAAAGAGAGAAGGCCAAATTCCTTTGTCGCATAACCTGCTGTAAGTCCAGAGTAATTACATTAAATGTAATGAGCCTCCACACTTCCTTCCCTGCTCCCATTCGGGAGCAGTCATTTGCTGCTGGCCAATTCCTGCAGCAAACGATGCTCCTACCTACAGAGCTGCCAAAAGTCTCCTGGCCAGGGGACCGCAGAGAGGAGCAAAAGCTGCTACCCTGCCCTGCCCTGCCCTCTCCTCCTCCCCCTCCTCCTCCTCCTCCTCCTCCTCCTCCTCCTCTTCCTCCTCCTCCTCC
>JASVER010000053.1:3263679-3274617 GCA_030449065.1 Oceanodroma leucorhoa
TCCTCCTCCTCCTCATTCAGGGGGAGAAGCAACTCTACTAAGGCATTTAGCAAGCCAACCTCAATTTTAACTACACCCAGGCTTTACATGCCTCTTGTCACTGCTGCAGGTCCCGGTTCCTACACCAATACACCGCTCTGGACCGTTTTCCTCTCCACCTACCTGAAGGAGGTTCTTACGTGAAGAAACAGCTCAGTCTGCACTTTGGGGTGACGCCAGCGGCTCTCCCGCAGGCTGGTGGTGGCCAGCACCCAGCCCTCCCGCACGACAAGCCAGGGAAGAGGGAGAGCTGGGGAAAGAGAGGCTCCGCTTCTGCCGAGAGGAGGTGGTGAAACGAAGAGGTGCAAGAGCAAGGAGCAGAGCAGCCTGACCTCCCCGAGGCCAGGAGTAAATGGGAAGTGCTTCAGGCAACCCTCAGTTTTCTAGATCCCGGGCAAAGGCTCTCCTGCCAGTCCAGGCATAGCTCACTGCAGCCCACACGGCGAGACACGGGGCACCACGAAAGCAGCCTGCCAGCTGGGCAGGTCTGCTCCAGGCATGGGCAGAGAAGGCCACGAGCAGCAGATAGAGGCGTTGAATCCTCCCGCTTTGTGTCCCGCAGGTCTGATCCCTGTGGGGTCAGTCCCCTACATCCCCTCATCGCCTGGGGGTTCTTGGAGCTGCTCCCCCCAGACGGGAAGCCTGTTCCAGGGAGCTGTGGAGTTACAGATAGTAACTGCACATTCCCATATATTAATTTGAGGACCTGAAGGAGGTGACAGCAAAGGTCCTACAGAGGTGATGAGTATCTGTATTTAAGCCTATCAGTTTCACCAGAGGAAGTTTTGGGACCTTGGTATGAGAGCAAAACTGCCTTCAGCACTTGGGCCTCCTCTCTGCTTTCCTTCCCTGTGCAGGGAAATATTTTCAGGCACGTAAATCAATTCTTTTGTACTCAATCCCACTGTGCATTTAAAGCGCCGGGGCTGAGATGCATCCGCACTCAGTACAAAGCAAAGGGGGAAGATGTGATTCCTCCCGAGAGCTGCGCTTTGGGAAGAAAATCCTCCAGAAAAAAACAGCCTGCGCTCTGCTTTCTTCTGATGGTGCGGGCTGATTCGTGCTGTCTGTAATTGTAATCAAAGTTAATTTAATCCTGATGTGGAGGTTGCTGAGCAACTGAAGACATTTATCCAGAGGAGACAGGGACTGTAATCACGTCACCTCGAGTAAAGTTGGGAGGGCAGCCGCGTAACCCCGGTAATGCCCAGGGCAGAGCGCTGCGGGTCACGGGAAAGCACTGGTATTTGTGGTACGGAAGCCAAGGGGAAAGCACGAGGGCAGTGCTCAGACTGGGGATAGGGCCCTGTATGGATGCGATAGGTGAAAGCACAGCTTCCCAGAGGATGAGTAGCGAGTGCCTGCCCGGACGTGTTGCTGTAAGCAAAAAAGAGGTGCAACGCCAGGAAAATGGTCAGTCAAGTCGGTTTGTGTCACAGATGGCCCCTTGATGCCTCCTTTCCTCTGAAATCCCAGTGTTGCCTCACTGCCCAAGGAGCTGCGAGCCCTCCCGCTCAAAACCAGGGAGCGCTGGGCTGTGCCGGCACCGCCAGTACCAGGGCTCGGGGCTGAGCATCCTCAGCATCAGCAGCTGGCGGCCAGAGCCCGAGGTTGCTGCCCGGGGCAGCGGCGGAGCAGCCTCCCCCCTGCCAGACAAGGTGAGAGGCGGGATGCTCCGGCACTGCCGGTGGAGCTCCTCTGCGCTCGCTAAGAGCCGGCCTCGCTCGACGCCTGCTGTGCCATCATCAGAGCCATTTGCCGGTGATGAAGAGATATTGCGAGGCCGCCTCGGTGGGCACCCGCTGCTGCGGGGGGGGCAGCTGCCGGAGGCGTCGGGGCCGGCCTGATTAAGTGCTTCGGCAGGGAAAGAAACGCGCCGGGGAGGAGGGGTCCTGCCATCAGCGCCTCAGCAATCAAGGAGAAATTTTCCTCGGCTTTTTCTTTTCTTTTTTTTTTTTTTTATTATAATTTTCTCCAAAATCAAAGCGCTTTCGGGGAATTTAAAGGCCTGTGGGTGCACCGAGGGCAGGAAGGGGGCGGCAGCCTGCCAGGGGAAGGGACCAAAGCGTGGTGGCATCCCAAGCACGCCGAGTGGCTCCTCACCCCAGCTGCTTTCTCCTGTCAGACCCCCTCCAGCATGGCATTTTTTTGGGAAAAGTAGATACCGCAGAGCGCTCAAAGTCCAGCTCCTGCTGCGCCAGCCGGGCTGGCTCTGAAACATCAGTTGCAGGGAAAAAAGGGAATTATTTTGCCTTTTTCAGGTTCCTAGCAGAGAGGAGAAGCAGCTTGCTGACTTAGGAGGAGATCGCGGCTTTTCAAAGCAGATCTGTGCTTGGGTATGCCCGAGTCACTAAAAAGTTGGAAGGATGGCAGGGAAAAAATAAAAAGACAAGGCACCGAGCAGCAGTATCACTGCATGTCAGACCTCATGAACCAGCGACGGCTCAACCCAGCAGAAGGCAGGAGAACAGAGGCAGGTGAAGCCTATTTTCAAGCAGATTTCCCAAACACCAGCTTTTCAAAACCAAAACAGCCATAGGGATTTCTTTAGCTTTTTTTCTTGCGCTGAAAAGTTTGCAACATTTTCCATAATTTTGCTCTTCTTCCCTTGCTTGTTGTGCCCAAAACGGGCAAAGCTGGGTCATTTGTTTCCATCACAAAGCGGCCATTTCTACCTCCTTCCTCCCGCACCCGTTCAGGGGGGTAAAGACAGTAAGTGCATGACTCATTGGGTATTTCCCTGCCCGCCGCCCGCGCCAGCACCCTCCAAAACGTGCCCACCCCAGGTGGATGCAGCTCTTCCCCACTGCGGGAGGCTTCACTTCTGCTTGTCACCCAGGGTGTTAGCCAGTCCCTGCTGCTCGCTTGCTTTGCTTCAACTACTCAGTGGTGACGGCAAAACCAAAGTTTGCCTCCCCTGGGGAGTGTCGGTGATGCCGAGGGGATCTCCGCTCCTGCGCTAAGCCGGCCGGGAGAAACGCGCCGGCCATGCTGCGCTGCGCTCGGGGTGCGGAGCTCCTCCCCAGGAAACTGCAGAACGGAAGGAAGGGTAGGGCAGTGCTGAGAAGTGGTTGTCAAAAAAAAAAAAAAAAAAAAAAAAGAGAAAAAAAAGGGGAGAAAACACAAACAGAATAAAATTTTCTGAGACGTTTTCATCTGGGAAAAAAAAAGTGTGCCATTTTTAATCAAGATGCAGTTTAGATTGAATCTCATATTTCTTGGGTTGCCTGAGCTTTACTTTCACACCCTGGTTTTGGTCAGTCCCAGTGCTGATGGTTCCAAACACGGGACTTTTTGGAGTGGTTCCTTAAAGGAAATGGAGGGATGAAGAAATACAAAGGACTTCATGAAACCCAACCATCAAAGTAAAAATACCTGCTGACGCACAACCTGCACACCACTGCTGCTCTTTGGTCCGCAGGAAAGTCCATCTGAAGCCCCACCAGCTTACTGCAGTGTTTTTGGCACCTGGATGCCTGGCAAGCAATGCTGAGAGCCGGACGGGAAGGAGCTAATCCATTCCTGGGGGTCTGAAGACGTGCACGGGCCCTGCCTATACCTCACGGGTGACGTTTTCCCAAGGGGGCTGAGAATACAAGACCTACAGGAATTTCACCCGGGCAGCAGGTTGGGTGTCAGGATCTACCAGTGTAGCTCGTCCTAGACCTCTTTGGCACCGCGCTGCTTAACAGGGGGAGACGTCAACCAGCCAAAGCGTTCCCCTTCTCGCAAGGAGATTCAAAGCCTGTTCCCACCTCAAGTTTACATTTATTCCCATGTTACAAGCTTTCTTTTTTTTTTTTTTTTTTTTTTACTGTAAAGGAAATATTAATTTCATGCTTGGCTTGGTTCTCAAGCAAGAGCCTTCTTCCTCCTGCATCACAACATGGGTTTTTCTCCGTGTCAGGAGCTGCTGAACGATTACTTGCCTTTCCCTCTCCCTGGGGCCAAGGGGACGGGCTGCAGGCAGCGAGGTTTCATGGCCATCATGGAGCTATTTAGCACCAGCACGGAGGCAGCAACCCACTTCCACCTTCAAACCTGACCCCATGTGCTGACCGGTGATGTCCCCATGCTGGAGCCCCAATGCCACGTGCTGGCAGCATGTCTCAGCTTTACTTTAAACCCTGTTTCCTATGGTAGAATCCATACTATTATCTGATCGTGCTAAAATCCTCTTGCACTATTTGCGATTTTTTTTTCCTGAATGCTTGCCTCAAAATCTTCAAACATCTAATGTGCTTACAGAGCCTCAGATGGTCTATTTGCAAAAATAAATCTATGTCATATGCATGCCCAGAAAAATATCATATTTATCTCTTTCTTAATTTTTCTGAGTGGAAATTTGTTCCTAGCACCTTTATAGCCCTCTGGTTTTCTGAAATTTCTTTCTTTAAGTAAGTACAGAGAAAGCAAATGCTGGCTAGGCTACTGAAGATTTATGCTGACATACATGCTGTGCCTATGGCTGAATAGTGCCACTGAAGCATTTGTATTTTCTGCTTGTTTTCACTCTGACTTTAGAAATGGAAACACAGCAACAGCTGCATACAGGGAGTATGGATGGAATTTGTATGGAGTTCATCTGCAATTTTTACTTATTCTCTAAAACAGGACATTGTTGAGGTTACTGGTTCAGAAATGTCATCCAAGCCCCCTCTTCTACATAGGTGAGGATTTGTCTGTTTGTGGCCGGTCTTCAGACCAGTTTTATGCCAAGATATTTTCATTGTCTTCCATAAAGTTTATCTTCATTCATATCAACGTAACTGAGAGCAGAATCTAGCCCAAAATAAGAAACTTCGTAGTTCTTCTAAGCAAATATTTTTGCTCACTTGTTATTTTAAGAAAAACTAAACCAGAAATATTTTCTTCCATGCAAAAAAAAAAAAAAAAAAAAAAAAAATCTTTCACCTCCATAATTCAGTATCTTTCAGAGCCAGAATTCAGCTTCCCACGCAGCAACATGAACCACTCGGAGATGTCAAGCAGTCTATTCATTGCTCAGATTGTATTTTGATGCTGCTCAGAGTTCCCAGGTAAGAAAATACACTCCATCATTTATAGCTGTGAACCACAGCAAAAGACCAATGCCTTAAAGGGAAAAGAAGGAAGGAAAGAAGAGATGTAGGTTGTTAAGTGAAGGTGGGGAGCAAAACAGATGAAATTGATAAAGTGGAAAGCTATATTATTCACTCCAAGGCTCCATTTAGTCCCTCTGCCCTGGTAGTTTCAGCAAAGTGAAACTCTTGCTAGAATCAATACTGCTATCATTTCACAAAATTACAGTGGTTTGAACAGAAAACTAGTCATAAATCAACTTCATGCATGGACAGCTGGAGGAAATATTTCTTGCTTCAAAGATTTGGGTGCTTCAGACCTAGCAAAGAGGAATTTGGCTGTCCAGGAATCCACATTTACTGCATTACTTGGAAGTAGAGGCTGGTGTTGCATATTCAAACAAGGTATGCGTCAAAACAGCAATGTGGAAAAGGGCAGTACCTCCATTTTAATCAGATGCTTAAAGAGTGCATTTGATTTCAGTGAAACTCGGGTGTTTTGGAGATAGATAGTCCCGTACTCTGGCACTCACTAGGCATCCCTTCAGACTAGGCTAAGAATATGTCCTCGTTGCTTCTTTTTCATACACCTAGCCTAGATCCTGTAGATTTTGAGGGATTTTTGCAGCCCATCACTTTCAGCTTAGTGACTTAATAGACGTATGGATGGAGCCTTTCAAGTCATGGCCGCGGGAAGATGTCCGGCTCTCAGCTTCCAGGGAAAGGGACTGGACTTGGAGACTGACCTCGTCTTCAGTATTTCGGGAACACATCCTTGAAGGTCCTTCAAAGAAAAGCATGAAAAGCACAGCTGCTGCCCATCTTGGGAAGGTCCCACTATGCTGGTCTGTGTTTTATTGAATACCTCTGAAATTAACATTTTCTTGTAGTTCTTGTTTTCCAAAAGAGATATATCAGGTAGAACAAATTATCTCTACAGATGCTGGAAGCTTCACAGGTATAATGCACGGCAGAAAAAAAGTAAGGAGGGATAGTGTCTCCACGTCTGCTTCCTTGGTCTCGGCAGAATAAATGTCAGCCGCAGCTCCATGGCCAGAGTTGGTCGGCCAATGCGTTAAGCCTGAAGGACTCTTAAACGTCCCTGTTGCTGCCAGGTCCTGCTTCCTCTTTTCCCGAGCGGCACAGAGGGGTGGCATCGGGGCCAGGGCCACAGGGCAGGGCTGGGAAGGCTGCGGGGACAGGGCAGCCCTGCTTGTGAAACCATCCCCAAACCCTGAGAACATCTCAGGTGCCTAAAATATAGCTGGTATCACAGCTCTGTCTTGAAGCAGCAGACCTTTGGGTGCGTTCACCTTTGCTCAGCTCCGCTTGCGGTGAAAAGGCTGGTTCACTGTGTCCTAACTCGGTGCTGCCAAATTGAGGAAGTAGAGATTTACTATTTGCTAATTTGTTACTGTATCTGAGGTAACTCGGTGCTTGTTTTCTCTCCTCTAAGGCACTTGTGAAACACACACTTGTGCAATATCTAAGCACCATATAGCTATAATTATTTATAATGGTTTCCCGTATCTTGTGCATTTAGTGCACTGGAATTTTCTTTTAATTTTGACAGATATTTCTGGAAATTACTTAGTTAAATTTGAATTCATTAAAAAGAGACCAATTATAATTGTTTGATAAATAGCATCATTAAATCCATTACACAATAAAATATTGCAAAAATGAGCACAAGTAAATATTTGCAAGACTATTCGCACTGGATTTCCTCTCCTGGCATTTTGAAAGACTCTTTTATTGTCTCACAACAGAATTGCCAAGTAGCTACAAATGTTCATGCATCATCTGCAAACAAGAGAGAAAGAAGGCTGCTGTTTAATAAAATTTAATTCATCCAATCAGCGAAGGGAGCGAATAACATATGATGTAAACGGCCAATTAGATGGCATGTGCTCTGACAACTAACACCAGCCAATTTGCTAATGAGACACAAATAATAATCCGTAATCAAAAATAATTCAAGCGACTGAGGCTAATAGACACATTTACTCAAACCATGACCTGTTCCTTATTTCACTGACATGAAAAAATGAGCTGAGGGTGTTGGGTGAGTTACTTGTTGTGAATGTTTTGGTTGCCTCTGTTTCCAGATGTTTAGAAATTCAGAGAGCAGCAGGGCAGGCTGGGAAGTGCCCCGGGAGAGGCAGGGTGGCCCCGGGCGAAGAGGGGAAGGACCCCTGCCCGAGAGGCATGGGATTGTACCGAGAGGACCACTGCTGGGGTCCCATACCTCCAGAGTGCTCTTCGACCACCAGCTCCCCATTGCCCCCTCCAAAAAGGAGGCAGAGAAGAGAAGAAGTGCCTACACCTCCAAAGAGGGTCCAAGGGCAGTGGTGGCCCCACAGGAGCAGCATCTAGCCCCACGTCCAGCTGCCTGTGCGTGGTGCCCCTTGCCCCATGGAGTCTGTTGCTGCTGTCCCAGGTGCGGGCACCCACCAAGAGAGACATTCAGCTGCCCGCAAAGTGGGGTGGGAAGGCAATGACAGGCTTTTACAGCTTATTTCAGCCAAACAGTCACACTTTGGGGCTGAGGCATTAGTAACAGTGAGCGGCCAGGATGCTTAACAAGTCAAGCTCCACTGCACTGGAACAGAGTCAAGGAGGCAAGAGCCATTTAATTAGACCAAAGCAACTGACAGCCACTCTGCCGTAAATCTTCCCTTGCCACCTTTGAGGCCTCTGGTCCTCTGCGTCTTAATATTAAATGATATCTCAATGATGGGAGAGCAGGAAACAAACATGCCTCTGCATTTTGCTCTGACAGAGCAGGACAGCAGAGCTTGTAAGGGGTCAACTCGCAGGCCAGGGTAACGATGGGGGGCTCCTTTCCTCCCGATACTCAAGTTTCCTGGGGAGCTACAAGATGATGCTTTAACCGAAAAGAGTCAATTCCAGACTCAGCTGTCGTTTTGTGCATGAGGAGGAGGGAAAATGCCTTTGCCAGCATGTTTGCAAAACATCTCTGCTAACCTGAAACAGTCCTTTCCATAGGCTGCTCCATCGACACTGCTGCTGGTACAAGTGCTGAAGGAGAAAAATTATATTTGGATAATAATATACAGCAGTCTGGAACAACATTGGTATCCTGCCTGATAGTAATGTGGGATTTCTTTTCCCAGTCTAGGCAAATCCTCCGATTCCTCTGTGCCTGCTGAAAAAGTTAGGATAGGAGTATAAGTACTCTGATGAAATTTAGTACATACTGATGTAAAGACTATCCTCCCTTACCATCCTTCATCTGAGGCATATTAAAACAAATGTGTGCACCTAGTTGCGTAAAACAGTGAGCAATGGGCATTAATTACTCACAAATTGCAATAAAATTGCATCTACTATACATCGGGGTGGATCACAGCTAATAACCTCACAGGAGACAGAAAGGACTGACTCCTTCAAGTAAACAGATCCCTGACATGTTTTATCTTCAGCAGCCAACAAGCTCTCATTCCTTCAGATCCCATGTCCTGTCTTCTTGCCAGAAGGCAGAGTAATTGTTAAATATTCACCAATTTACATTGCACACTGAAGCATCATCCACAAAAAGTGGCCTCATGGCTCACTCCTTGCCGCTGCTGAGGGGTCCGGGTCCTCCCAGCACTCAGACGAGCTGTGTTTCCCATGCCGCTGGCAGCAGCAGACTCCTCCTTGACATCATTTCCACCTGCACGCTCCTTTCCCTGCCACGGAAGGACCAAGCCATGTGAGCGCTAGAGGGATGCATGCCCAGTTTCCTTCTAGATCCCTTCTCTTCCATAGGGACATTTTCCTTCCTTGGTCCGCCTGGGTCTATCTCTCCCTGTGGTTGACACCAGTGTAGATATCCCCCGGGGCTGGCCGCTGTGCGGCTCACCTCCCGGCTGTCTCCCAGCTGCCTCCTGGGGAAACCTTGAGCAGCTGAGCTGGGTGAGGCGGCATCGTTAGCAGTATTTGGGACCACAAACTTCATGTTTCCTTGCCTTTTTTTATAAATCAACTTCCTATCTCTGGCCTGCTGACAGACTCCCATCTCTTGGTTGGCTTTGCCAAAATTATTTTTACCAGCTCAGGCTCTGATCCCAGAGGATATGTAAGTGTATTTCAAGGTCTGGGGTCTCTACTGCCTTCCTTTTTATTCCTGTCTTACCACGACAGCACCCAGACTGTGCCCAGGACACTATGGTTCACAGCGGTCCAACCTTGGAAGAGCACCACCTTCCCCTCCCCGACTCACGGGCGCTGCAAACCGCAGGCAAGGCAGTGAGCGGCAGCGATGCCATCCCGCTGCTGGAGGGATGGCACACCGTGAGGCTGCAGGCATGGCGTGGCTCTGGTGCCCTTGTCCCTGTCCGGCTCCTCCCACCATGTGACACCTCTACCGATACATTATTTTGATGCAGTCAACCTACAACATCCTTCATTTGGGGGACTTTTTTTTCAAGGCTCCTTCCCAGGGCCAGCACTCCTCCCACACACACTTTATATTTGCTTTGCTCCCAAAGTAATTTCCCTGAATTTTAGGAGCTCCTGAGAGCTTCCATCAGCTGAGGACAGGAGGTGTCTTCTCATCACGCACTGCCACTGCCGCTGGCACTCGCCTACCCTCAGCTCCTTCCCACAGTATCCTTCCAGCCCACAGAGCTTTCTAAGAGCTTGCTCCATCCACCCTCCCGACCTCAAAGTTCCCCTTTCCCAGCCTTGGTTGGCCCTTTCTCCGTCCTTCACTGCACTTCCCCACGCCTCTGAGTCACTCTCCCTCCCTCTCTGGCGCTGACCCATCCAGCATATCGGGAGTTACCTCTGCAAGTCACTGAGTCACTGTTTAAACGTGATATTAAATTTTCCTTTCAACCTTTAGCCTGTGCATTCCTCACCCCATAAAGCATTCAGTAGATACAATGCATTCAGGCTGATATATATATGTATATGAAGGAGGTGTACAACGTTGCAATGCATAAACCATCACCTCTTGCCATCTCTCACAGCATTTTTTCCTGCTCGTTCACCATTGGTCTTACATAAAATGATTTGCAATCAGCGTGTGGGTTAAATGATAACCTTTCAAGGCACCCTTGCTTAGGAGGACACAGAAAGGTCAAACCCTCTGCCTTGGCACAGTCCCTTTTTGAATTCCCCAGGTGACGTGTGCCTAACGCCAGTATAACCAGCCGTGAAGGGCAATCACCCTAGTACCTGCTGGAGGCACATGCGGAATTGGGAAAACTGGCCTTGGCCGCTGCTGGAAAAACATAGCCTGAGCACTTGCCCTACCTGAGACTTTGGCTAGCCCTGGCTGGTGTGGGTTAGCACAGCCCCCAAGCTGCAGTACCATGAAAAAAATAAAATATTGCATGAAGGTAGGGAGACAGGGTGGAGCAGCCAGGGGAAGAGCTGCCGAGATCCGGCTCAACATGCAGACCCCCCCCAACCCTATTGCGAAAGGCGGTAGAGGGGTAGCAGTGAGTGCTGTAGGAGGTTGCAAAGGGTAAGGCACAGGGACTTAGGGACTCCTTACGCTGCGATGCCTGCCACTGCCCAATGATTTTACGGCATTTCCTTGCCATAAGACCTGGTAAAGCCTTTGAGGCACCTGAGCAGCCCAGGACTGAGGCCAGCTGCGTGGTTGTCCTGGTTCCGGCTGGGACAGAGTTAACTCTCTTTCCTGTAGCTGGAGGGGGTGCTGTGTTTTGGGTTTGGCGGTGATAGGAATGTTGATGGCCCATTGATGCTTTGGTTGTTGCCGGGTGCACCGACAGCCTCCCCCGCCCTTCAAGGTGCAGGGGGACCTGGGGGGAGCATAGCCGGGGTGGTTGACCCAGCTGGCCAATGGGGTATTCTATACCAT